>MU134402.1:92363-161382 GCA_015039355.1 Ramaria rubella | reverse complement strand
AATGAAGAGGGGCATGTAGAACAGAGTTAGAGGTATAAGTGTGACCCCCGTACTCGTCTAAAAATCACATTTTTTACACTATTTTTACGAAAAAGGAATGTCCAATAAGTAAGTGACAAGACCAACTTTTTAGAGGGTTTTTACGACGAAAAAATAGTTCAAAAGCCTGGACTTTTAGACCATGTGTAAAGTGTAAATATCCGTACCCTTTACCTACATTTTACACTCTTTATTACTTAAATGAACAACCAAAGTACGGTGTTTTTACGTTCCTGTTAGAACCAAAAGTAACTGTAAAAGTTATCTTTTCTTGGTTTTAAATAGGTTCTAAAGTATCATCTTTTTTCCACTCTTTTAATCATTTTATATACTCTAAAAGTACTCTAAAAAGTTTTGATAATCGGTTACTTATTAGGTTGTAAAAAGAAATCAAAAAACGATCCTTTTTGGACTACCTATTTACAAATAGGGAACCTATTAGTAAGTGGGTATACCCCATTTACAAGACGGATACCGTCTTACTAATAGGTTCCCTATTTGAGAATAGGTAACCGAAAAAGTGCTGGGGAAGCCAAGTCTTTTGAACAATATATAACGGATACCCACTTACTAATAGGTTCCCTATTTGAGAATAGGTACCTGAAAAAGTAACGGAAAAGTCAAGTCTTTTGAACAATATATAACGGATACCCACTTACTAATAGGTTCCCTATTTGAGAATAGGTAACTGAAAAAGTACTGGAAAAGCCAAGTCTTTTGAACAATATATAACGGATACCCACTTACTAATAGGTTCCCTATTTGTAAATAGGTAGTCCAAAAAGGATCGTTTTTGATTTCTTTTTACAACCTAATAGGTAACCGATTATCAAAACTTTTTAGAGTACTTTTAGAGTATATAAAATGATTAAAAGAGTGGAAAAAAGATGATACTTTAGAACCTATTTAAAACCAAGAAAAGACAACTTTTACAGTTACTTTTGGTTCTAACAGGAATGTAAAAACACCGTACTTTAGTTGTTCATCTAAGTAATAAAGAGTGTATAATGTAGGTAAAGGGTACGGATATTAACACTTTATACATAGTCTAAAAGTCCAGGTTTTTGCACTATTTTTTCGTCGTAAAAACCCTCTAAAAAGTTGGTCTTGTCACTTACTTATTAGACATTCCTTTTTCGTAAAAATAGTGTAAAAAATGTGATTTTTAGACGAGTACGGGGGTCACAGTACGGTTAAAGTCTTGAGACATAACGTGGGAATAGAAAGGTAAAGGCTAAAACCTTAAGGTGTACAAGGAAATTTATACGAAAGGAACAAGTTCGGAAGGAATCGAATATATAAAAAGCAATGTAAGAAGTAATGTGAAGCAATGTAGGAGCACTGTAAGGATAATGTAGAAGTAACGTGAAGCAATATAGAGTAACTTTGAACAATAGAGTGATGTTAGGTGCTATAGGAAGAGTAGGCATTGTTCGGAATTTTAGGAAGTTAGGAATAGGGTTAATAAGACTAATAAGGCTAATGAGACTAAGACTGTAAGAGCCGTAAATTTTTGGGTAAGAAACTGATGTGAGCGAAAGGACATTTCGGTTTTGGGAACGAGTTATAAGTAAATAGCAATTGGGATGGGGGAGGACATAGACCAATAAGACTAGGACTTATAGGTTTTAGGGAGCGAACAGAGGTTATTCAGAATTGTATGATAAACAGTGACTGGGAAAGACTTATCTAGAGTGACCCCCGTACTCGTATAAAAATCACATTTTTTACACTATTTTTACGGAAAAGGAATGTCTAATAAGTAAGTGACAAGACCAACTTTTTAGAAGGTTTTTACGACGAAAAAATAGTTCAAAATCCTGGACTTTTAGACCATGTATCAAGTGTAAAGATCCGTACCTTTTACCTACATTTTACACTCTTTATTACTTAAATGAGTAACTAAAGTACGGTGTTTTTACGTTCCTGTTAGAACCAAAAGTAACTATAAAAGTTGTCTTTTCTTGGTTTTAAATAGGTTCTAAAGTATCATCTTTTTTCCACTTTTTTAATCATTTTATATACTCTAAAAGTACTCTAAAAAGTTTTGATAATCGGTTACTTATTAGGTTATAAAAAGAAATCAAAAACGTTCCTTTTTGGACTAATTTTATTTACAAATAGGTTACCTATTAGTAAGTGGGTATCCGTTATATATTGTTCAAAAAACTTGACTTTTCCGTTACTTTTTCAGTTACCTATTCTCAAATAGGGAACCTATTAGTAAGTGGGTATCCGTTATATATTGTTCAAAAAGACTTGGCTTTTCCGTTACTTTTTCACTTACCTATTCTCAAATAGGGAACCTATTAGTAAGAAGGTATACCCCATTTACAAGACGGATACCGTCTTACTAATAGGTTCCCTATTTGAGAATAGGTAACTGAAAAAGTAACGGAAAAGCCAAGTCTTTTGAACAATATATAACGGATACCCACTTACTAATAGGTTCCCTATTTCAGAATAGGTAACTGAAAAAGTAACGGAAAAGTCAAGTTTTTTGAACAATATATAACGGATACCCACTTACTAATAGGTAACCTATTTGTAAATAGGTAGTCCAAAAAGGAACGTTTTTGATTTCTTTTTACAACCTAATAAGTACCGATTATCAAAACTTTTTAGAGTACTTTTAGAGTATATAAAAATGATTAAAAAGTGGAAAAAAGATGATACTTTAGAACCTATTTAAAACCAAGAAAAGACAACTTTTACAGTTACTTTTGGTTCTAACAGGAACGTAAAAACACCGTACTTTAGTTACTCATTTAAGTAATAAAGAGTGTAAAATGTAGGTAAAGGGTACGGATCTTTACACTTGATACATGGTCTAAAAGTCCAGGATTTTGAACTATTTTTTCGTCGTAAAAACCTTCTAAAAAGTTGGTCTTGTCACTTACTTATTAGACATTCCTTTTTCGTAAAAATAGTGTAAAAAATGTGATTTTTATACGAGTACGGGGGTCACAGACTAGTAACCTTGGGGCTATGTAGACAGACCAGAGTTAGGTTTTATGGTCCCGTGATCTTTAGGTTCTCCCACGTTGGGTATTCAACTTCGGTTACGGACATATCTAGTCAGAAACCTAGAGACTAAAGACTAAGTAGGTTATAAGGTGCGCAAAGGTTTATAACACTGGGGCTAAAGCCAGTTCCTCTCAAGGCTGGGTTAGGGTGGAGTGCAGGCTAAACCGTGGTATTTTCATATATATTCGACTTTGAGAACTAAAGATGTTTACAAAAGGTTGTGGACTTAGACCTGTGGGTTAGAACTGCTCTGTTGTGACTATCAAAGAAACTGTTCACGGAGTATCTGCTTCGGAAGTTTGGACTCGTTTGGGACTCGTTGTAGTTGTTACACTGGAGAAATAGGATCGTGACTGAGAATGATAAATGGGTCATATTGGAAGTAAGCAGAAAGGGTTTATTGGGATGCGGAAAACGTCAGAACAGTGGAAGTCAGATCTGGGATCTAACACATGCCCCCAGTGTGAGAGTGTAAACTCTCATAATCAACCCATCTGACTAGCTGTGGGTGGTATAATAGATAAGACTGCCAAGCCAGTCTACGACCATAGGCCTCAGCACAAAGATCAAACGCAGCCTAAATGAACACATTGTTATGGATGTGTGTCAGATTCGATGTTGGACTGTTAGGGTTCGCTGGATTTGACGTCGGTGTTGGATTTGGCCGGAGCTCTCCTTGACCGAGGTCGGTAGTCGCAATATTCGGAAATGCGCGGAAATACTGGATGACTCAGAAGTCGGAGATCCAAAGACTGATCTACACAGGTGTTGGCTTCAACTTATGGGTTGCGCCCTCTTGGATTTCTAGTGCCCTGGTATTTCGGACTGAAGACCGGAGTGTTATCGGGTTTCCGATTGATCGGGTCTATTCGGAAGGTCAGTGCCAATGATGCATTGAGACTTATCGGAGATGAGCCGGGGCTTTGGGTATTCGGAAGTGGAATAGTTAATGCGGAAAGGTGGGAGTAACGATAAATCAATATCAAGTAAAGACTAGCTTTTCTGGAAGGCGAGTATAATCAAGGAGGGTCTGGGATGTCGGATGAGGTAGAGTCGGAATGATCGGAATAATCAGAGTGGTCGGAATAATCGGAATACCGAGCAAGGTTTGAAGGCCTTGTTGCAGGTAGAAGTTTGGAGCGACCGAAGTGTAATAATAGAGGGTGGTACGAAAGATAGTGATACGAAAATTAGTGAAGCAATACGATGTGATACAATATGATACAATATGATTCAGTACAATTTGGTACAATTTACAAGCTAAAGAAGCTTCGATGAAGAGAAACATATTTAAGACATGTGGGATTCCGAAATCGGGAACAGAAGATCAGGGTGCATGATATGGAGTTCCGAAGTCGGAGCAACTACGGGAATCAAGATAAGACGTACGGGGTAATATTGAGATAGAGCCGTGACTAAGAATAATAATAGGGACATGTCAGAAATAAGTGGAAAAGGCATATCGGAATACGTGAGACATCAGAATAACACGGGTTGGATCTGGGATCTAACACACATGAAGACAACCAGACTATCTCTGGTTATTTTGAAATGGAGGCACACGAGCTAACTGCATGTTAGACAGTGGGTGTGAAGGCATGATGATATCACCTGATTTAACATGTGCCACCAAGATGAAGATGTTCAAACTCACACGTCCCATAGGCTTACAGCTAGCCTGCATTGGTAGTAAATCTACCATAAACTATGGCGTCAGAGACACCATAAGATTTGGATCGAACACCATTGAGGAATACTTCAATGTAGCCAACATCGGTTATTACAATGTTATACTGGGAACTCCCTTCCTGAGAAGGATGGGATTGGTACTGGACTTTAATGGTCCAGGACAAATAATAATGGGGAATGAGAAAATCCCCAATGGAATAAACATGTTTGGTAACAAATGCAAAGCAGAAGCTGCAAGGCCTCCTCCTAAGCCGCATATAACTGCTGCTATAATGAATAAAACTCGCAATTGAAGCAATAAGGGTGAGCCACCAAGAAGTGACTCACCCATAAGTTTGTGATATTCATGGCGAGAGGGGGAGGGAGTAGAAGAATCCAAGGATGCACAGGCGCATACTAAGGGGCGCATGCACCACTTGATGGCTGCTAAAAATAAACAGGGGATTTTAACCCCTGCTGATTTTTCAAGACTGTGAGAGCAATGGAAAATAGAATTCATCGATATGTTCGGTGAAGTACCTCTATAGTTTCCACCTGTGGAGAGACATAAATCATGAGATAAACCTCATAGACGATCACAAGTGAATAAATTATCACTTGCCTGAGTGCCCAGATGCACTTAAAGAAGAACTTGTCCAGAAGATTGAATGATACACCACCGTGGGGCGGTGGGAAAGGGCATCAGCTAAACAAGCAATACCCATCACTGGAGGCATGCCAAAATTTTCCAACCTGGAAAACCTTTGAAACTGGGTGCATCTTCCAAAGAAAATCCCCAAAGGGAAACCTCAGGGAAATTCACAGTTTTCCAAGAATTTCCAGGCCTCAGATAACCTTGGGAAGATGGGATGGATAATGTTTGGATAATGCTATGGAAAATCCTTGGTAAATGCAGTGTTCCCCCTGTGAAATTACAACCTGGACAATACAGTGGGAAATGGAAATCTTGAATTTGAATAAAATTTTCTGATGGAATTCCAATGTAGGAAAACTTAGGGGACACTTTGGGAAGACACAAGGAAAAATGTGGATCTTCCATTCTGGATAATCATGAGGAGTTCACCAGAGTCCTGAAGGGGCCCAAAGCCTCCTTCTTCATCCACCAGAGGCCACTGGAGTCCTGCAGGATTCTTTGGAGGCCTGGGGATGCCTTTAGGGGCCTGAGGGTGCCTTCAGCGGCCTGTGGTTGCCTTTGGGGGCCTGAGGATGCCTACAGGGGCCTGTGGATGCCTTTGGGGGCTTGTGGATGCCTACAAGGGCCTACCCCACATGTAGAGGAGCCTGTGGTATCCACATGATGCCTGTGGGCTCTGGTGGGGGCCTGAGGATGCCTTGGGGGGCCTTGGGATGCATTCAGAGGCCTGTAGATGCCATTGGGGGCCTGAGGGTGCCTGCAGGGGCCTGTGGTATCCATTGGAGGACTGTGGGCTCTGGTGGGTGCCTAGAGCATCTACTGGATGCTTGTGAAATCTTTCTGAGGCCTGCAGATGCCATTGGGGGCCTGAGGATGCCATTGGGGGCCTTGGGATGCCTTCAGAGGCCTGTGGATGCTGTTAGGGGCCTGAGGATGTCTTGAGGATGCCTACAGGGGCCTGTGGATGCCTTTGGGAGCTTGTAAATGCCTACAGGGGCCTACCCACATGTAGAGATGCCTGTGGTATCCACTGGATGCCTGTGGGCTCTGGTGGGGGCCTGAGGGGGCCTGAGGGGGCCTTGGGATGCCTTCAGAGGCTTGTGGATGCCTTTGGGGGCCTGAGGGTGCCTACAGGGGCCTGTGACATCCACTAGAGGCCTGTGGGCTCTGGTAGGTGCCTGGAGCATCAACAGGATGCTTGTGGAATCCTGTGGAGGCCAGTGGATGCCATTGGGAGCCTGAGGGTGCCTATAGGGGCTTTGGGATACCTTCAGAGGCCTGTGGATGCCACTGGAGGCCTGAGGATGCCTGGGGGCACTGGCAGGTGCCTGGAGCATCCACTGGATCCTGATGGAATTCTTGTGAGGCCTGTGGATGCCATTGGGGGCCTGAGAATGCCAACAGGCACCTGTGGGACCCACTGGAGGCCTGTGTGCTGTGGTAGGGGCCGGGAGCATCCACTGGGTGCGTATGAAATCCTGTGGAGGTTGTTGGATGCCACCAGAGGCCTGTGGATGCTTGTGGGGGCAGAAGGATGCCTGCAGGGGCATGTGGCAGCCATGGAGGCATGTGAATGAGCCTCTTGCCTGGAGGCCTGTAGACTCTGGTAGGGACCTCAGGCATGCACTTTTGGGATCTGGGGGGAGAGGATTGAAGAAGAGAGGCAGGGGAGGTGATGGAGGGCAGGGGATATTGCACCCATGACATAGGGCTATTCAGGTATCTTCTCAGGCTGAACCCAGACAATGACAGATTTCACAGGACAGGCAGTGCAAGTGATGGATGTCTGTGGAAATTGGATGTGTGACATGATCATGACATCCCTTTGTTCTCCAAAGGGAGGGCAATTCAGGTATCTTCTCAGGCTGAACACAGGCACCTCACCCCATGGCGATGCGCACAAGCCGTCAACCCACAGAGTGGTTTGACACTTGCCTGCTCAACGACCCTATGTTCATGGAGCAGCTCACACTCGCGTGCACTACATTTGTCATGTTGTGCAGCATGCCATCATTAAGTGTGCTGACCACAAGCAGCACCTGGCTACTCGAATGCCAGCATTCAAGATCATGCACAACACACCTCCCAATCTTTGGGATGCATTGCGTACTATAGAATACTCCCCAGAGGGAGTATCACCCGCTATCTGTGGGAATGGCGATAACACCCTTTGATTAGAGGATGTTGATGTATGGGTCTGGCTTAAGCTCATTAAGCCAAAGAAAGACAGCTTGGTCTTTCTTCAAAAACTCACAGAACTGTTTACTGTCTGTGGCCAGTGGGCCAATCTTGCTGGCTCATTCTGGTGGCAAGATCTCCTGACACTACTGTCCACTAGTGTCAAGAAAGTGTTTGAGTGGAAACACCCTCACGAGAGCTCATCACTCAACAAACTAGCCCAGTGGCTAGGTACCTACACGGGGGTAGACCCTGCTAGGACTCTAATCAATATAGAGCCCTATTTCATGTGCAAGCAGAGGAAAGTCTGCTACAACGAGACTGTGCAATGGGTACTCAACACCTCCAAAGGCTGGACATATACCGGACTTCACATACCCATGCCCCCTCGTCCCCCTGGCTTTTGGGGAGCACCTTCTACATCCAACGATGATTCATCACTCAATGGACGAGGCAGATGGCCTCCCCACTCGAAGGCACATACAGATGTGCTGTCAACGGAACCCTCCACTACAACTGCTCCCCCACCTGCATCTGCCATTACAGTGGATGACAACACAATGGAAGTTGATCCAGCCGAATCCATCTACTATGACAACACCGTCAAAGTAGCTGCGCAGTCATCTTTGACTGCACCTGCACCTGTCTATGCTGATCCTCCATCAGCATAAAAAGTTACCTGAATCTCCTGAGGTTTGGTCTGTGGGGAGGATGTAAGAATGTAGATTCTTATATATACTTATAGTAGCATATATGCTACTATCTAATGTATATAAGTCACTCTGGTGACTTATGGGCTGTATTATATAAGCCACCCACTAGGGGCGCTTGTAAATAGTGGACAACTATACAGTTGTCCACAAGTAATTAGATAAGCAGAATTTTACCTGTAACCACACAATCGCAGATACCAATACAATATATTGGCTCAGTCTTCACAGTGTGAACAGCAAGATTCTTACACCTGTGGCCCTGTGCAGCAAGGTGTTAGTTAGATCTAGAACAAAAGGAAACATACCTAATTTTACACATATCTCACAGATGGCCAGGTATTAGGGATCCCTATAATATAATTATAGTCTCCTGGTCTTGTTGATGGGGTTCCAAGTGTTTCTAATCAGTGGTTCTCTTTATTTTTCTATTTCTTGCCACTGCTGCTGAGTTCACTATTAATGATCCACAAGAGTCCACAACTTGGGTCGCTGACCTAATACTTGCCAAATCAGTAACTCAGCTTCAACTCAGCTACTGACCAATAATTACTATTATTGTAACTCAGCAGCTGAGGTAAGCCAACTCATTGGTCAGCAGGATCATTAATTAGCTAGAGACATTATGATGTCACTACAACCTCAAATCTGAGCCTGAATGCTATGATATCATTTCAGCATCATAGTTATTCATGAGTCAGTAATTTAGTGACATCATAGTCGTCTCTAGCCAATAGTTAGCTTCATATTAAGAGTGTAGAAGCTTCTGGAAAATTCTAACCATATATGGCAGCTGCCAGAACCTTCCAGCAGCTTCCATTCTATTGTTAGACCTTCCTAAAGTGTCTAGGGTGTCTCAGATGTAAAGCTATAAGTATAGCTCTGGGTAGCCTTGCAAAAAGCAATCACACACACACATTTCACACCCCACTTCTGCCTGAAGCCTCAGTCTTCTATCAGATCAGTTCAAGCCTGAAGAACTTGACCTAGCTGAAAAACTCTGCAGGAGCCTCTTTCAGTCTGCCTATCACTTTGCAGGGGTGAGGCACAATCTCTTCAGCTTTTTCACTGCTTTAGTTGGAGCTCTGTAATTTGTAGGACCAGAGTTAAAGACTACTAGTTTGTGTAAGCAAACCACCACTTTCCATCTAGTTGACACTTTGTTGCTTGTAGGGCCAAATATCAACTGCTGGCTTGTGTTGGGTATCATCACTTCTAATTAATTGGAGCTTTGTAGCTTGTAGGGCCAAAGTTAAATTAATAGCTTGTGTTAGTAACAACCACCACTACTATTTGATTAGCCTTTGTTGCTTGTAGGGCCAAAGTCTAATCAATAACTAGTGTTAGGGTGTAGTACACTTTCTATCTAGTCAAGCTCTGTTGCTTGTAGAGCTTTAGCTTGATTACTAGCTTGTGTCAGCACAAAGCTACCACACTCTATCTTATCTGGGCACTGTTGCTTGTAGGGCCTTTGCCTGGCTGACTAGTTTGTGTTAGTGTTGACTTTATCAACTCTCAAGTTAGTTTTAACTTGCTGTTGTTGGTCTTGTCCTTTTGCTCCTTGTTTCTTGGCTATCCTTTTAGTCCTTCAGTTGAACAGCCATTCAATTGTTGCAACCTTGAGCCTAGTCATCCAAGTCTGCTTTCCCCATATTGCATATAAAAACAAAGCATTGGAACCCTGTATGCTCTTCCTCATAGTTTCAAGTATTATCTTGACCAGACTAGTAGCCTTGCTACAAGTGCTTTGAATTGCATTGTTACTGCAAAGTAATAGTGTTATTTGAACACCGGAGTAGAATCTCTTAATTGTGTTCTCCGTTAAAATAGTCTTTGGTTGATATCCCCTTGAACACTATCAGTGGCTAGACTAAACTTGATTGTGTACCTTACACCAACATTTAGTTCTGAGTTCACAGTTTCCAAAACACCAGGTGGGCTTGCAGTCCTCCAGACCACACACATGCATGGAAAGGTTTGCATGGGTCATGTGGCCAACACAGTCTATTAATATGCTCAGATGCCACGGTTGGCCACAGAGTGAGGTTGAGCAAAATAAAAATATTTAGAGACAGATATCTGCCAAAAAACCTGTCATAGCCATGGACCATACCTGCACCTGGCACTTATCTGTGGGAAATGGATATCCGAATCCACAGATGGGATACCTGTGTTAGGGAGCTGGATCGGATGCCTGGTCAGGTTGGGTCGGAACCCTCCTTGACCAAAATTGGGGTCGCAATATTTGGAAATGCACAGAATATCGGATGAGTCAGAAATCAGAGATCTGAAGACTGATCTATATAGGCATTGGCTTCAACTTATGGGTTGCGCCCTCTTGGATTTCTAGTGCCCTGGTATTTCAGATTTGAGACCGGACGGATATATCAGAGTTCCGATGATCAGGTCTATTCGGAAAGGATCAGTGACAGATAGTATGTTAAGACTTATCGGAGATGAGTGAAAGATCTCAGGTATTTCGGAATCAGAATAATCAAATGTGGGGGGGGGATAGGGTTAACGATAAATGAATATTGAGCAAGAGTGTTGGCTTTACAGGAAAGCGAGTGTAATCAAAGAATGGGTTTCGAAATGTCCAGAGTGTCGGAAATTGGAGTAGTCAGAATAATTGGAGAAAATTGGAATAAGGACTGAAAGGTTCAAGGCTCGTTACGGATGGGAAAGATGTCGTGGGTTGTAGCAGGGTAATGAGTTTTAACGAGTTATAGTGAAGTGCAATGAAGATCTAATAGAGATGTATCGAAGATGTAACAAGATATAATGAGGTATAACGAAGAAAGAGATATAACAACAAAGGAAAGAAGATATGTATGCTAAGGAAGGCTCGAACAAAGAAAGTGTATTTAAAGGAACATGCAGAATTCCGAAATTGGAAATGGAAAGATAAGGGTGCAATACAGAGTTCCGAAATCAGGGCGAGTACGGAGATCGAAATAAGATGTACGGGGATAAATAAAAATAGGATTGTGACTGGGAATAATAAATGGGGAATATCAGAAATAAGCGGAAAGGGCTTATTGGAATGCAGAAAATGTTGGAACAACAGAAGTCAGATCTGGGATCTAACAGTACTGTGAAAGGCAGTAAATTCTCACAGTAAAGTACTTGTTTTCAACTGGGCTAAAAGGCCACTATGCCAAGTTATCTGGCACAGTCTGCGAGCACTATTTAAGCAGCAACATATTACAGAGTCACCAACTGACGAAACGGTCTGTAACAACCTGCAGGTTTCCCACAGATGAATCTGTGAAAAACCCACGGGTAATCTGCACTCGTGTCATGCCTTACACAACATAATCCATCATGTCTCCCAATGATTTTCCTAGGCCTGGAAATCTTTGGAAATCATGAAATTTCCCTAGGTTTTCCTGGTTGTATTTTCCTTGGAAGATGCACCCAGTGCTGATAGTTTTCCTCAGGGTTTTCTGGGTTGGAAAATTTTGGCATGCCTCCAATGATACTCGCTTTCGACTCATTGAGTTGATAGCTACAGGTGTCGTCATTCTACAAGGACTAGATATCCTCATCAATGGTCACACTTGCCTGTCCACATCGTGGGCAGGCTTGACTCTCCTGTCTGGGCCCTTCGCTGTGGCTCCAGATGTATCTGGATCCTCCCCAGATCTAGATGCTCGGCTTTGCGTTCTTATCGAAGTCATAAATCTCTGATCTACCAGCCACTCTGTGGTGTTCTTCTATTGATATAGAAGAATCAACAGTAAATGTCTGTTTACTGTTTCTGAAGATTCCAGCAAGTGTTAAACTCGTTGGTTTGGCTAAAAAGATCAGTTTGATCTTTTTGGTTGTTTATCGCAGTGCTACCAATGTAAATTGGCAGTCAAAAAAGTGTAAAGATGTACTTTACTTGTGTCACACTGATCAGACTGAGCCAATAAGTATATTGGTGTCTGTGGGTAGTGTGGTTTACAGTAAGTGGTATCTGCTTATCTAATCACTTGTGGACAACTGTATAGTTGTCCACTATCTACAAGCGCCCCTAGTGGGCGGCTTATATAATACAAACCACAAGTCACTATAGTGACTTGTATACTCTAGATAGTAGCATATATGCTACTATAATATATACTTTCTTACAATGAATCTGGGTTCTAACAATTTTCAATTATACTTGGGCTTAGAGGATACAATGCCAACAAATAAATTCATTATCATTGAGGGGGTGTGCTAAAGTCTAGCATACCCAAGCACCCAGTGGCAGTGCCCACACAAGTGGATACAATTGGCTCCATATGTGTGTACCCTTTTGCTCAGTTGCTACTCCTACTGCATCTGAGCAAAAGAGGTGTGGGAATCATTCTGCTAAACCTAGACCTACACTGACATGTATATACCCATTAAGCTGACCATAGTCATCTAGGTAATTAATATAGTCACTACTCCTACTATGTCTGAGCAAAAGAGCTGACTGTAGTCATCTAGCTCCAATATGTAGTTGACAACATTCTTATCCACTGTGTATGCGCATCCTTGGTCTGCTTTTCTTTGGTCAGCACTTGTGCCCCTTTCAGTCTTGACAGGGTGCTCTGGGTAGAAGAGAGGTATGAGTGAAGCTGATGTCCAAGAGCTGGGTCTCTGGAGAGAGGGGGGATCCATGGCTCTTGTTTTTCATGATTTCAATGCAATCAAGGATGAACAAGTCGAGAACTGCTGGAAGAAGAGAGGACAAAAGGAGGGGTTGAAGATGGGGAGGCAGCCAAAAAATTGA
Organism: Ramaria rubella; assembly: GCA_015039355.1. Taxonomy (NCBI): domain Eukaryota; kingdom Fungi; phylum Basidiomycota; class Agaricomycetes; order Gomphales; family Gomphaceae; genus Ramaria; species Ramaria rubella. The sequence continues at coordinate 148,358 of MU134402.1, read as the reverse complement.
AAGGACTAAATTTTCATAATGCTATCAACTCAAGAGTCATGTTGAGAGAGCATATATAAGGGCAACCTCCAGGAGAAGTGGAATATCACACTAGGCACTGGCAGATGGGAATCCGGAATGTGAAATAACTGTAATAAACACCTAGGTACATGATGGTGGTTCTGAGAAGAGCTTAAGGTAAAGGCTCGCTAATATGGGACATTTATACTACAGTGACCGAGACAGTGCTACGGCAATTTCAGCATCCACCTTTGGTTCCGGCTTATGTAAGCTTTCGCAAAACTGGCAAGAGCGTTTTTTTGTCACATGTACAATGCTGTGGAACAAACATGAACATTATTTAGGAGAATGTCCACAATACACTCTACAAAACTACGCTCTCAATAATGGAATACTATGCAATATGTATGAATCGTGACCGTCAGCTTAGTCCCAGTCCCTTGTGCTTTGTCACGCATCTGACGTCCGTCCCTGGGGAGGCGATAGCTCTTCGGGCTCATCCTGCACCATGAGCTCCTCCTCGATCTTTTGCCGCGCACGTTTGTACCTCAACTGCTCCTCTGCCTCCACGGCTGCCTTGCGCGCCTCCTCGTCCGTGCGGTCGCTATATATCGTCCTGCCAGTATTGCTAGTATCACCTTCATGGTCAGAGTTTTTTCGCACCGAACATGGTATAGAACATACCGAGGCGGTTCCGGTGGGAATCCCCACGAAGCCCTCGACCGCGGAGTATTCGACCCATGCGCACTCCTATGCCCTCCCGTACCTGCACCCACCCCGGGGGACCCCGACGCCGAACGCGTTGATCCGCCTCCCAATGCCAATGCACCCACTTTCCCATAGGCGCCTGGTCCAAACCCCTTCATTATGCCGCCCTTACCAGGACCTACCATCCCAAACCCCGGCCCCGTCGACGATTTCCAATGCCCCGCGCCATCGTCAACATCCATCGATACAGCACCCGAGGGCGGGTAATTTGGTTCTTCGTCCTCGTACTCGGGAACATCGTCATCTGCCTGGGCCCAACTCCCCCTGCCCCTTTGTGCAGCAGCGCGTTTGGGCCTAGGAGAACCCACGGTAGATACAGGTGCGGGTGCCGAAGAGGATGCGGCAGCAGAAGAGCGTCCATTGGCTTGCCGCGCAGAGGTACGCGTTTTGCCTTTTGTAAGGGGTTGTGGTTTTGGAAGAGGCGGCTGGCGCTTTTTATGTGAATGCGCGGAGGTGCCATTGCCGATGGCGGGTGAAGGCTGACTGAGCTCGGTAGCGATGAGGGTGCGCTCTATTTCTTTTTGTGCCTGTCTTTGCAGCGCAAGAGATAGTGGGATTGCAGTAGGAACGGTTTCTGGGGAGATACGTAAGCACTAGAGCAAGTGAAGCTATAAGAACGCGTGCCTCGAAGGAAGGAGTAGCCGCGGTCTACTTGGGCAGCTAAGGCTAGGGAAACAATTATGGACATGTACACAAATAATTACCGCAGACGTACCCATGTCTTTCTGCGCGACACACTTGCGTTTGTCTGCAGCAGCATGTCGAAGACCTGTCCCAGCCAACCGCTTAATAAACTCTTCCTGACCGTGCAGTGAGTCGAGAACACGCGAGATGGCTGATAATCTGTGGGACATACTGCAGCTAGGGAGATTAAGAACACAGCGTCTCTCGAGGGTGGCAACAGATCGCCTGTGGACGCGTGAGAGGCGTCGCTGCATGGTGTGGTTGGGATTCGCTCACCGTGCGCTTTTATAATCTTTTCCACTCTTTGCTGGTCTACATGTGTCTCTCCCGGCTTACGAGGTGGTAACGGCGGAACCTCTAGCTCGGGTTTGGGTTTTGGTGGTTCTATGGGTGCAGGAGTTACACTCGGGGTGAGGTTGTTCGGCGTGGCCTTTGCCTTGCCCTTGCCATTGGGCTTACGTGCAGCGGCGAGCGGAGGCGGCTCGTCGTCGATAATCTCGTCGACCTCTTCATCTTCGGTGACATACTCTCCTTCGTAATCGGGCTCGCTCGAGGGCGCGGGGACCTGATTGATGGTCATGATCTGAGGTATGTCAAGGTCAACTCTGGAGGCGACGGCTGGGGGACGCCGTGGGGGGATGCGGAGAATATTCGACATGATGAACAAGAGTGGATGGTGAAGAGAGACGAGGTGGAAAGTCGGGCCAACGGGGTTGCACGCGCCGAGGCGATATTTAGGTGGGAGGACTGAAAGAGGAGTAAGCTGGAGCGCTGGCGGTGTGTGCGCGACGCGTCAAGCCTGTGTCCTGAGTCGAGGCCAACATCCGGTTTCCCACTTCACATCTTCATTTCTGCAATAAATACACACATCGACTCCATTCCATCTCACCGCATGGTTCGCAACTCACAAACCAGCGCCAAAATCGCAGAGGAAAGACCAAAATACAGTCAGTAAAGTTACATAGGGGCACTCTAAACAACTATTCTAATTTTTTTGCCAGTTTTCTAAAGCCTTTGTGCTCAAGAATTGCTGGGGACACCCACGAGCATGATTCATGCGGTGTGCTGGCCACCTTTGCCGGGCTTGCCAGCTGCCAGAAACTTGTATATTGCAGCCCCGCTGACCGGGACACCGTGAGCAGAAGAGTTTCATGTGGTATCTCGACAGCTAAAATGCATTCCAATCGCTTCCCTGATGCTTGCTGCGGACCTGTTCACTGAATATCTTTCTTCATCCCACAGCCGACAATACTCCCATGACGTGATGAACATGTGAGTGATAGGATATTCCCTTCAGCTCGAACTTAGTTGATGTACAATCCCAATACAAAATTGCGCGAAAAATAAATAAAAAGAACAACGTCCAATATTCAAGATTGTCCAGGCCACTCGACCACCCACTGTGCAGCGACAGCTCGAACTTGGTCGTCGTCATCCTCAAATTTTAATCGATACATAGAAGTGTTCTTTGATGACGCTGCAGTCTGTATAGGAAGAAAAATATCGCATCAGCCACCGCACTACACATTGTAAAACACGACGTACTCGTGAGCCTGGCAGGGAATCTCGGGGGGCCGCGACAACTTCTGCGCGATAGAAACAGCTAGTATCTGGATAAAGTCCCATGACAATAGATCCAACAGGGTATTCCTCGTACGAATTCGGGTGCATGGCACTATTTGGTGGCGCAGAGGGATCAGGCAGTGGGATCAGATTTCGTAGGGTAGTGTTATACGACCTGGAGATGTTGTTAGCTCAAGAAACTCGAATGAGTCCCGTAGTAGAATCACTGACTGCCCAGGTTGTCCATCTTCTGCTTCTTCTACATCTTGCACTTCATATCTGTTGTAAAAAAATGACGACGGTTGGTAGTGATGCTAAATACCCTACGAACCGGTTCTTGTCTTGATTTATACATTTCTTGACAACGGCCAATATCCACGTGTCCCCGTCGCCCTCCCCCCCGCCGTGATCACCCTTGGTATGTAATGGGGCGCTTTTACTTGGAGGTTGATGGAACGCGACTTTACGGCCAGATTGAAGGGGGAGCTGCCGGGCCAAGGCCTCACGTCGGGCTTTAGGGTCACGGGAAAATGGAATAGCGGGTTGTAGGGGAAGCCCTTGCAATGAACGAGCAGGGGCAACAGATGAGATTGGTGGTGTAGCCATTCTGTTTGGTGTGGATGGTGTTGATGAAGGCGAAGACAATCGTTGACGTTTGACACGTTTTTCTGGGAGCGCGATGGGTGATAAAAATTAAAAAATGGTACCTTCATACCTTGATGTGAAATTTCTGGAGCTTGCCGTAAAGCCAGAAGAATGCCTACCTGTTCAAGAGCTTCTTCGATTGCTCTGGAGTAATTTCAAGTTAGATCAGATTTATTACCCTAAGCATCAACATGTACAAACTTGGTTTCTTTCTCTGCCGAGTCTCTAATTTCGGTGATACCATTAATTAATTTCTTATGTGAATGTTTCAGTGTGTCTGGACTATCGAGAGTGGCATCATCGTTTGGTGGAAGTGAACTTATAATTCTGTTGACCCGTGAAATCGTTTCAGCAGCGGCTGAATTGAGAGACAAGTTCCGCAAATGATCCAAGGATGCGCAGATATTTTGCCAACATTGTACCTCTGCAAAAAAATTCATAGTTCGATAGAGGGTCAGGAGAGGGGTGGAAGATTACTAAACGCGACCAAGTTACCTTCTGAAAGAGCGGGGCGCTTCTGACCAGCTCGTCTTCGATCCATAGGCAAGTTTATTCAATGAAAGATGTCACCAAGAGCAAGCGTTTAGAGACGACAAGGACTCTGCTGAGATTGTTTCCGCTTGGTTTCCGCCACCTAGATGGTTCCCGACTCTTCGGCTCAGAGTCGCGGAACCAGATGCCAACTATCATATTATTAAGCTAGCCTTCGTGTAGAACCGAAAAACTTTATGTTCTCGCCTCGTAAGTTACGTACCTGCGTGTGAACATTCATATGGTAGAAATTAAGTTTGCATTCTTAGCGATCCGTTTTTCCCTCATGCTTCAGAACTTGAGTGAAGTGAATGAGCATTGAAGGAAATGCTCAATAGCTTGTAATTATGTGAATTAAATAAACCATGGTAAGTGGTATGTACCGTAACGCTATTTACCACTCAGAAAACGTCCAAAACACACGTGTAAGAAACCACGACGACTTTCAACACTCATTTCACCGGACTTGTAGGCTCACGAGAAGCTGGTCCCATTCTACGCAAAGATAGATCATAGACCACTGCCTGAAATTCAAAATGTGCTACAACTAGATTGCAGCAAAATGGTTCACCTTCCTCGATTTTTTTAATGTCGTATTTCAAGCTGTCGAAACGTCGCCGTAAAAGATCGTTTTTCAGATTAAGCTGGGAAATATCAGTTCCAACAATCAAATCTCATCATACCCATACCATCGAAAATCCTGCAAAAAGGTCCTTGCGAGGTGCCTAGCTTAGATATTCGATGTGGAAATGTGTATTGATTCGTCTCACCTTGACAAAATTCGAGATTTTGATCGGTTCTTCATAGTTTCCCATTGTTACCACATTCACGCAATATCGGGACTATTAAAAATATAAGAGGCACGTAAGGAAATGCACCTGAACTAACCAGTTCGTTGATCAGACTGATGAGGCCGAGAAGATAATCCTCGGCTTGGAGATAGAATCTGTCTCTCCACTCGTCTTTTACTAAATTGGATGGTTGTTATAGTTGGGGAGGCTAAAGGCAACGACGAAGCTTACTGCCTAGGAGTTCATTTGCCTGAGAGAGAGAAAGAAGACTTCCTGTGGAGAGATATTCCACAAGTGCAGCGGCAAATACAGCGGATTGAATCTGTTAGCGAGAAATATTAATACGGGGGCAAGAGTATGATGCTTCGCAGATTTGTCATTGCCTGTCGTTGCCATATGTTTCTCCACCTGATAGGATGAAAATGTGGGACAAACAGCAAAAAATATCGAAGAAAAGTAGGAACCTCCAGAATTGATAGACTGGAATGAGTGACGCAATTGCTGCAGTGCTTTCTTGGCATTCTGCTAGCATTGGGCGAGCAGTGTCTACTAGAGTCGGTACTGAAAATTCAGAACGTTGGTTACAATTTTCATGGGATCCAAAAATTGTTTATGCACTGGAATGCGAAGGGGTTGAGTGAATCTTGTTGAGCAAACCTACGATCGCTCTTGTTTTTTTGTCCAGTTCCGTAGCCTGATCACGCAGTTTCTGGTGGAAAATTAGAGTGGAGTATCCGAATCAAACGTATGAGATGTCCACCTCGCTGAGCTCAACATCCTTGTCCAGTAAGCTCGTCAGAAGAGCTAAGTCTTGTTCGTCCATCAGTGCTGTGGAAATGAGACTCCGCACACTCTTCACCACAGCCCGCGTACGAGTGTCTACATAAACCTTCACGGCTCTACCTTGCTAGTTGACGACTTAGAGGCGTCTGGTTGGCGACAAATAGTATGTGGATTCTTCGTATTGCTATTGTCCATCACCAGACGTACCGCAATTTCACAGCAATAAGCCTACCATGGCCGGCAGTGGCACACTTCTTCCAAAAGAAGCGGAGGTGTTGCGATCTCTCGAAAAGCTTAAGATAGAGCCCATCAACACGGAGGGATCACAAGATGCGATTTTAGGCCTAATATACACGTTGCTCATGAATGTGTCTCCCAGTGAGAACGGCGTTCTCCACTGGTATTGCGATAAAGCCAGGGTGGTTGTGGTGGAGGCAGCGACATTCCTTCTCCGTTTGCATGCATATTCCAATAATCCAAGAGTGGAAGTTTGGAAAATGAAGTTGGCAGGAGTGCTGCATGGTTGTTGCGGCTGTGTCCAGAGTTATACGAATATCAAAGTATCATCCAGAGACACGTGCGCACCTCTTGAACAATACTTTTATTCAACACCTCTGATGAGAATTGCAGTTATTTCGCCGCATTTTCAAAAACTGTGCTTGACACTTTTTTCGGAACCATAGACAAGTGGGAGATCGACATAGTTCTCAATGCTATCAAGGAAGCAGGTGTTGTGCCTGGATCTAACAAGACTCTCAGTGATGTACCAGCAGCGATATTTTATCATATGCTGACAGCCGTCTCTTTGTTCGAGAGCGCGGATATTCTCTCTGTTATTCGAGATTATCCTCCAGTCTTCATCTCGTCAGGTTGGCCTGTCGAAGTACCACCAGGATTGCTCCTTCTTCTATTTCACGAAAAGAACGAGATTCGTACATGGGCGCAGCAACAGATAATCGGATGTTCGCCTATAAACGAGGACAAGTTTGTTGGTGGCTATGAGGTTGTACTTCAATCCGTTACCGCGTTCTTATCTTTAGATGCGAGCAGCTCATCCCTGCGAGCTGATGCAAAACATGTCAACCGGCCACTTCATGAGTTTTTTCAGATGCCACCCTCTGCATTGTGGTCGGGCCTACAAAGCTTTATCCGGGTCCTGCCTGCCACATTCTTGAAAAGTGAGAATCGCACTGCTCATGTATTCTGCCACACCATCATTGGGCATCTACATGACAAGGCGTCTCGTGCGTTGTATTTCCGTATATTTCTATTTCCCAAATGAACGCTATGGCAGACTTTTCGGACGTTCTGCGAGCGTTTATTTATCTCTTAAAGAAACATGATAAACTCCTATGGCAAGGCGAAGATTCTGGTTATCCTCAAGTTGTATTTGACTCCATCAAAGACAACGTTGCCTATACTCAGTTAATTCAAGAGGCGGACTTAAGCGCGTCGCAACAACCTTGGTTCGTCGAATGGGTTCAAGGGTATCTTAATTCTTTGCGTGATATGTCCGTCTTCAGCGATGTGCTGAGGAAGGTGGTTGGCTTTACATGCGAGGAACTACAGCATGAACGATTCAAAGATAAACGACCAATAGTCTTGGCGTCAATGCTCAACGTGAGCCCCTTATTTTGCATTGTACACCAATCACGAAATAAATGGTATCACCGCAGACACTCTACGGCGTTCTCCAGTCCATAAAGCCAGATGACAAGACTGACATTCCTGCAACCATTGTCCATGTACTTGAAATTCACGCGGACGTCATTGTCAACGTTGCCCTGTCCTCGAAACGAAATAGTCAGCGGTGGCGAACGGCACGCCTCGCAGCACGCCGACTACTTCTCCTTGCTTTAGGCGCCGATGCCTCTCGTTTAGAGACAGTTATCTTCCACATGTCCGACGTAATACAACAATCCGCATCGACTTCTGGGACTAAACGCAAGTATGATCTCCGGCCGCCGATTTTCCACAAACAAATTTGGAAAAAGATGTACAACACGATCGCTAGTGATGATAGTGAATGCATCGCATTTCTTGTCTCACTAGTGGCACGTTCAGCATATTTGGATGACCTATCTGCAGACGCATTCAACCCACCCAGTTTACCCCCAGAAACGCGCAAGAACTTCACGATTATACTAACTGCTGTCAATGCGGGACTTCACGCCATGCGTGCCGGATTTCTGGATACTATAACCCAATATACGAGTACAACATCCGTTTCAGCCAAAGTTGTTCAGGCTCTCGTGCATGAACCAGATATGGCTAAACATGCCATGGCTTTGCTACTCTCACCGATAGAAGAAATCCAAATGGCCGCACAAATTCTGCTTGGCCAAGCATACGATGTTGATATGCGCTCCGACTGTTTTCGTTCCATTTTCCAATATCTTCCTGTTCCGTCTCTAGATGGTCTCATTACATCAGTGTCAACATTCAATGACTGTGCACCACTCTTCCCTGATGCCTGCAACATCGCAAAGTCTTTGGTACGATGCATGACAGACGTCATTGAGGTCCTAACAAATGGCCATGACGGTTTATTGTTCGACGAAAAATTTGGTGCGAGCTCCAATGGTGTTCGGCCACAAGCAAGACTGCCAAAGTTATGGCGGCTCATGTGTAATGCCATCACTGTCATTTTCCGGCGCACCCCGACTTGGTCCAAGTTACACGACCCAGAGCCCATGATCGATTGGATGCGAGATGCTCTGATTTTCGGCCGGGATTTAGTCGCACAACGACGAACTATTGAAGCTGCTACTTTACCTGTCTCTCAACAATCTCAGTCCCAAATGGCAATAGCTTCCCCCCGAAAACCTTCACAGATAGGAAAGCAGATGCTAGAAGATTTGCAGCCGGTCTTGACAGAGTCGATTCGCTGGCTTCGTTTGACGGATATGGAACTACTCCACCAATCATCAAACCTTGTTCAGACTCTCATTGAATGCTTCCGCACCGCAGAAATCAGGCCTTCACAAGATTCTCTTGCAAAACTGGAAAAGTTCTTGGATAGTTCCCGTCGCAAATCAACCCCAGAGGATCAAAGGACTAAACTGTCAGATAATCATCTTTCGGAACTAGCAGCAGCACTTTCGTCATTCAACCAGGATGATGATGAGATACAAATCATTGGAGAATCTAAACGACCCCTCGCGCTCGAGGCCGTTTCTTCTAGTCGGGATGCAACGTCGGCCGCCTCGAGACCCTCACCAGGCAGCCAATCCACCCAGAAGAAACTGGATAGCTTTATAAACATGTCCAAGACGTCGGACAAAGCTACTTCGCCTTCAACATCGATTCGTCCGTCCCCCAAATCCAAAGTTTTCGTAGAAGTAAGGAGTAGGAATTCTCAATCAAATTCCTTAATGGCCCAGGTTCGTTCGCAAAGGACTGGTCAGGGGTCGCATGCTACCCCCAGTAAAGGCCGTATAATGAGGAAACCGGAGCCAGCTGCCAGCACAAAGGGCAAGCTTGCTCTTAAGGATGAAACCGGATCAACACGGTCAAATATTTCCCATATATCTTCTTCTGAAGATGAATCAGACGAAGAAGATGGTCCTGGTAGCTTGGCGTCACTGGGGAAGTTACAGAAATCTCCCCTGGTCAAAAAGCCGACCCAGCGGCGAGCCGTCAAAATGATGGAGCTCGAGTTCACTGGACAAAATGCAGCGCTAGAGAGGATTCGCAAACGCGAAGAAGCACAACGAGCAACATTGCGAATGAGACCGGATTTAAGGCCTCTCCACCGTATTATTCTCTCCTGGAATTACGATCATGACGGTCCTGAGCCTCCGTTTGTTGGGAATCGACCAATCTATACTTCCGTTCAGGATCAGTTTGAGTCTGGCATGCATTACCAACGAATTTTCGAACCTCTACTGACGCTAGAATGTTGGAATCAATTAATCAAGAGCAAAGAAGAGGCGGCTCCCGAGAAGCTCTTATGCAAGATCAACTCGCGACAATATATCGACGAGTGGCTTGAACTTGATATTTCCGTAACCGATAGAACACCGGATCGATGGCGAATGTCAGAAACGGACATAGTTCTTCTCCGTAATTCTAAGGGAGAAAACTCCACGCTCGCCAAGGTACAATCCTCAAGGAGAATGGCAATGGAGATTCAAGCAACACTTCGTTGTTTCGTTAATCCCCATACCGTTAATCCTGGACTTTATATTAACACTCAATGGCGTCTCACCAAGGTGTTTAGGTAGGTATTATCTTTCGAAAACCAGTTTCTTTCTCATTAGGGTATTGGCGTTCAGCTTAAGTACCATTACCCGCGAGTTCGCAGCACTTAAGGCGCTCCCATATTACGATTTTTACCCAGAAATTATGAAGCCACGACCAGCGAGAGTTCCTAGCTTACCGCCTTCACAGGTTCAACAGGCAATGAAATCGTATCAGGTGAACGAACCTCAAGCGATCGCGATCTTAGCATCTTTGCAATCTGAAGGGTTTTCTTTGATACAAGGGTAACTCCCTCTCTTTTACATGTCCCTGCTTCTCGTGCTTGACAAATACAACAGTCCTCCGGGAACAGGAAAAACTTGGACGATATGCGGCATAGTAGGGGCGTTCCTTTCTTCACGTTCTCGGCCAGCAACCGTTATCCAAGCAGGTCGCAATGTTGCAGCATCTGAAAAGACGCCACCCCTCAAGATGCTGGTCTGTGCACCAAGTAATGCTGCAATTGACGAAGTAGCAAAACGTTTAAAAGATGGAGTTCGCAACTCTGAGGGGCGTCTAGTCGTGCCAAGCATCGTCCGCGTTGGCGCCGAAGAGGCCATCAACATCAGCGTCAAGGATATCTCTCTTGATCAATTGGTGGATCAGCGGCTAAATTCCGATCCAAAGCAGGCGAATGCTTCCTCCTCATCTACAGCTACAAGCTTGGCCTCCTTGCGTGCAGAGATGGATGCTCTCAGGAACACCAGGGCATCCAAGATGCAAGAACTGACGAACTTACGCGATAATCTTCCTCGGATGCAGGCCCTTGAATCGGAACTCAAATCCCTTAATAACAAACGCATGTCTTTATCTCAACAACTGAACCGTCTGAAAGACCAGCAGAAGTCAGATTCACGCACGCTCGATGCCACTCGAAGAAAGTATCGTGCTGAAGTGCTATCAGATGCGGATGTTATATGTTCCACTTTATCTGGTGCCGGACATGATGTGCTTCAGAATTTAAACTTTGAGATGATTGTCATTGACGAAGCAGCGCAATCAATCGAGCTAAGTTCTTTAATTCCACTAAAGTACAGCGTCAAACGTTGCATTATGGTCGGAGGTAGCTTTTCATTCTCAGGTTCTTTTCATCACGCTAATATGTTACAGATCCACAACAGTTACCACCTACAGTTCTTTCACCTCTCGCAAACCAGTTCGGATATAGTCAATCGTTGTTTGTTCGGCTTCAGAAGAGTAGACCAGAAGCCGTTCACTTGCTGAGGTATGTATTTGCACATCTGAATCACAAATAGAGCTTTATATCGTAATTTAGCATCCAATATCGGATGCACCCAGATATCAGCCATTTACCCAGCAAGCTATTTTATTCTGAACGTCTTACGGATGGACCCGGGATGGCCGATAAGACCACTCAGCCCTGGCACAAGCATCCTCTTTTTGGCGTATACAAGTTTGTCAACGTGACATCTGGCGGCGAACAGCAGGCACATAGCGGTCATTCACTTGTCAACCGCTCTGAGTGCGAGGTGGCCGTCGCTCTCTACAACCGAATCAAAACCGAATACTCTGATATTGACTTTGATTTTCGCATTGGCATTATTACTATGTATCGTGCACAGCTCTTAGAGTTGAAAAAGAAGTTTCAAGCGGCCTTTGGTCTGGACATTGTGGGTAAGGTCGATTTCAACACCGTCGACGGCTTTCAGGGTCAGGAGAAAGACATTATCATTCTCTCCTGCGTTCGTGCAGGCCCAGGAGTCCAATCCATAGGCTTTCTTGCAGATCAACGTCGTCTCAACGTTGCTATAACCAGAGCAAGAGCTTCGCTTTTCATCCTGGGACATGCTGCTACCCTCGAAAGAAGCGATCAGATGTGGAAAGAAATTGTTCAGGATGCCAGGGGTACTCATCGTTTACTTGACGTAAGTTGAAAGTGTTACACCCCTTAACAGTTTCAGGCCATTTACAACCCATCCAGGCTGACTTATCCACATATCGTCGACCCTTAAACATTTCTGCAACCTCTCTGCCCAATACTGCGTCGGGGTCTCGGCTAGTCATAAAGCCAGTTTCGCCACCTAAGCCAATGCCCATCCCGGGTAATTTGCAAACTCCCAAAGATATCATCCAAAGAAAGGCTCAATTAATGGCACCGCCGTTGGCGGGACCATCTTCTGCGGCGGTAGAGGCTTCGGATGTACAGAACACGGTCGAACATAAAGAAACAATACGGCCCGACAGCGAAACAGATCCTACTTCAAACATGTCCAGGAAGCGCCGAAACTCTGACGATAACGAGAGTAAACGACCTGCCCCACCGCTCCGTGACAATGGCGAAGTTCAAGACAAGACCACCAAACCATCACAGTCTCGACCACCTCCGATGAAGAAGCGTCCCAAAGAAGTTTCTATGTTTATCCCGAAGAAAAAGCCTGATCTTAAGGTGAGCGTTAACAGTGAATCCGGCTATGGCTTTAATTGATATATGCTTGCGGAAACAGCGACCTGCTCCGGATCAAGGCAACCCCTCACAGGGCGACGCCAAGCGCAGGGCCACAGACACATAATACCGAAATAATAGAGTGAAATTGTTGGATCTATATACCGGGCCAGGTTCGATTTACATACGCACTGTATCATTATCCATTCTCTTTCGACATTCTGCATATCGTCATACGATCATCCTTCTCAGAGAACAAACATTTGCCAGGCATCCGCAAATCTGTACTTTACCTCTACAGGAGAAATTTAATATAATGTATTTGGGACTCCATTTTCAGTCTATGTATACAATTTATACTCACTATTATGATGAGAGCTGCTTTATAGGAGGTAGCTCCCATAGGCCAGGCCCGAATCGTGGTACTACGACTGCGTTGCTTCCGGATGACTTTATGGGCTTGGATATGGAGCAGAGGCTCGTTCCCAGCTTTGAAAGCCAATTAGGATTGATCACCGTTACGGCTGCCAGGAAGGAAGGTTAGTCAGTTGAAACAATAACGCAAACGACTTCCGAACTTTTAATCCAAGGCTGACTAGTGCGGACGATCTCGTGGAATACCACATATTCAGGAGGCGTAACATGGTACAAGACAGAGGAAGGGTGGATGAAGACGTCCTCTACGACCCCCAGAGCTTTATATGGGACACCTCGAGAAGAAGCATACTTGTTCCCACTTGCAGAGGATTTGTCTACGAGATCCTTCCGAACGGCAACTTGATCAATGAAGCCGGCAGTGAGTAGTTGACGCAAAATCTTTAACTGGCGCGGATCGTCAGTGAGGGCGTTCGCCTCGGAACAAAACCACTTCACCTGAGTTTCGTTAGGAGGCAGGAGTTTGGGCGTGAACTCCTTGGTAACATCAGGGAAATTGGCGTGGACTATTTGGCTTATTTGCACACGAAGCTTGTGTATTTCCTCCATCGCCTGGAGGGATCCTTTTTAAGAGCACGGACATGAAAAATGCATGTGCTGACCTTTGGGCGGACGAATTGTTCTGTGCAAAACGCATGACCTCCCTCTGCGTATTCGTATGCACCAATCACGGAGAGCACTCGGAACACGTCGCTGATACCATTGCCAAGAGACCCATGAGTCTTTATAGACAGACATTCAGTGATGCACACATATAACATCCATAATTCACACCTGTTGCGAGATGAAAAAAGCACGACGACGTGCTTTAGCGAGCTCTTTTCTCTTGAGCTCATGGCTTCGTATATGCGAAAGCTCCGGAACGGTATCTGGGAGTGTTGTACTCTCGGATTCTGAGGGTTCGTCTACCGCCTCTTCACGCAGAAACGGATCTCCAACAGATAAAGCGGACACGATCGCAACAACAAATGGCAAGCAGCCATGTTGTTTCCCAGACACGAGCATTTTCGAGAACCTGGGGGACACTGGAAACAACGCCATCATCTTGCCCAGGTCAGTGATACGGCTTCCACCCATTGGACCAGTTAAAGCGCCCAAATGTCCAAGTGTGGTCTCTGCACGCTTCAGGCTAGCCCTGTCAGGTGAGGTCGGAAATGGAAAGTTGACCACGGCATCGATGTTCATGCTTTTCATCTGGAGAACTACACCCTCGATAGGGACACGAAGGATCTCCGGCTGCGCAAAATCACTGAAGTGATTCTCGAAGAGAGTAGAGGAATAGAGACGATAACAATGACCAGGGCCTGTACGTCCAGCGCGACCGGCTCGTTGCGCGGCGGATGCTTTGGATATCCATGAGACTTGGAAGGACTGGATACCACTTTGTATGTCGTATTTGCGCTGAGAGGAGTTTAGAGGTCTCTCCGCGAAAATGTGTAATAATGTACCTCTTTTGCACGACCGCAATCGACCACGTAACGAATATCCGGAATAGTTAGCGAAGTCTCCGCCACGTTAGTCGCCACGACGACCAGTCGTGCACCGGCAGGCGGTGTTTCAAAGACCTTCATCTGTTTATCGCTTGGAAGGAGAGAATATAGAGGTACGATATGCATGGGTGCTGTAGTAAAGAGTGAGCAGTGTTTAGAAAGCATACGAAAGCACGTACAATTTGTATCATCCGCATCGATTATAATGCCACCATCCGATGCTTCAGACTCACTGTCGAGTGCATCAGCATTTGGTTTCGTATCACCGTCACCGTCGACGTCAATCGCAAGGTCATTGCCTATGTGACTACCAAGGTCCATGTCTTCCGCCTCGACATCAACTGTGCCTCATTAAGAGAAAGACTTCTCGTATGAAACTAATGAAATCACACCTTGTGTTGGAATAATGCCGTCCGCTTCTTCTCCCTCTCCTTTATCCTCTCTCCTTCCGACAGCGCTGATACCTCGCTCTCTACGCTGTGCCTTCCTTTGTCTGATAGCCGCACGACCAAATCTCGCTTCCAATTTCTTACACATCCCTGTGATCTCATTCTGGCCTGTCAAGAATACGAGTATACCACCAGGAGGTAATCTTGCATGAATCTTGACCGTTTTTCGGATGGCTTCGTTAACATAGTCAGGGACCGTGCGACGATTGAAATGAATTGTTACGGGATGCTGTCGCGCCGCAATATCGATTACCGGGGGAGGTGAGCGAAAAAGTGTTGCGTTAGATGTGAAGTCTGAAACACGCAACGTTGCAGACATAATTATGAGACGCAGAGGCTGAGACACGGTGTAAGTTCGTCGTTACTCCAGATAAGTGAGGAAATAGGAGGACCTTAATGCCATTTTTTCCCTCCCTCCACATCTCCTCCCGCAGCTTGACAACTCGACTTAGGACACCAATCAAAATGTCGGTATTCATACTTCTCTCGTGTGCCTCGTCCACAACAATGACCGAATATCGATTCAGGAGGAAGTCTGTCACGAGCTCCCGCAGCAGGACGCCATCGGTCATAAACTTGATTACTGTTGTCGGGGATACTGTGGCATCGTACCGAATATGATAAGACACACGCGAGGAAGATAATGAGAGCTCAGCTGCAACACGTGCAGCCATCGACATGGCCGCAACGCGGCGCGGTTGTGTGATACCAATTATGCCAGGATTATCTATTCAACGAATAAACAAAGGAAGACGAAATAAGGCCGTATATCAACATACCGCTCTCAGCATTTCCAAATCCAGCCTCGTACAGGAACTGCGGAATTTGTGTTGTCTTTCCACTTCCGGTCTCACCGCATATGATGACGACAGAATTTAAGAGTATAGCCTCCATGATGGGTTGTTCTTCAGCTACTACAGGGAGGAGCAGCCTAGTGCCTTGTATTTCCTCCGCCCTATTTACTGTGACATGCCTTTTGATAGAAAGGGGCAACGTCTCATCAGATGCAGGTCTTTGAGAGCGGATATGTTGGGAAAATGACGTGGAAGGTAAAGATAAGACTTCGCCCAATGGTCCGCGAATTGGATCGTGCGCTTTTGACGTTGTATTTGAACCCGCACCGGAAGGTATTATACTCGGTTGAGAGGACGGTGGTGTAGGATTTAGGATAAGTTCATGGCCTTTGGCGGCATCGATTTGTTTTAAAGCCCATTCCTTGAATCCCTCCGCCTTTCGACGCCTTTTTCGTTTTGGGTGATCTGAGGTATCGCTATCGGAAGAGTTAGACTGCTGAGCAATAGGCTCCTGATCCCGCTGAAGAGGATCTGAATACGACACGTCGGGTTGATGGGAAAACCCAGTCCACTCTTCCTCGTCATTTTCATTGGGTCCCAACTGATTTCCTTTAAAAGAAACGGATGCCTCAGAAGAAGAGTCGTACGCAGAATCTGAGCTATCAAAAGAGCTGTATGACATATTCTCATGGGATGACGACACTTGACTTTTGTTCCATTTCCGCACGGTAATCTAGTGCATAAGATATAAGTGGATAGCCCGCATTCAAGCGAAAGCCCTCTTGTTCAGCTTACTTGAGGTTTTCTCTTGACAACGATCGGAGCCACTACGGATCCGTCTGGGTTACGTTGTAGGGCACTACCCACGGCGGATACAGACGGCACAATATTAGTCGCTGGACGTGCACATTCAACATGTTGAAACCGAGGGTACAGCTTCGCCACAGAGTTGCTCGAATCGTCTTCCATCATTTCTTCCAATTGCGAAGCATCGTCATCGGATCCTGTGGCCCCCCAGGTCGATACATCACCCCTCCTTCGCTTTCTCTTCCCACTGCCACTGAGTCCGTCCAATGCTCGACGAGTTTCCTTGTCCTCAAGTCTGAATAAACGTTCCTCATTCGTCGTTGGCCTGCCAGATCCAAGAGAGGAGGATGGTTGAAGCTTCGTCGAATTTGAAAGAGCTTGGGACTGACTGGGCAAACATGAGACTGGAAGTACACTCGCAAGGGAAACGTACGCTAATTTTCCAAAGAGAATCGTGCGATCTTCCTTTTTGAGCTTTTTGTCCTATGAGATGGTTTAGCTTTGTATAAAGTGGTATTCTAGAACGGAAGGGCGCGCACAATATACTTTTCAAGTCGCCGTTTCTTTTTGCTATTCATCTTGGACTCTTCGGAGGCCAACGCGAGCTATGTAGCAGCGCCCCTTGAGAGGATGCATATATTTTAGGAGTTGACAACACACCTCACGACGTAACTTCTCCCGCCTCTCATTTTCTTTAAATTCTTGGCTCTTGGGAATAAATATAAGAGCATTTGGATCGGGGTCGGAACTTTGTGGGACATCAGATACTTGCTGTTTACCCTTCTTTTTGTTTTTGCCCGGAGTCGAACCTCTGGCTTTCGCGTTATACCGTTCACGTCCGTGTCCCATAAAACTTGGCTGGGTGACCGTCGCGGACCCAAAACTGCGTCCAAGCACGTGACATCTGCTTCCATACCTGCTAATTATTATAGTGCTAAAGCGAGGGAATTCACTACCTATCCGTGTACCATGTTCCCCGCTCCCCCTGTCCCTAGAAACTTCCAGGCACTCTGCATACCTAGTTGAAGCTTACTCAGCGTCGCTGATATTGGGTAGAGCTTTCCCAGTGGCTCTAGAGTCAAGTACTGCACGGGGTTCTATACGTCGAGCTATTATAGTAATTGTAGATAAGTATAATGCAAGCAACGGTAAGATTGCCATACTTCTGTATTTTACTTCACTCCATATTTACTCATTATCGCTACTAGCTGCATCCAGAGTCTAGCTTCTAAGTATGCAAACACTTGGACTAGATAGAGCGTAGGTTGAGGAATTGCACTTAGACGGCACCTATCCATGTTACGATGTCTCCGTATGTACGGAGATACGCTGTGAGCTTGTCAACCTCGTCGTTGGCGATATCTGTCGGCGGAAAGATCGCCGTCGTTGTTATTTTTTCGATACCATCGGGGCAGGGCACCTGTACCACTCTTCGACGACGAAAATCTCATCCTGATGTTCCAGGAGATTGCCCGATTCAATTGTCGTTTTGGAGCCAAGGTTAAAAGCCACCAGTGAATCCTACCGGTACCGTATATCAGTTCATGAAACTCCTTCAGAAGCAAACGATTGCCCACTTTCTTCCAAATCCATCGCATTCTTTCGCCACCCTTCGAGGTCCTCCCTATAATATTCAGTCGGCTCAGGGCAAATCTTGAGCGAAGTTTCAACTCTTTCAACGATGGGCAGGACCAATAGTGAAGTGCCAGTTCGGAAGGTCAGAAGTATCGAAGACTATTTTAAATTACGTCTACAACAGGGTTGAAGATGGGAGAGCCCTTCTCGCCACTCGCGCCTTTTATTTTCGCCACTGCCTGTTTGCATTTAATATCTACGTTTCTTGGCAGTATGGACTCTTTTGATACCCAAGGTACGCTGGACTCATCAGTGCACACTTGCTAGATACTCGGTCGTGAGTAGATCTGTCATTGTGGTTCGTTTCCTAAGCATATTACTTATAATATGATGTCACATAAAGCTCAACCAATCAACCTGTGACAGGCTACTGGATCCAGTCCCCCATGACAGTATCCGGTGCAAGCAACAACTCAAACTGTAACCCTCGTTATTACTGAAAGGTGAAACATAACTGCAATGACTCTATCTCTGCCGTTGTACGCTGGTGCTCCCGATGCGGAACCTACAAAGCAACCCAACTCATACAGTGGTGGAACCTTCCTGGAAGAGCATAACCTTCACGTAAATCCGTTCTTAATACGGCCATTGAACTTTCATCGATGGGACGTAGGCCGTCAACAATGCTGTCCCAGAAAGTGGACCAGCAAACCACCATTATCTCGATTTCACCAAACTGATAGATGCGAATGAGGTGTGGAAGTTGATCATTCTTACTCTTTTCATGCACTCATTCTACTTCATCCTTGTGGTGGACAATCAACGGAACAACGGAATACAGTATCTTCCGCCAGACCTTCCCACAATCCTCGACATCATTGCGAACAACTTCACATTTGAGTCGGATTTCAGTCTCGTAGCGCACGTTCTTGCTGAACAGGAATGATATCATCGACGTAACAATTCATGGAAGCTTGAATGGCATCACTTGGCACCCTTTATGAGCCTTTGATTCTTGGAGAAGATGATGTATCTTATACCAATTGATAGTAACTGCCGGCCATCCTCATTGCTACATCTTCCATGTAATTTACGGTGGTGTGTACTTATTCTTGAATTTTGTGGTTAAGATTTCTGATTTAATATGTAGCTCCAAACTTTCCTGGTAAGTGCTTTAGCGTGTTAGCGATTTTTTTCCACTCATGGATATATACGCGACGTCATCGGTGTTGAAGGTAGTGGAGTCAAAATTTGTTTTCAGGCAGACAACCCAGGACCCTGGTTCCTGTAAGCTCCTTCCTCTCCGATTCATCTCAAGCCTGCTCCTTCCCGTAGTTACTGCCCCATCGACTGGCACCTCGAAGCGTGTGCGATATACAGCGACTATACTATCCCTTTATTCTGAATTCTTATTGTTTCATGGGACCTCGTTGCTGTCTTCGCCAAGGCCCCTCAAGGCCAACGAACTGGCCTGATGCCGAAATCATCAATTGGACTTGTGTTCGGTATGTTCAATTTTGCGTCATGCTCCCGCTATGTAAATATCAACGAATCCCTCCAGATCTATAAAGCGCCTCCCTCCGACCAACTCAAACAGTGAAATCAGTCTGAAATTTTAAACCAAACCTTTACTGCCTTTCTCTCTAACGGTGTTTGCTTTCGGCCCGTTGTTATAGAGTTGATGTAACGTTGTGTTTCTCTGTTGGTCGTTATAAGTTGAATTTTTGAATACCCGTCAGCAGCAAAAAGTGCGCACGTATACCCAAGGCGGCGGATAAACTGAAGCTTTGCTAGCCTCTGAAGATCTAACTGATCATTTCTTCATGTCAGGTGCTTCGAGGGAGATACTGAGGATGTGCAACATAGTTGCTGGTAGGCAGAGGAGACACTGCCACATGTACATGTCACCTTCGTGCATCCCGACTCGGATCCTTAAGCACCAGGTGATACTATTGCACGCCCTGGAGCATCTTATGGCTATCATGTGAAGGGGGCATGAATAACACTCTAGGAGTTTTACCATTGGGCACACTCCACATCTGAGTCCCAGGTGTAATGAAACATCGATTTTACAAGTTGCAATTATGTAATAGTTTCTTGAGGATTCAAGTGACACAAGAAGACTTTTCCTGACGACTAAATATAGAAATAAAAACTTCTAGATGGGGGGTGCCTGCTTTGCCTCGGCGGTAATAATAACAGGTCCGAAATACCCCAAACATATCTGACAGGCACCACGGGGCACTTATATCAAAAATGTCAAAGGAAGTCCGGAAACGCTCACAGTCGAAATTAAATATTACATAAAGCCAGCAAAAGATAAATAGCAGAGAACAGAGAGTTGAAGAGATCATCCGCACCAACTTGAACGCATTCAAGATGCTTTGAAAAACTCTTCGATACACCTATGTAGAATATTTAGTAAGGCTTGCTAGTCTTCTGCAACTGAAGCGCTCAAAGGTTAAGAAAGTCCGAGTGGGAAACGAGACGTGATGCGAACAAATATCGTATTACAGACTCGGACTGAGTCAACAGGCGTAGCTACGCTGTGTTTTGCAGTAATTCACCTCAGCTTCAAGGGTGAAAATTTAGGATAACGTAGTGCTTATCGTCGGGATAATGTTACAATGCAGCGCCAATATTTGGTTGGCTAGTACATATTGTCCGACTCGGCGAGATGCTAGTCCAATTGTTTGAGTCGAGTAACGAAACAGCACTCCCCGAAAGATAAAGTTCAGGGAGTGACGCACATGTTCAGAACGGAATGACAGGCCCAGAGGGTAAGTCACCGATATTAACTCTATTGTTCCTCTGTTACTATATAGCGGTGGGCTTCGGATGCGAAATCATCTGGGTCTTAGAGATGCCGCACAGTTATGTAAAGGCCTGAAAGGAACCGTGACAATGATTAGTGCAGAAAATGGTCCTGGTCTAGACGCAGTTTATATCCTGGTATATTAATACGGCTCAGCTATGGGATGAGAGGAACTAATACTTATGTAATTGGCGTGATGGAAAATTAATATGCGCCATGGTCTGGGTGCAGCGCCAAATTACTGGCCGTAGGACCGCACGGGATCTGACTCGGCGACGACCCTCCAGTAAGGTAACGCCACCAAAGATTGAGACCCCAAGTACCGGTACACCTATGTCTATCATCCTCAACAAACGGCTGCTTCCTTCAAAAATATCGCTTTTTCTACCGCAGGCCTGCATAACTTGAACTGTGTCAATGCACCTTCACTGACTCGTCAACATTCAAATGTGAAAGTTCTCCTATTCAGGTTCTTCTATATCATTTTATTCATGCATGATAATGACTTCGCGGCAAGCCAATATAGCCCAAATAGATCTACACAGCCAGTCATATAACAAAATGCTGTGATAAAATTATTAGCTTGAGGTCATCTTGGCATCAAAGATCGGATGAGGGACTGCTATTCGATGACGAATTATAGATCTACCTTCCCGCATGCTCCAAGGCATGTGCCAGCTAGGTCAATGTTGTAATTACGCTTCACTATTCTGCCTGGTATGTGTATCTCTCGCCGCAGCCAATTTCCTGTCTGACAGAACACGCCAGAATGCCGTAAACATATTTTCTACCGTGATCGGTGCTGATATTGTGCAGTGATACCTTCAGATATCATCAGACAAATACCCTTTTTGTTCCACCCCAATCCCTTCCCCTGTCTATCTAACTTACCGGATTTCTCACCACTACGACTGCTGGCGCTACTCTTCGGTCTTTTCAATTGAATCGTTTTGTAACGCACTGTCTGGTTTTGAGGTTTCTACCCACGCCAAAGAACTTGGCCGTCAATATTTGAAGCTCTACCAAGCCACTACTCCTTTCCATGGAGGCCGATCCCGCGTGGGCTTCAGTTATATAAATTTGATACCTTCATTCCTTTGGCCTACGGAATGTTGAATCCTCTGACCTATATGGCGCTCTTCCATACCCTCGTCTTATGCTTTATTTCTCTGATTACATTGCTGCCCTCTGGGGTCAAAGCGGCCGACGTCAACTACCAGTTCGAGATCATCAATGCTAACACTGCACCCGACGGGTTTACTCGCAATGCGATCCTCGTCAACAATCAGTTTCCCGGGACCTTAATTCAAGCAAATAAAAACGACACGTTACACATTAACGCCAGCGTGCTGTTGGATAATCCCGCGATGCGACGGTCTACCTCTATCCACGTGAGTTTATTTCCCATTTCCTTTGAATTCCGACTGATTCTTTGAACAGTGGCATGGATTGGTAGGCTATCTCACAGTTATTCCATTCAACAGTGACTTGACGCGACTCAATATGTAGTTTCAACACAAGACAGCTTCGGAAGGTAGATATCTCTTGATCCTTTATACCATCCCAAACCCCAACTAACGAGGATACTAGACGGTCCCGCAATGGTACGAATGCGGAATTTCTTTATTTTAATGCCTAATTGATTTTTTAAAGGTTACCCAATGTCCAATTGCTCCTGGACATTTTTACACATACGACATCCCTCTCAGGGGACAATCGGGAACATTCTGTGAACCTTTAATTGTCACTGTCACGATATAAACTTACTCTTAGAACGAAAAAGGGTACCATAGCCACCTCTCCACACAGTATGTTGACGGTCTACGCGGGCCATTGGTGATTTACGGTAGATGACCTCCATAGTAATTCAAACCTACGAACTCAATTTTTCTACTAGATGACGAAGACCCGAACATTTCGCTTTACGACGTTGATGATGCATCTACGGTGCGTTCATTAAGCATCGACTAGAGCGCATTATGATGAGTCATCGTAGGTTGTTACGCTTGCGGATTGGTACCACGGATTTGCCCCCGCGCTACAGGCTACTTACTTCTCAAAGAACAACGGTGGTGGCCAAGAGCCTGTTCCCGACTCTGGTCTTATCAACGGTGCAGGCCGTTTCAATGGTGGTCCGAATGTACCTCTTGCTGTGGTCAACGTCACTTCCGGCCTACGGTACCGTTTACGCGTCATTAACATTTCAGCCTTTGCGCAGTTCAGATTTTCCATCGAAAGGCATCGCATGACTATCATCGAAGCGGATGGAATCCCCCACGAACCATTGACCGTCGACTCATTCAATATCTATGTTGCACAGCGGTAAGCCAGCCCCTACTATTCGAGCCGACATTCATGTGATTTCCTATCCTCAGGTATTCAATTGTTGTCAGTGTCGTTCTGCGTAATCCTGCCATTACTTTAGCTCAAATCAAGAATTCAAATAGCTAACTGCAAACCAACCGGTTGCGAACTACTGGATTCGTTCACCAATGACCGTATCCGGCGCAAGCAATAACAAGAACTGTGCGTACCCGAGTCTCTGCTGGAAAACAATGCGGCTGATTAAGTAACCACACAAGTGAATACCAATAATATATTTGCAGTGTTGCATTACGCAGGGGCACCCAACGCCGAACCCACCACAAAGGCCGACGGAGGTGGCGGGGGAACACTACTGCAGGAACAAAATCTCCATGTGATTTTAGCCTCGTAAATAGAGTTCTTGATTTGTGGTTGACATACCTCAGGCTATCAACGAGCCCGTTCCAGGTGGAAATGGACCTGCAGACCGGACTATTGATCTCGATTTCACCAAGTCTACGGATTCGAAAGGCAGTGTCGAGGTGGGTCTCTTGTTCTCAAATCAAATCATTCTCCGCGCTTTTATTTTATTGCTCAAATCATTGTAGTGGATCATCAACGGAATCCAATATCTCCCTCCGGACCTACCCACACTTCTAAACATCATTGCCAACAATTTCACAGTCGAATCGAATTTTACGACCTCGGAGCACACGTTTGTACTGAATCATAATGATGTTATCGACCTCAACATCCATGGAAGTTTGAATGGCATCACTCACCCTTTGTTAGTGTGAAGTCCTCAGTTTATAGTATTCACCTAATTCCTGCATATGAAGCCATCTTCACGGGCACGCATTCCACGTTATCAAGTCGAGTGACGGTGGTGGTAAGTTTCAGTAAGGCCTAGCCAGCCATGTATCCAATGCTGAAATCCTTATCTGCAGCCTCGAACTTCGTCAATCCTCCTGGTGAGTAGCCGTCTTTCTAGCGAAGCTCTGGTCAAACTGGCTTGCAGTTCGGGATGTAGTCGGCGTCGGAGGTGGGGGTGTTATTATTCGTTTCCAGGCAGACAACCCTGGTCCTTGGTTCCTGTACGTCTGCTAAGCCTTCTACACTCACCGTCTTTAACGCCCTTTGGATAGCCACTGTCACATAGATTGGCATCTCGAAGCGTGCGTTAAGCGTTCAACTGTGAGATTAAGGATCTGATGGCACGCACTGAGATAGTGGTCTGGCCGTGGTCTTCGCCGAAGCCCCTCAAGACCAACGCACCGGTCCGGATGCTGAAATTATCAAGAACACTTGGTTGGATTTGTGTCCGGTATGTTCCCTCTAGTAATAACCGCTGCCAATAATACATTAATAATAATATATCCAGATCTACAAGGCTCTCCCTCCCGATGAACAGTAAAAGATTCCACCTCAACTGCTTCAATCATGTATGTTTTTTCTTCTCATTTATGGTGGCTACCCCACCTGTGCTTCTGTCGTTCGCTACTTATTACGTATGAACACTGTCCCGGTTCGCAAGGCCTTATACACCTTTTTTCGAGCCTCATTATGCGCAGAATATTATCAGTTTGTTCAAGAAATATCACTGAACGGCAATACTCAGTGCAAAGTCGATGAGACAGATATTCTTAGTATTTACTGTAATGTACAGCATAAACGAATTCTAAGGCGGCCTGGGGGACAAGTGGGGTTGCGTTCTGCTCATGAATATCCATCCCCCATCTCAAAACAATGAATGAAACGTAGCCCTGAGAGACGATAAAACGCAACCCTGGTATCAAGATCGCGGATGACTCCCACAACGGCCTTTCCCTCCCCACATCGAAGTTCGAATATCACCCTTTTCTCAACCTTCTTGTGGTGAGCCAGGGTGAGCTTCACTTTCAATGGAAGAGGCTGCCAAATCCAGACTTCAGATACAGAAATCAGTATGGTCTGTCTAGCATCTCGGATAGTACGGATCGCACGTACAGGGTCTGAGCCAGTGATGCGTGTGCCACGGGGGGCATTTACGAATCCTGAGGCCTGAGCTATCAGTAGGGAGTACTAATCCCCTTCCATCGCTTTTGCATCGCTTTCTCACTGCAACAGCTTGAAGCTTCGAGGCTGAGGCCGCTTGGCACTCAAGTACTTCTGTATATGAGGCGCGACTAGAGCGCGTAAGTTACGTTGATGACTCGGCTTACTAAGCTAAACCCCGGCTTTAAGCAATCCTTCTCTCTTTCCGACCATCATCCAGGCAGCTCCTTCGTCCCTCTTTCCTACTCGGATCTTTCTTGTTCTGTCCTCTTCTCCCCTCTCCTTATTCGCGTGTCGGTCTGTAGAGTCGATAGATTCCGCAGACCTCACGCGCGAGGAACATACATTTGAACGACTCCATTTGTGATTCAAGTCCGATACTCGACCCTAAATACTCTCTTCAATCAAAATCTCAGCAGGGCTTTGCGAAAGGTTCAGACATGATGGACCTATATATTTCTCACGCACTTGCGTAAGCTCGTCTGGCCTTCAAAACTCAATATCGATGATGCTGTGTATATACTATGCATACCCCAAACCCTACATATAAAGACTTGCTGAAGGTATGAAAATTCCAATAACTAAATACATGTCTCTCCCCACCACCACCATCTCTGGCATATCTGTTCCCGATACTCCCCTTGTCCGATCTGCTATCAGCTATGCAAAGTCAGAATCTCCTGCATGGCTTTTCCACCATGTCATGCGCTCGTGGCTATTTGCTGTCAAACTCGCTGAAACCGAGAAAGCTACTCTAGATGAAGAAACCCTGGCTGTTGCAACAATTTTGCACGTACGATTGTTCATCATAAAAATTCACATCAAATATATTTATGCCCTGCTTATTTTTTCTCGTAGGATCTCGGACTTGTACCGGAACATGTGTCACCCGAACGACGATTCGAGGTCGACGGGGCTATATCCGCAGTTTCGTTTCTTAAGGCACAGCATGGAAACGGCGGGGACTTGCACTCCATAGAGCCTGCCGAACACTTCAAACAGAAACTTAGAGAGCTGACTGTGTGGGATGCGGTCGCCATGCACACCACGCCCAGTCTTGCGCACTACACTGTTCCTGAAGTCGCGTATTGCCAGCGGGGCATTGCAGTCGACTTTGTAGGCCGTGGATTGGAGCTTCTCCCCGATGCAGCTGCAACTTTTGGTGCTATCTTGGCTGAGTATCCGCACTTGGAGATGAAGGACGGTTTCCGGGAGTGTCTTTGCACGCTAGCACGTAATAAACCCCAGACGACTTACGACAATTTCGTGGGTGCGATTGGTCAGGCGTATGTCAAAGGATATGAGAGGTCCACAGAAGAAGAGGAGATGTTAGTTGCCGCCATACGTCCCATTCAGTGAGGATGAATTGGTAATGTCCTGGATAATATCATTTATTACGTTGAACAGAACATATATGTGTAGGTTCTCAACATAAGAAGTAACTTACCAGTGCACAAGGTCAACTGAATCTGATTGATGAGACCACGGATGCATTGGAACATTCTTCGAATGGTATTGCAATAAAGAACCAAGTGTATTTTAATTGAATCAAAGGTTTAAACATTCTATTGTTGAACCAGACGAAAAGGCTGATTTATCGCGTAGCCTGAGTGCAGATCATCGAAAATACATAGCGTGTATAAGACCAGTGCGTTCATGGAAACCTTTTACACCTAAATGATTGCTTGGGTGTATAGTCGGCTAGGGGCATGGCACAAGGAGGTACAGACGATAAGCCGTGAGCAAGAACAGAAATTTAATACTTCCTTGAGAGCGTTTATGCCCCATGTGCTCACATTCACCCGATCTAGATTGCTTGAATTCACCACCTATAGTGTCTGTGATAGACGGTCTAGATCTGGACGTTGGCACGTTCACAAAACGAATGTCCACCAACTGCCTACGGTCATTTCGGATGCAGCCAGGCAACTCAACAATTTGAAGGGGGTCAATCATCAATGCATTACCTCCAGCGCTCAATTATGATGCAGGCCAAGATTCTAGCACACTCGTGACCTACAATAAGTCCTCTGCGATCGAAAACCAAAATAACCTGAGTATGGCTTTGCGAGAGACTCAAATTGATGATCGATGATTGCTATGCATACCTGAAGCATGTATAAATACTTGCTGCAAATTCCAACTAGACGCATGTCTCTTCCCACCACCACCATTGCAGGCATACCTGTTCTTGACACTCCCCTTGTCAATGCTGCCATCAGCTTCGCGAAATCCGAATCCCCTCCTTGGCTTTTCCACCACGTTATGGGCTCTTGGTTGTTTGCCGTCAAGCTCGCTGAAGCCGAGAAAGTATGTGTAGATAGAGAAACTTTGGCTGTTTCGGTGATCCTACATGTATGTTCAGTGACTCGACTTCAAAACAACATCAAGCGGGCTTACCTTGAGCTCACACCCTTTTCTCGGCAGGATCTCAGGCTTGCACCTAAATATGCATCCTCCGGACGACGGTTCGAGGTCGACGGGGCCGTTTCTGCGGCTTCGTTCCTTAAAGCGCAGCCCGGTAACGTCGATGAGTTGGACACAACTCAGTCCGCAAAATACCTCAAACAGAAACTCCGAGAGTTGACTGTATGGGATGCGATCGCTATGCACACCACCCCCAGCCTTGCTCAGCACAGTGTCCCCGAAGTTGTATATTGCCACGGGGGGGGGGTCGCGATAGACTTCGCGGGACTTGGCCTAGAACTGCTTCCCGATACAGCTGTAGAAGCTGTTCTAGTTGCGTATCCTCGGTTGGATATGCGTGACGGTTTTAGAGAGTGCCTCTGCTCATTCGCGCGCAGCAAACCACAAACGATTCATGATAACTTTGTTGGTGCGGTTGGAGAGGCATTTGTAAAGGGGTACGAGAGGCCAAACATTATTGAGCGGGCAATAGTTGCTTCTCTGCGTCCAAATTAGTAATTGACAGCATCTTGGACAATCTTAATGTCTCGATCGTTCGACACTAAAATAAACATCAGTGGGTAGATAGTGTCAGTCGCCAGTCGTTCACCAAGTAAAAGTAAGTTGTACGTTGGAACGTTGTTTGCATCCCACTCACTATGTAAGCACATGATAGCACTATTGATTCCAATATGATCTTATATTCTCAAGTCTTCGAGGCCTAAAGCAGTAGTATAAACCATGATGAGATCTGCCCGGACGGGGGACAGTCTGATGAAAGATAATATTTTATCGATGCAAAGGCTAGAGCACGGACGTTGATTATTATTATCCAATGACGGGGAGTGGAGCGCCAAAATGCCTTGAGAGTCATATTTAAGAGTCAAATAGATAGCACCTGAGAGAAATACCATGTGCAGCCACTTGAAAATCATTAGCAAAAGTTCGCAAAGAGGATGTAGGGATCAAAAAATTAGAATTAGCATGGTTATATTGCGTCTACATCACTGCCGTAGTGATCCATGCCCATTTTCCTCATTCCATCCACCCGAGTCCCACCCTTCTTTTTCTTACCCTTCTTTTTCTTTTTCACAATAAGCCGACTGTGTCACACTATCATAATTACCTTAGCAATTAACAGACTAATTCTACATGTTCATTGACAAGCTAGAGCTATATAGAGCGAATCGCGGAAAGGGCCCGCCCACCCGAGCGGCGAGCGTTCCTGCGTACCACCTGAGCTATCGCTCAGTCACTCCAATCCCACAGCTCTATAGAGCTCTATCTGTTCTTCCTCACGCATCAACGCTAGTTGAAGCTGGAGTTTCTCGATGCTGTTTTGCTAGTGTGCTCCCTTTTATTCGGACTTCAAAAGAAAGCTGCCGTGTGTCCCGGCAGTTGCTCGGCTGTTCTTGAATATTCTCGCAGATTTCATTAGACTCGTAGGCTTACGTCGTCAGAGAGACTGGCCAGTGGGAGAACTGGTCCGGATTTACCATACGACCACACCCGGCGTCGTCCGAGCCCCAGTGGTCGGCGATGATCGTGACAAAGCAGGTCCGGCGTGCTGGCCCTGCGCAGGCTGCTCGTCGAGCACAACATCTCGCAGTCAAACAACATTCGCTCGGCTTCAAGTTACTCTAGTCTATGCAGATTTGAACTTAATAAATAGGGGTATGGCTGGAGATGACAATAAAACCTCTTTGAGCAATGGAGGTAAAAAATGCTACTTGATTACAAATGCCTGCACCATCCTAGTTTCCCATGCACATTAGGGCTGATCACAGTAGATGTTTTGATGGGGATTTGACTTGATTTGATGGGGATTTGGGAAGGCGATTTGGACGTCAAATCTGTCCAAAACCCCAAATTGACTCAGGAGTCGATTTGGAAATATGTGTGGATTTGGATTTGGATTTCAGCCGGCGGCTATGATGGAGCTCCAACCTTGCGACAGCATAATATGCTCCGTACTCTTCCAGTGATGAGGTGAAGGATGTTGCTGACCGCACTGTCAGTTACTCAAATTTTAGCAGGACCTCTGTGAGTGCATAACTCCAGAAGTTGTATAGTGATTATATATAAAATATAAGTGTAACAACAAAGGCTCAACCATTTAAGATCATACATAACATGCTCAAAATATCACACTAGCGTATGTTCCCTCCAGAGTCCAAACCTCTATCCCATCTCTGTCTCTTTTGATTCTAGCCATTCGGAGGTACAGTAATACTAGTACTTAGAGGGTCATTCAGGGTCAGAAGGTTGTTCATAGCTTTATCCAAATGTGCATTTAATTTATGATGTATTATAACCAGCACATTTAAAAGCTATGTTTCTGAATATAGATGGACATTCCAAATGAAGTAGAATTGTTAGAAGTTCTATGTTTATGTTGTATTTAAATATCTGTTATGTACATTCAGGATTTTTTGGACAAATGTATATAAGAGATACATATCATCTCAGATCAGATATGTTAGAATATATCAGCCCTACAACAATGTTTTACAAGTATAAATCAACAATGATGATATAGGGTGCAACTAGACATGATGTGTACTATAGTATGTTAGACGTATGATAAAAGTTATGGCTACATTGATATAGGCCTGTTGAATAAAATGTGTATCATTAGCAAAAAAAAGATATTGTATAAAATTTTAAAAAACTTTAGATTATACATATGTATCAATAGTTAGTGTAAACATTAAAATATATGTAAAGCTATTAATTCTGATGTGTGATTGAGATAATGTACATTTAGTCTGCTTGTTTGCAATCTCAATACATGTGAATGACCCTCTTAGTTGTGTCACAGGTCTCTCTCGTCGTCCAACGTTTGCCTATCTCGCTGGCTTGTCCTGGCAGCTTTGTCGAAGCAGCCATGTAGGGTAGACTTGTAACCAGCCTCCCACCATGTGGGCTAGCAACGTCGTGAGGCTTGAGCGTGCCACATCGGTATGAGAGACTCGTTATGAGTCTATGTTGTGGTGGTAAGACAAAGAGAATTGATACTCAGCTTCTGCCGTTAACTGCTGTGCTCGGCCAGCACTCCTCCAAATCACTTAAAAAAACCAATATTCAAAACAGGCCTATCACAGTTAAACCAGTTTTTGGAGCATTGTCAGACGTTTATAAAAAGTCCAAACCACTGTTCAAATCATCTCCAAATCCACATCAAATCGTCTACTGTGATCAGCCCTATTCTCGATAGGCTGAAGACTTGAAAGCACAGGAATGCATGGTGCAACTTGTATATGCAGCCCTGTTTATTAAGTTCAAATCTGCCTAGACTACGAGAGTAATTTGAAGCCGAGTGAATGTTGTTTGACTGTGAGACATTGTGCTTGACGAGCAGCCTGCACAGGGCCAGCACATAGTGTTGCCGCGGCTCAGTTTTGGCTCTGAGCCAAGCCGACCTGGGACAAGCCGGCTTCAATCCCAAGGGCTACAAGCTGAGCCATGATACTTTGAAGAGCCAATGGTTATTCCCAAGAGCAGTTAAAGAGTATTTTATTACAGAATGTGATTCTTTGCATCTATTGCAATTATTCTAGGACATTAAATACAATGTAAATGAAGACACTCATTCGAGCCATTTAGAGAAAGTGCAGCCGGCTTGAAAAATCCAGCTTGGTTCAGCTAAAACTCAGCTCGGCTCTCGGTCTAGCCGGAACCGAGCCAAACCCGCGGCAACACTACCAGCACGTCGGGCCTGCTTTGTCACGATCATCGCCGGGCTCGGATGACGTCGGATGTGGTCGTATGGTAAATCCGGACCAGTCTCTCTGACGACGTAAGCCTGCCACAAAGTCACGAGAGGCTGGTCACGAGTCTAAGATTTCATGGGTTAACTTGTAGGAATGCCTGAAAGGTTGAAGGTCCTGAACATCCGGCGAACCGGGAGTGCACCCGTATCTGTGGTTCTCTGTACTCAAGCCCCGAATACTAATCCCGTCAACCTCGCAGCGCAGGTCCGTGCACAATCACGTGTCACATCCCCGCGAGTGAACCCATCCAAATAAGAATCGACGTCCGTAACTCATATGCTCATGTAGATACACTTGTACACTCCGAATCCATAACGACATGCGGTGGCCCCCCGTGGTCCTGTTATCGTTCTTCCCGGCTGCGTTGGTTTTGGCTTCTCATTCTCAACAACAGCCCTAACCATGTCTTTCACGTCCGTTCCCGACACGGTCACCACACCGCACATCCTGAAGCAAGAGTGCGGATATCTTCTCGCCGCGGGATTTGATAGAGCTCGTAAGGCCTGGAGGTGGCGTTGCGAATGCTGTGGGGGATCTGGTGTTCGTGCCGGTCAGCAAGCACTCGTTCGAGGATAAAGAGTGAGTCGCCAGTTGTGCGTGGTGGTGCGGGTGTGCGATGCGATACGATGCTGTGTGATTCGCGCGGTGGTGGTCGTGCTGACGCGCACTCGTAGAACCCACAAGCGCATCTACATCGCCTCGCTCAAGTCGAACCTCTCTACTGCCGCATTCCCTGCCCTCAAGGATGGCGACGTCTTCTGGCTCGACGCGCGCACACTCGCACACGTTGTCCCCGGAAAGAGCGGCGCGCCGCAGGAGCTGTATGCCGTGTCACTCGAGTATAGCGCGGACGCTGACTCTGTGGTGTTCGCACCGGAGTCGCCAGTATTGGTCGGGACGTTCCCCGCGGTTAGGTTGGCAAATTTTAAGTATGCGTCCGAGAGTGCGACGCTGGTGTTTTCGGCCTATGTGTGGCCAGATGCGAACCGTGAGTCTGGCATCGTCGTCTCTGAGCGTTTTTATTTTATTTTATTGCACCCTTTTTTTCATCTTATTTTATTGCATTTCATTTCATTTTACTAAATTACTTTACACTGGCAGTCACGACGGTCAAAGTGCAAGACGAGGCGTTCGAAGGTCGCGGGACGAGTGCGCTTGTGTACGACAAGACCTATGTCCGACACTGGGACACGTGGGTCGGTCCGAAGAAGCCGACCCTGTTCACCGTCGGGCTAGGGAAGTCCGCCGATGGGAAGTGGGTCCTGCAGGATGATTATGTCGCGCCCTTGAGGGGGACTGGTCATGTATGCACGCGTGGCTTTAGCGTTCTCATGCTAGTGGAGTAGGTTCCTAACTGTATGACTGCAGGACTGCCCCGTTGAACCCTTCGGCGGGACGGATAACTTTGATGTGTCGGCGACGCATATCGTGTATACAACCAAGGATCCTGCGCTCCCCGTTGCATGGCACACACGCCAAAATGTAATTTTTTTTGTGCTCCAAGTCCCCGGCACACACTGCTGACGCATGGGCGTGTTTTATTAGGTGTACACTGTTCCCTTGAAAGGGGGGGAAGCCCCGCACCAGCTAACACGTGGTACACAGGGTGCCACAGGGAGTCCGGTGTTCAATGCCCAGGGCACTATGGCGGCGTGGACTGAGATGGAGCAAGATGGCTACGAGTCTGATAGGTGTGCTTCTAGTCGTGTTGATGAGCCCACATTGTTCTTGTTGTTTATGCGTACTCTTAGATCGAGAATCGTTCTGTATGATCTCGTGAAAGATGTTCGGTTCGCTGTAACACCGGAATGGGACCGCTCCGCTGATCAACTCGCCGTACGCAGTATCCCTCCTTCCTTTATCGCACTCCGCACCCACTCACGGTGATCCACCAACTCCCTCAGTTTTCCCAGCAGGCGACTCCCTAATTTTTACCGCAGCTGATACAGCCCGCGTCAAAGTCTGGGAACTCAAAGTTCCACCCACCCCCTCCTCCTCCGCCTCCCCTCTCACCGCCCTCCCTCATCCCATCGCGCTCACCCATACGCACTCCGCCTCCTCCGTCCAACCCCTCCCCAACGGCCGCGTGCTCTTCACTCAGTCATCCCTTGCCTCCCCCAACGACGTCTTTCTCCTCTCAGGGCTCGATACCCCGCAGAAACCGCTCAGTGTCGAGCAGATCACGCGTTTTTCGGAGGAGGCATTGAAGGGGAAGGAGCTGGATGAGGGAGAGGAGTATTGGTTTAAAGGGGACGAGGAGAGGGATGTGCAAGGGTGGATATTGAAGCCGAAGGGGTTCAGCAAGCTTAGCGCGGCGCAGAGGAAAGGGAAGAAGTGGCCCGTTGTGTTTATGGTTCATGGAGGCCCACAGAGTGAGTGAGAAAGACTAGCGAAATGTGTTAATTGATGAGTGTGGTTGTAGGCGCGTGGCATGACAGTTGGTCTACATGGTGGAATCTGAATGGTGAGTTTGCGCCCTTTCGTCGGATCTGCGCACGTTCAAGTTCATGTTGAATTTACGCTCGTTTCAGTATTCGCGGAGCAGGGGTACTTCGTCATCGCGCCCAACCCCACGGGCTCAACCTCCTTCGGACAAGGTAAGCTTCAGTCCCAGCTCCCATTTCCCACCATGCAAACACCCGCGCGGGCTCACACTCTTCTCACGCTACGCCCAGAATTTGCCGATCGCATCACCGAGAACTGGGGAGGCAGACCCTTTGAGGATCTCCAAAAAGGATGGATCGCCGCGCTCAAACTGTTCCCTGAAGTACGCCTGTATTACAAATTTTACAGACGTGAAGCATGGGGCCCTTGTATTTTAACGAGTCATGTCTTTAGATCGACGCGAATAATGCGGTTGCGGCTGGCGAGAGTTGGGGGGGCTATGCTATGAAGTGAGTCTTACATTCTCTTTTGGGAGCCGAGCGAACACGTTGAACATTATGCCATTTCTCCCTAGCTGGATTCAAGGACACCCTGAGTTTAGCTTTGGGTTCAAGGCTCTTATGTGCCATGATGGAGTGCGTTGTGACGTCCTTCATTTCACCTGAGGCTTCGAGATTAACTTATTTCACCCCTCGTATGTTAGGTGTTTGATACCAGATACAACGGGTTTTCAACGGAGGAGTTATACTTCGTACGTTTTCTCACTTTATATTGTTCGCGAGATCCTCACCCTGAACGAACACGACGTTCTTTTTTCATAGTTCAATCACGACTACGGCGGCACACCGTGGTCCAGCAAGGGCAAAGTTCTCTCGGAGAAGTGTTGAACGAAGACGAAGAGACAAACTAAGCTACGACGGTCAAGAGTGAAAATTGTAATTGTTATCACGTGACTTCTCGTTACAAAGAATATAAGATGTGAGATGTCGTATTCCAACACTCCCCCTCGACGAATCACTTCACCAGTCCTAATAAGGTTAACATTTCGGATAGTCTCGGGCGTGGTAGACCTTTGGTAAGTGCGTCTGCCGGCATCTCGTTTGTGGGCATGTGTTTGACTTGAATCGTTCCTTTCTCGACTTCATCCCGCAACCAATAGTATCGTAGATCAAGGTGCTTGACACGACCATGATGGTCAGGATTGCGAGCAACAGATAAAGCCGATTGGTTGTCGATGTGGAGAGTGGATGGTGAGTCAAATGTGAATCCGAGCTCTGTGAAGAGATTCCGAAGCCATACTATTTCTTGAGCTGCAGATACAGCTGCCACGTATTCTGCTTCTGTGGTTGATAGGGTGACGAAAGGTTGTAGACAGCTCATCCAACTAACCGCATCCGTACCCATCTTTACTACGAATCCACTTGTCGACCGACCGTTATCTGGGTTTCCACCGTGGTCAGAATCACTGTAAGTGAGGAAGAGTTCCTTCGATGTCGGATCGGGTGCATAGCAAAGCATATAGTCTAGCGTTCCTTTCAGGTAATGAAGGAGGCGTTTGAGGGCGGCCCAATGAAGCATCCCAGGATTTTTACTGAACCGCGAGAGTATGCTGACAGGATAAGCAAGATCAGGGTGTGTTGCTATAGCTAGATATGCTACTGCGCCTAGGATGTTGATATACGGAATAGATTTCATTTCGTTGATCTCATGCGGTGTGGTTGGCGACATTGAGGATGATAGAGTGATATTGGGGTCAAGTGGTGTTGTGACCGGATTGCAATCCATCATATTTACTCTTTTTAGAATGTCGAGACCATATTGTTGTTGGGAGAGAGAAAGAGATTTGTTTCTACGATTCTGCTTGATTTTGACACCTAGTAGATAGCTTGTTTCTCCTAGGTCACGAAGCTTAAAGTGGGTCCCCAGCTCTTCGATGATGTGTTGGATGGCAGCTCAGTCACTCGCAGCTATTGTCATATCATCAACGAAAACGGGGACAATGATCCAACTGCGGTCTGACTCACGTCCATACACCCATACGCTGTGTTCGCAACGAATGCGCGAGAAATTCATCCCAACCAGTACTTTGTGCAATTTCTTATGCCATTCCCTCCCGGCTTGTTTTAAACCATACAATGCTCGTCTCAGTCGCAATGCCCAAGTGCTGTCTGAGGTCTGGAATCCTTCAGGTTCCTGCATGAAGACTTCTTCGTCAAGTTCACCATTGAGGAATGCAGATGAGATGTTGACACTCCAAAGCTCCAAATCCTTGAGTGCGGCCAGTGCTAGCACAGCACGGATGGTGGCGAATTTTGGTGTTGGTGAGAATGTTTCAGTGAAGTCGAAGCCTGGCCGTTGTGAGTATCCCTTCGCAACTAGCCTTGCTTTGTATCGCTCAATGGATCCATCAGCATTCCGCTTGATCTTGAATACCCATCTACTGCCTACTGCCTTGCGACCTGGAGGGAGCTTTACTAGTTCGAAAACACCGTTTTCTATAAGTGCATCCATTTCGTTGAGTGCCGATTGGTACCACATGGCGGCTTCGGCTGATGGGCGTGCTAGAGCTTCTGCAAGTGTTCTCGGTTCATTGTCGTTTGAAGTCGCAGAGAGAGCGTGCTGGGTATAGCATTGAAGTGCAATGTCTAGTGCTTCAGATATTGTAAAGCAGGAAGCATCTTGGCTTTCATTGCTGTCTACAAAACTCATTCCAGCAAGGATCTGATCATTTGTTAGGATGTCAATCTCTGTAGTTGGGGTCTGCTCAGTTTGCGATGGTGTTGTCTGTTGTTTGTTACGCTGACGGTGGCCTCGTCCAGTGTTTGCCTCTGGTACAATTAATCCTCGCCAGTCAAACTTTGGTTCAAGAGGTGCTCGTGGTGGGCTGTATGATGGCAATGATGATGGTGGAATGATAGGAGAGGATGGTAGACTCGGGAGTGGCGTGAGAGGTGAGTCTGGTGGTGTCTCTGCAGTTGAGATGTCTTGTGGGTTCACCAATGTTTCAGTTTCAGTTTCAGACAGTGCATCGGCAGGTTCTCTTACTCCCCCACAATGATGTAAGTCTGGAACCAAGACATCCTTTGCGCTAACGATGTCTTTGCTGGGTTGGTGGCTGAGACCATGGAAAGGGCTGATAAGGTTTTTTGTGTTGCCGGGAAATACACGTTCATCAAATGTAGCATGGCTTGATTCAATGAAACGTTGAGTTTTTGGATTGTAGAACATCCACGCCTTCTTTCCAGGGGCATACCCAACAAATATGCATTTCATGGCATGTGATTGAAGGGTCTTTCGTTTGGCCTTCTTGATAAGCACATATGCTAGACATCCGAAAACACGCAGATAGGATACATCTGGTTTCTGATTAGTCCATCTTTCGAATGGAGTCGTGTTTGGTAGGGTACGAGTGGGGCATCGATTTCGAATGTGCACGAATGTTGCCACTGCTCGCCACCAGAAGGATCCAGGGAGTTTAGATTCTGCTAGAAGTGTTTCGGTTCCCTCAATAATTGTTCGGTCAACACGCTCAGCTGCACCATTTTGATATGGTTCGTCTGTTTCAGTGTGACGGCGTTGGATCCCATGGGTAATACAGAATTGTATAAACTCAGCTCCGGTATATTCTCCCCCTTCATCATCTTGGAATTCGATGATATTTAGACCTGGATTGGCGCCTTCGGCATAGGCCTTGTAGGCTTTAAATGCCTCAAATACGTCACTCTTTCGCTGTAAGGGATACACCGCCCAAAAACGCGATGAGTTGCATATAAACGTAACCCAGTACTTGTATCCATTGTGTGTGGTGACTGATAGCGATCCTTTCAGATCTGAGTAGACATGGGCTAGTTTGATAGGGTGAGGAATGTGAGGTGTTTTGGGGACATTATGACGAGGGAGTTTGCCAGTGATACATGGCTCGCATATCAGATTGGGCATTGATATTGTTGTGCATTTGATACCACTGACCATCTTTTTCTCAATCATTTGGCGTATTTTGTCTGATGCGATATGCCCACACCGTCGATGCCACAGAGTAAGATCCATAGGACAGGTGCTTGTCGTACTAGAATTTGCAGCTACCATGACTAAGCTTCGAGCGAAGGATTCAGTTCTTCCACGTAAATATCCAACATTGTCTTGCATGATGTCTGCTGAGAAACGAACTCTTCCTCCATGTAGAAAGTTGACAATAGAATTCTTTACGTTCATGTCGTAGCCCTTTTCGCGAGTGAGATAAAATGGCAATAGCAAATTGTTTCGAAGTGCGGGGATGTGAAGTACATCATGGAATTCCACAGGATCCATTTCCTTTCCATCCCTTCCAATTGGTCTGAAAACAACCAGACCGATTCCTGCTGAGTATATGACCGAGTCATCCGCAAGACGAATGGGGATGACATGCGGTGCGTACATCTTGAACCAGGAACGGTGTGGCGTCATGTTATGAGACGCGCCTGTGTCCGTATTCCAGTCAGAAGACGTCACACAGGATGGATCGATACTCGCGATGCTTGCAGTCTCCTCTTTCACTTCCGCCAACGTGCCCTTTTCAGCCTTTGATTTTCTTTTCGTTCGAGATGCCGCTGTGTTTTGGTCGTGCTGTTGTGATAGCTTCTTGGAATAGCAGTTTTCCTCGGCATGTCCTGTGCGCAAACACCAGCCACAAATGACAGATGGTGTCGTGGAGGTCGTGGATGCCTTCATAGCTACGGTAGGTACAGACGCAAAAGTTTCGTGGAGTTGCGCTTGGTTCTCCCGATTGTGGAGGGCACTTCGTAGTCCAGCGAGTGTGAGTTTGTCAAGCAGGAACAGCAAATCAACAAAACTGCTATAGTCCGGAGGAAGTGCGTGGATAAGAGCCATTGATTGAAGCTCTTCATCGAGCTGTTGTAGTCCGAAGTGCGAAGGTCGAAGTGATTTAATGTGTGCCATTGCACGTGAGACACGACCTGTGAGTTCTGTTAAGCTCTCATTCTCCTCCTTACGGATACTGAAAAATGCATCATATGCGCTGAATTGAGGACCAGCCTTGCGTTGCTGATGTAGCTCTTTAAGCCTATCCCACATCATCTCTGGGTCGTGTTTGCAGTCTCGAACGTGATCTTTTTGGGAATCGTCAATGCAGAGAAATATGGTTCCGGCGGCTGAGTCCCTTGTTTCTAGCCATTCAATGTGATCCAAGCATTCTTGCTGTGTGGGTAGATCGACGTCCACGAATTCAGGTTCGGGAGATCTTCCGACGACCGGTAGCCACTCGCGTCGTGTCTTTAAGTATGACTCCATGCTTTCGCTCCATGAATTGTAATTGCTCGGGTTTCCGGTAAGATTGTCGAAGTTCTTCTTTGAAGAATCGAACCCGACCATGATTAGTGATGCTCTTTGGAAGCATTGTTTTGACTCGCAGATCGTATGTGTTGTTTGATTTAGTCTACGGGGCCCATAACCTGTTGAACGAAGACAAAGAGACAAACTAAGCTACGACGGTCAAGAGTGAAAATTGTAATTGTTATCACGTGACTTCTCGTTACAAAGAATATAAGATGTGAGATGTCGTATTCCAACAAGAAGTTGGTCTTCTACACCGGAGAAATTTAAGCTATACTAATCATACTATTTTTTGCCAATTATTTAGATGGAACCCCCGCAACTTTGCAGACAAATTCTCCACTCCACAGCTCTTCATCCATGGCTCCCTAGACTACAGACTCCCAGAGACTGAGAGTCTGGGCCCCTTCAACACTCTACAGCAGTGCGTACTCCCTGCTACTGCGTCCGCATTGCTAACTCCGTGCCCGCATGGTGTAGACTTGGTATTGAAAGTAGGCTGATTATATTCCCAGATGAGAACCACTGGGTGCTCAAGCCTGAGAATAGGTATGTTAGACTTGTTTCCAGGATATGTATTCTAATTGCTCACACATCGCCTTTCTTTTCTTTTCTCCTTATATAGCTTAAAGTGGCACCATGAGGTATTCCGCTGGTTCGCAAAGTATACTAATCAGATGTTGGATGCAGTAGTAAATCACACCGTTCTATAACAGAAGAGTAGAAGAAGTGTGTATTGGCTTCTCTTTTTGGATAGGAAAGTAAGAAGACAACGAAAACAGTTGGAGCTATATGTCTGACTAATCAACTAAGAATACTACAGCGTATTCAGGGGGTAAAACGGCATAGAACTACCTACACAAGTCAATAGCTCCAACACTCCCCCCTGACTGAGTAAATCTATGCAGCTTGTAACCCAAGCATTGACTGCATTGTGTCAACCTTGACTTTTCCTAGTGCTTTCGTCATGATATCCGCTGGCATCTTGTTGGTTGGTAGGTAGACGAATTGCATGGTATTTTTATCCACCTTGTTGCATAGCCAATAGAATTGAAGATTGAGATGCTTCATTTGTCCGTGATGCTCTGGATTCTTGGCAACTTGGACAGCCGATTGGTTGTCCATGAATAAGGTTGAGGGCTGGTTTAGTTTGTAGCCAAGGCAAGATAGGAAATTTTGGAACCAGAGGACTTCTTGGCCGGAGGACGTTGCAGTGACGTATTTGGCTTCTGTGGTCGACAAAGCGACAATGGATTGTAGTCAGCTAGACCAGCTGACTGCGCCATTACCCATCTTTACTACCATGCCCAAAGCAGACCGACCATTGTCCGGATTGCCTCCATGGTTGGCAACGCTGTACATTTGGAATAGCTCCTTCGACAGCATTGGAAGCATGGAGTATGTGAGTTTTGTATCGAGTGTCCCCTTCAGATAACATAATACGTGTTTTAGTGCAAGCCAGTGAGCCCATACGGGGTTGGAGCTGTAGCAGGCTAGAACTCCAATGGGGTATGTGAGATCGGGATGGGTGGCGATAGCCAGGTATGCAAGTGCGCCAACTGTGTTGATGTAAGGGGTAGTGCACATCTGTTCTACCTCTTGTGGTGTTTGTGGGGACTGTGACATACTTAGTTTAGTCCCAGCTTCAAAAGGGGTTGTTGCGGGCTTGCAGTCTGCGTGGCCGAAGCGTGTGAGCACGTCGAGTGCATATTGACGTTGGCATAGAGATAGGGCGTGAGTAGCATGATCAGGTTTGATCTCAACACCTAGCAACCACGTAGTGGGGCCAAGGTCTCTCAACTTGAAGTGCTGGGTGAGCTCAGTTCGCACACAATTGGCTACTGCCTTCGTTTTAGTGGCAATGGTCATGTCATCAATGAAGACGGGGATAACAATGCGTTCGTCATTTCGTTGGAAAACCCACATGCTATGCTCACAGGTGACATGTTTAAATCCCATTGAAGCCAAGGCAGAGTTGAGTTTCTCATGCCAGACCTTTCCAGCTTGCTTAAGTCCGTAGAGGGATTTTAGCAATCGCCAGACCCAATTGCGCTCAAACCCCTCAGGTTGCTTCATGTAGACCGTCTCCTCTAAATCTCTGTTTAGGAACACTGACGAGATATCAACACTGTGTAGCTCCAGATCTTCCAGAGCTGCTAACATGAATATGATGCGTAATGAGGCCCAGCATGGTGTGGGAGCAAAAATCTCACTGGCTTGGTAATCAAAGCCTGGGCGCTGTGAGAAACCCTGTGGGGTAAGATGTCCTTTGTAATGTTCTACAGTGCCATCAGGATTGCATTTTATCTTAAATACCCAACGTGAGCCGATGGCACAGCGACCTGGGGGGAGCTCCACAAGTTCGAAGGTGCCGTTCTCAACAAGGGCTTGTAGCTCATTCACAGCTGAGGTGTGCCACTGAGCACATTCCGCAGGTGGGTGTTTCATGGCCTCGGCGTAAGTTCGAGGTTCATTGTCAATGGAGGCAGCTTTGGCTGCATGTTGGTTGATGTTGAACGCGCTGTGGATTGCATTGTCGAGGTTTAGATACTCAGCTTTGGGTTCCAGCATGAAGTTCATGCCTGCCGTCATGCACTTCATGTGGTTGTTGATGACATGTGCAGACAGTGGTTCAGAGGCATTGTTGGACTCCTCTTCATTGGAATCTTCGACCAGTGGTTGAGGAGTGCGTGGTTCATCCCAGGTGATGTCCTGGAGTGTGGGGGGAGGAATACGCCGATGCTCTAGATCACGCAGATTGAGAGAGAATCAGGGCTGTGCACCTCAAATGGGATTACGGCGGACTGGCACAGGTTCAGTGGGTAGATCTCAGTCCATCTCCGCAGGATCGTGCAGTGGGGTGGGTGGCTCAAGGGGACACTCATCTCTGTTAAGTTCTAGCACACTACTCTCACCGTCATGATTCGGAATGGCGTGATCTGGGAATAGCGTGATAGCAGCGGTTGAGTTCCCTGGGAACACTCGTTCATTGAAGATTGCTTCGCTGGTCTTGATAATATGCTGTGTTGTTGGGTTCCAGAACGACCAAGCTTTTTTTCTGACAGCATAGCCAACGAAAATGCACTTCTGGGAGTGTGGTTGTAGAGCGTTACGTTTGTTACCTTGAATAAGTATGTAGGCTAAACACCCAAACACGCAAAAGTAGCTGATGTCCGGTTTCTTTTTCTTTCACTCCATGTAAGGGGTATTCCCAGCTGAGAGGGTGGAGGTAACTGTGTGATTGCATGTGTGCACGAAGCAATATACAGTGAGGAGCCACATGGATGGCGGTAACTTTGCCTCAATCATGAGAGTAGTCGCCCCAGCAGCAATCTCTTGGTTGGCCCACTCTGCTACACCATTTTGGTGTGGTTTGTCCGTCTTGGTGTGTTGATGGATGATGCCATGCTCTGCGGAGTAATTTGTCCATTCCGCACCAATGTATTCACCCCCCTTATCATTTCTCTCCATTTGGATGGACACTCCAAGGTAATTCTTGGCGTAAGCTTTGAATCGTAGGAAAACACCAAACATGTCACTCTTTTTCTTGAGTCCAGCAATGACCCACCAGTGGGATGAATCATCTATGAATGTCATCCAGTATCTATGTCCTTTGCATGTAGGAATGGGCATAGGTACTTTGACGTCGAAGTGGATAAGTGCTAACAACCTCGTGCATCTTTGAGCAGGGGCACGTGGTATGGTGTGCAGTCACTGTTTCCCGCTGATGCAGGGCTCACAGATTGGGTCAGGTTCCTTCTGTGAATCAAGCTTCATTCCGGTGACTGCACTGTCTCGATGCATGCGCTGCACATCATTGAAGTTCAAGTGCAAACAGCGGGCGATGCCATAGTGTTAGGTCTAGCGGCAGGGTGCTTGCACGACTTGCTGTCGCTGGTATAGTGCTGACAGAGCGGTTGAGGTAACCGGTGTTCGTTGTGTCTACTGTTGCAGTGAAGTAGCATTTGTTATTACGCATGAATGACATAGTGCTTCCAGCACCATTGATGGTCCACCCCTTGTTTCTCATGAGATTGAAAATGGACAGTAAATCTGAGGCAAGATGGGGGACGTGTAGTACATCATGGAACAGAACAGAACATGTTTTCTTTCCATCCACTATAGGTTGGAACTTTACCAATCCTATTCCCTGTGTGTACATGACAGAATTATCGGTGAGACGAACTGGGACAACATGAGGGGAATAGCTTTGAAACCAATTACGGTGCGGTGTCATGTGACTAGAGGCTCTTGTATCAGTGTTCCAGTCAACTGCGCTTTGGGATTTGAGCCAAGAAGAGCGCACCTTCCCTGTCATTGCGGTAGTGGTGGCACCAGCACTTTCCTCTTTAGACACATCTGTGGTTGATTTTGCACTATTCCTTTTCCTGCAATAGGGAATCGGATTCGAAAGCGATGGACTAACACTACCAGTTTTTTGTTTTGCAGCGTGAAGCTTTGCATCGGCGAAAAACGGGCAGGTGTTCATATGGTGATCTGTGCTCTGGCAGACATAGCACGCACCTGTAGTCATCTCAAAGGCACTCATTGCGCGGGCCTCTTTCGCACTGGCGGTGGTGTGCATAGCGAGTGGTGCAGATGCAGAGAGTGCCACACGGGAGGTACATTGGTTCTCTTCATTCTGGAATGCGGTTCCAAGTCCATCCCATGTTATGTTGTCTGCGAGGATGATCGTGGATATGAAATGTTTGTAGTTATCACCTAGGGAGCAGATGAGGGCATGGCAGTCCAGTTCATCATCAAGGTCTTGTAACGTGTAGCCTGTGGGACGGAGGCTCTTGTGGGTCTGCGAAAGTTTTGAGACACGAGTGAGAGCAATGGTGAGAGGTTCATTGTCTGCTAGGTGTACTTGGAATAGTGCGGTCATCGCATTGAAGCAAGGACCAGCTGTCTTTTGTTGGCCTTTGGAAGCTAAGATGGCCCACATCTTTTTTGGGTCAGTCTTGGTGTCTTGGATAAATGTGCGTTGTGAGTCTGTGACTCCAAACCAAATGTGGCCTGTGGCAGAAGCGATGTCCACCTTCCATTTGTTTCTCTCACGTTGATCCTCTGGGGTGATTTTTGTGGGATCTAGTGGGGAGGGGACACTTTCATCGTGGTCGAGCACATATGCCACTTTGTGCGTGGCTAGACGAGCTAGCATGTTGGTGGACCAGTCTTTGTAGTTGGAGGCCGTCAGTAGCTCAAAAGGTTCGTCTTTGGTGGTGAGCATGGTGAGAGCCGATTGTGGAAGTGTTCTGAGTTACCGGTGTGAATTAGAGTGCAGGGCCCATAACCTGTTGGATGCAGTAGTAAATCACACTGTTCTATAACAGAAGAGTAGAAGAAGTGTCGTGTATTGGCTTCTCTTTTTGGATAGGAAAGTAAGAAGACAACGAAA
Source organism: Ramaria rubella (assembly GCA_015039355.1). Taxonomy (NCBI): domain Eukaryota; kingdom Fungi; phylum Basidiomycota; class Agaricomycetes; order Gomphales; family Gomphaceae; genus Ramaria; species Ramaria rubella. The sequence continues at coordinate 103,951 of MU134402.1, read as the reverse complement.
ACAGTCGGAGCTATATGTCTGACTAATCAACTAAGAATACTACGGCATATTCAGGGGGTAAAACGGCATAGAACTACCTACACAAGTCAATAGCTCCAACATCAGAGTGCGTGATTTGTCTGGGAATAGCACGGCATGTGAATACAAGTGCGATGAAGCCAACTGTGAGGTTTTAATACCAAAGTTTTTGAACCTGATTGTCTGGATCAGTTGCCACTCAGTGGGACTCGTGGAACCACCTTGCTCTCAATTACACACTTAGCGTCCAGACTCAAGCTTAGAAATGTCAAAGGGATGTAAAAGTTAAATCACGTGACATACATGGATCGTAAGCTCTGAAATTCTCTCAGAGTATTGTCATGAAATCCCAATAGCTGGTAAGCCAAGATGGGTTTTCAAAGGTGTCGTCATCTAAGAGTTTGGGCTTAAGCTGTCCCTTTAAGAAAAGAGATAGCATAAGTAACTTTTGCTTTGTCACTAGAAAAAGTCTGAGGCTGGTTGTGGAAATGGAGCTTGCACTGGAGAAGGAAGGGGTGGAGTTTGTGGGAATCTGATCCATCAAAAGTGTCAGGTTCACAGAGCTTAGTTTTTCTGGTTTGACTCTTATTCAGAGTTCCCATGTGCTTGGCTATCTGTTTCAAAACTTTCAGCATAGCCTTCCCTTCATCTTCATCTTCTTCTTCATCATCATCATCCTTGTTGTTGTTGTCAACATTGTCATTGTCACCAGGATCGCCTTCCAGTTTGTCATTCAGAAAACCGGGTTTGGGGGCTCTAATTCTGGTGGTTGTACGGGATCTGGTGTTAGAAGGCATAGTAAATGGATCAAGAGTTTTAGTTTGAATATACTGTTATGAACTAGATTTCTTCTTGTCGGAATATTGGAGTATCAAAGTATTGGAATGTCGGGGTTCAGAATTTGGGATCGGAAAACATACGGACGTCAGCTTCAACTTATAGGTTGCACCCTCCTGATCCTTTGTGTCCTGGTATTTCGGAAAATCAGAGAAGTCAGAGAAGTCGGAGGATGGAAGGGACGGATAAGACTTACAGACGGAGATGAGAAGATATTGAGTCAAGGTGAATCAATATTTGAACTAAGGAACAAAGTACATGCAAGAGTCGTATATAATGAGTAGATACAGTCCGAGTGTAAGGGAATTATAATTCTGATTCCCTATAAGAGCAACCTCCAGGGGAAGTGGAATATCACACTGAACACTGGCAGATGGGATTCCAAAGTATATAAGTTCAAGGAAGGCTACAGGCAAGGATACATACCTGGCAGATGGGAATCCAAAGAGAAAAGCCTAAGGACTCTCACTGCCGAGGCGGCTCCTAACTAAGGAAAGACTCTGAACTGACTGAACGTTTTGGGCGCTTAAAACGGAAGTCACGTGACCTATGACATAGCCCAGGTAGATTCCAACTTGCACACATAAGCAGGCGCTTAAATCGCGAATAGAAGTGCCAGCTGTAGAAGTGAGTAGGAAGGAGGAGGGGAGGAAGGAAATGGGAATATTAGATAGAAACAACAGGGAGAAAAGAGAGATAAAAGGAAAATGGGGACAGGAGAGGTGAACATAAATAAGAGAGGAGAATAGGAGAAGGAGAATAAAAAGATGAATATGAGGGGTTCCCCTTACATTCCCCGAGTTTACGAGGGATGGAATCGGCTGTTATAGTTGGCCATTTTGCCCTTCGCAAAGATCATCCCCTTTTCCCATGATAATCCAGGATTATGAAATTTTGTCCACAGTTTATGTAAGAAAACCATACAACCGGACTACAAAATCCATCTCTTTTTGGATTTCAGGATAGTTTTGGGGTCCCACTGGGGTTCTACTGGGAATGACCATTTTTTTGGCACTTTTATTCTGCTCAGTTCGTAGAGACCTCTGATACAAAACATCCAATTTTATCTGGGTGTTACCCCAGACCACTCCTCTAACTTCCTAGGTCCTTTTGTTCAATTTTTATCTCATTTGCTATATTTGTCATATTGGTATCTCAAGGAATCCTATTGGGATTATTGTCATGTGACTGTTGCTGTCCACAAGAAAATGCACATGCTGAAATATAATATCATTTACTCATCTATGTATGTACAAGAGGTACTAAGAGGTACAACTTCCACAGCACAATGTTGCCTGGCCCCCAGGACATCCACCTCTTCCCTCCAGCCCACCCTCAACCTTCAGACCTCAAAAAGACACTGTAAGAATGTAGATTCTTACAGTAGCATATATGCTACTATTTAGGACAAATAAGTCACCAGAGTGACTTATGGGGTTTGTATTATATAAGCCACCCACAAGGGGCGCCTGTAGATAGTGGACAACTATACAGTTGTCCACAAGTAGATTACATAAGATAGCACTTTTACTTGTAAACCACACCATTGCAGACACCAATAAACTTATTGGCTCAGTCTGTTTGTGTGATACAATAAAGTTCTTACACTTTTTTGACTGCCAATCCTATTGGCAGCACTGCGATAAAAAAAGATCAACTGATCTTTTGTTACCCAGAAACCGACGAGTTTAACACTCACCGGAATCTTTGGAAACAGTAAACAGGCGTTTACTGTTTATTCTTCTAAATTCAATAGAAGAACACCACAGTGTGGCTGATAGATCGTAGATCTATGGCGTCGATAAGGAATCGAAGTCAAACGTCTAGATCTGGAGAGGATCCAGATACATCTGAAGCCGCAACCAAGGGCCCAGACAGGAGAACTGAGTCTGCCCATGATGTGGACAGGCAAACGGGAATGCCAATGAGGGTAACTAGTCCTCGTAATACTACGACGCCTGTAGTTTCCGACTCTAGGAGTCGAAAGTGACTATCGGCGGATCCAAGAAGATCCGCACCGGAGGAATCAGAAATGGATGAGAGATCGTCTGTTAAGAGAAAGAAGAGAACTTTGACTAGGTCAAAGTTACGATCGTCTCTCGATGAGTCGAGAAAGCCACTGACGAGCGACATGGACAATTCGCCGGGCTTGCAAATGTCACGGCTCCTGCATGTCCAAGAACATCGCAGATCGTGAAGTTCACCGTCCTAAACAGGGACGATAGAGCAGGGGTCGGCACGCTGGGATGAAGAAACCCGGCAATACGAATGTACAAGGTTCGGACATATTGCCCGGATGATTATGGCCCTCAAAGAGAGTCGTAAAAATGTAGGCACTACGCGGGAAGTGAGCCAACGAGCGGCTGAGGCAGCTCGTGCAGCGGATGAAGCCGTGAACCAACTCCAAGCATTAGGAGATGGTATGGAACTGTTAATACAGTCCTTGGAGGAGGAAGTTCAGGGACCTTTGCGAGGAAAGGCCCCTGAGCGTGGCAACAATCCCAATAGGGATCGTGAAGTAGACAGTGAGGCAGAAAAGGCTTGCAGGAAGCGAGACAGACAGAGGATGCCACCTCCGTCTGGGCCGAGCACTAGGATTGGTCTGCGAGAACCTAGTGTCACGATAGAGCAAGACAGCGTCAGTATGCACCGGCGTACTGAGGAAGAGACAGATTGTGAGCAAGAGGCTCGTGATAGAGAAAATATCTGCAACAGAATTTGCAGATCAAAAAAAACTTATAATGAGCAAGAAGTGCTCAAAGCAGTGACCCAACAGTCACTGTGGGAGATGATGAAGTCTGACGCCGATAGCGTCAGTACCACAACTAGCATTCACATTAGTCTGGAACGCGAGTTCGATCACTGGGATAGGATTGAACAAAAAGCAGCGTGATGGAAGCACCGTGCGCTAGAGGTCCATGCTAAACACACGGATAAATTAGTCGAAGAAGCATATACTGTAGGGATTGAAGGCAAGGCCTTCGATAAATTGATTGAGTCTGTGAGAGTAGCTCAATCTGCCCTCAGTAGCAGCTATAGACTGAGGGATGTGTTTCTAACAGCTGACAAACATCGACTGTTGTATCAGATCGACGAAGACATTGTCAATCCACCAGTGCAGCAGGACATGAATACTCACGTCCCCCAGCTGCACAGGCAAATACAAGCGATACCGCATGCGGTATCACTGGCAGTCACGGATCCTGAACGAAGGATTCAAGAGGCAGGAGGAAATCCATCTGCATATGTAGATGGAGTCGCAAAGATGGTGCGAGCTGCCCTTGAGAAACACAAGGACAGTGAGCCAGACAAGTCTGTGCTTGCCAAAGCCGGAGTAAAACTCCCTCACCCAGCAGAATATGCTGGCAAAGCGGATCTCGAAGAATTCGAGAACTTTGTCTCAGGGATCCTGAGATGGTTAGGCATGAATAGTCTATTGGGACTGTCCAGCATGGAACTCCAATTAAATTATTTAGGCACGCACCTCAAGGGCGAAGCATTGGAGTGGTACGCTCGAAATATCGAGCGTCATGATTGAGTCGTGATCGACTGGACCCTGGAAAGTGCAATCACTGGGTTACAACAGCGATTCCTTCACGCACTCATGCACAGGCATGCGTCGAATAAGTTCGATACAATTGTGCAAGGGACCAGAACCGTTCAGGAATTACTGAATGATATTACAAAGTATGCTGCGCGGATGATACATCCGCCGGATGAGTATACAATCCACAAATGGTTCGTAGCAGTGCTTAGAAAAGCACTGTGTCATGAAGTCTTAAAATTAGGCTATACGACAGAATTCAGTGCAATAACTGAATTATATGAAGCCGCAAAGGTGGTAGAGGATGCGTCTCGATATGACATCGGGTCGCAAAGAACAGAACCCAGCAGCGCACATGCGCCGCAGGCAAAGCCAACGTCGACAATTAGTCGAAATCAGGCTGGGCTGAGCTCGTCCTGAGCTCCCAACACAGGAAGCCATCCTACTGCAAAGCAGACAATATATCGTATGCCTAACACTCGACCTCAAGCTGAAACGAGGCCGAGTATACCCCAAGCAGGGGTACAGGCTACGCAAAGAGCTGGAGCTATCGTTGCTTCACATCCTTCGCAAAAAACTTCTGGAGGTTCAGGGGGTCAGGGACGTAGCACAGAGATAACGTGGTACGAGTGTGGACAGGTTGGGCATATCAAGCCGAATTGCCTGCAATGGAAGAACAAACCACGCCTAGCAGGTGCACGGTTGGAAGAAGTGGTTGAACACTCAGGGAGTGCTCAAGAAAGGTAGGAGGAGCCACCAAGTGGTGAACTAGATGAGCAAATGGACGTCCAAGATGACCATGAGAGTGAAATCGGCAAACTAGTTGCTGATTACCAGTCGGAAATTATGCCCTATCAATGGGATAATGACGATGATACGAGAACGCAAAGCTTGTATCGAGCGGACAGAGTACGTCTGCTAGAAGGATTGTATGAAGAAAGGCGGCACATATATGTGGCGCAGACACCAACTATCACAATCAGTGATGGTTTAAGCCGAAACAATGACTTCTGTACACACGCAGGAGTCATAGACAGGACCGTTGAGCTCATCTATGATCACCGGTTCAGACCACGTGATAAGATGCGCCCCAAATGGGTGCGTATAGACAACCAAACAATCTCCGGGTACTGGGAGATTGGTGGAGTCAGAGCCCACTGTCTATTAGACAGCAGGTGTGAGGGAGTTATGCTCTCTCCAGATTTTATACGAGCTGTAGGCATTAAGACGTTCGAACTCGAACGTCCAATTGGTCTACAGTTAGCGTGTGTCGGCAGTAAGTCAACCATCAACTATGGAATGCACACCAACAATCATTTTGGTGAGCGTAATATCGAGGAATACTTTGATATAGCGAATGTAGATTATTACGACGCAATACTAGGAACACCATTCCTACGTAAATTAGGGATATCCCTCGACTTTAGAGGTGAGGGATGCATTCGCATGGGAAAGGAAGTAATGCTGAACCATGCAAATGCCTGGGAAGAACAGCTGGACATTAAAAACCTGGCTGAACATAAGACTTCGAATCACGAGTCTTAAGCCCAACTTAGCAAGCCACAAACCGTGACTTGCAAGTGGCTCTTCATTATATGTGGAGCCACCAACAAGCTCGCCAGATGGGAGGCAAGACAAAGGAAAATGGAAGGAAAACCAGAAAAACATTGACGTTGGTCCAATCGACCAATGTACTGATGAGATTGCCAAAGGAGGTACTGGCTTCAAGCAACCGTTATTGATGGCTGAGGACTTTCCCAAACTCAGGGAAAGATGGGAGCTAGAGTACGCAGACCTCTTTGGAGGTGTGCCATTAGAACTTCCTCTGTGGAGGGAGATTAACCACGAAATTAAGTTCGTGGATGAAACCAAACAGTTTCATTATCGACTACTGAAGTGCCTGGAAGTACTTCGAAATGAACTGATCGACAAAGTCGACTGGTATACCACCACTGGTTGGTGGGTAGCAGCGTCAGTACGTTCTGCAGCGCCAGCGCTATGCATTCTGAACAAAAACAGAAAGCTCAGAACAGCGATAGACTTATGCCTATGCAATGACAACATGGTGAAGGACATTACGCCCTTCCCAGACCAGGATATGATTCAGCATGACGTAGCTCATGCTATGTATCAATCCAAGCTTGAAATGTCCAATGCGTATGAACAAATACATGTAGTCGAGGAGGATGTCGACAAGACAGCTTTCATGACCATATTCGGTACATTCAAAAGCCAGGTTATGCAGATTGGAGACTGTAACGTGCCATCTACATTTCAATGTCTCATGACATTGATTTTTCATAACCGAATTGGTTGATCAGTCCACATATACTTGGACGATATATTCATTTATTCAAGCTCTATAGAAGAGCACAAAAAACACCTTCAAAAGGTGTTTGATATTTTACACAAGGCACATTTGTTCCTCAGCAGAAATTGATCCATGATTGATTTGTATTCGCCTCGCATGGAATGCCTTGGTCACATAATAGATGACAAGGGCATACATGCCGATGCAGATGAAATGGAGAAGGTTTGAGGTTGGAGAAGACCTCAAACATTTAACGATGTCCAATGATTTCTGGGACTCATGCAGTATCTGGCACCATATATGCCAGATTTGATGGTGTATACAACTCCCTTATCAGGAAGTGCGTGCAATAATAGGACATTTCAATGGACGCCCTTGATGGATAAGTGCTTTGAATCCATCAAAGTGCTAGCATGTAAGGCTCCGATTCTGAAGCCGATAAATCATGCTAGCTCAGAACCCATTTGGGTTGTGACCGACAGTTCCAAATCTGGAGTCGGGGCAGTTTACGGACAAGGTCTGGACTGGACGACTTGTCGTCCAGCAGGATTTCTATCAAAGAAGTTCAGTCCTGCACAACAGCGTTACAAAACGCATGAGCACGAGATGATTGCTATCCTTGAAGCACTTATGAAGTGGGAGGATAAGCTACTAGGTTGCCAGTTCACACTGGTGATGGATAACAAAGGTCTCAAATACTTCAAGACACAACAGCATCTGTCCGACAGACAGGTGTGCTGGTGGGAATTTCTCTCCAGATTCAACTATACCACAGTACATGTACCAGGGGTGGAGAACAAAGTATCCGACTGTCTGTCGCACTACTATGAGAATGACAAGCAGGGTGAACATCACCCAGCAGAAGAATATGTCGATGCAGATGCGCAGCTGGACCCAGAAGGAGAATTTCTCCCAACGAATAGATTCATAGAAATACAAATGGCCGCAGTGTGACGGTCACAACAATTACAAGATGTGACAGAGCAGCGTGTCATAGACGTGCAGCAGATGAAACAAGCAGGGGAAGAACCTTCCACACAGGTGGAAGGTAATGAGGAGGACGATGTACTAGTTACAGTGTTGGGTGCAGACTGAGAGAGTCTACGTTCATGTGTAGAATGTGAGTTTGACCTAAAACGAGCCGTAGCCAATGGCTACAGAACAGATCCAATACTCAAGAAAGTATTGGCAAATCCTGAGGCTCACCCTCGATTTGGGGTGAGAAACGGACTGGTTTGGACAAAGAACCAGTTCAAGAAAGATGTAGTGTGTCTTCCCCGGGAAGTATTTTCCAAGGGGAGGAGAATGGTCGAGATAATCATCGATCATGCACATAGAGTAGTTGGCCACTTTGGGCAATTCAAAACCGACAAATACATCAGGCGATTGTACTGGTGGTCGGGAATGGCAGCCGACATAGAGTCGTTTTGTGGATCCTGTGCAGCCTGTCAGGCTGCAAAGAAGGACAATAAATGACCACCAGGGTTATTAAATACCCTGCCGATACCTGATAGACCGTGGCAGTCTATTGGAATGGACTTTGTTGGTCCATTGCTGGAATCAAAGGGTCACAACTATTTACTGGTTGTGATTGACAGACTCACGTCCATGGTGCATTTAGTCCCAACTACGACGAGAGTGACTGCGTGACAAGTCGTGTGGTTATACCTCAAAGAGGTAGTATGGTTGCATGGAGTGCCTGACTCAATGATATCGGATCGTGACTCCAAATTCACCTCCATATTCTGGAGGGAATTGCAGCATATAATGGGCACAAAGCTGCTCATGTCCACAGCATTCCACCCACAGACAGATGGAGCGACAGAACGAGCAAATCGTTCTGTAGGGCAAATACTCTGCACGGTAGTGCAGAGTGATCAGAAGGATTGGGCCAAGAAATGCCCAATGGTAGAGTTCGCACTGAACAGCTCAGTCAGTGTGACCACAGGATATGCACCATTCGAATTGAACAGCGGATACTTGCCCCGTATTGGGCAGGTGCTATCAGTGGATACTACATTTAGAGGAGTGCGGCAGTTCACACAACAAGCATCGTGGAACTTGATTGCTGCTCATGATGCAATCATCGTGAGCCGAGTACAGCAGACAGACACTGCTAATACCAGACACCGTCAAGGAACGACGTACAAAGTTGGACAGCTAGTGTATCTGTCTACAAAGAACCTGTCCTTACCTAAGGGATGGGCAAAGAAATTGGTACCCAATTATGTTGGGCCATACTCAGTTATAGAAGTGGACAATTCCAGTTCTACGGTGAAACTTGAGTTACCCCCAGAGCTCACGGCTTGGAGGATACTACCAAAGTTTCATGCGAGTCTAATTAGACTGCATATACCCAATGACGATGAATGATTTCCTCATCGTGACGTAAATTATATGTACGACTTTGGGAAAGAAGATGAACCAGAATGGTTCGTAGATGAGATCCTGGCTCATTGCTGGACTAGTAACTCCAAGCTGGAGTTACAAGTAAGATGGACATTGGGAGATGTCACCTGGGAACCACTCTCTGCATGCAGAGAGTTAGAAGTGCTAGATGCCTATCTAGAACTAAGGAGAGTTAGGAAGCTGCTAGAGCTTCCTAGCCATGCCTCATAAGGCATGAGAAAGATGACAAGGACTCCTTAATAAAAAGGACTCGACACAAACATGATTCATGTCGACGATTCACGCGAAACAATGGCGTCATGTGAAATTAGTCACGTGACACATTGGGCATGCTCGCTCTGATTTTAAGCGACGATTTTATCGCCGCTTCAATTTTTTTTGCCACCCACTACCACACTTGCACCAGTGCAAGTGTCAACCGAACGATTATCCATGGACGCCGAAGCGTCCCAAACACACCACTCAGCAGAGGCACTACCTAGTGCCTCTGAGCAATTCATGATGCTCCAAAAGGAGCAACGTTGGACTGTGCATGGCGTCAAGGACGCCATCGCCATCATCCACTGCGACTCCTGTCTGGAGTGCAACGTGTATGCGCAGCATTTGCTGCAAGCCGCAAAACTGTGGCTCATTGACCCCTGAATGCGCAACATCGAACGGGCATTAAAAGTGGCCTGGCCACCATTGCCTGCCGAGATGGCACATCCTTTTGTTAAGGATGCAGTATCCTCCTATAAGGAGGATATACGCGAGCTCAACTCAGATCTCGACACACTACGCGCCGCCCTTGATAAAGAGCGGCAAATTAATCGTGAAATGGCGGATACAATATCTGCCATGAAGTTGGTGCAATCAGCACTGACTATAATCGATCTGACCTCATTGCCAGATTCGATGACGGACTCAGTGAGTCCGTCTATGACCACTACTGGAGCCTCACTGGGAGGACCCACCTGATCCGGTCGCAGGACTGCATCCAAACAGCAAATGCTGGCGGTGCCGTACCCAGTGTCGCTGCATGCTCGCATTGCCCCTGCCATAGGCAACCTGCCTGCAACGCAGACAGGATTCTTACCCCACCCGTTGGGCAAGGCACCACACCCCACTGTGGTGCACACCAGTCATTGAACCACTGCGTGGTTCAACAAATGTCAGCTCAATGACCCAAAATTTGTTGAGCAGCTCACGCTTGCATGCGTGACATTTGCCCTGTCACGCAGCACCATGCAGCACGCTATCATTAAGCGTGCTGAATGCAAGCAGCAACTCGCTACTCAAATGCCAGCATTTGAGATCACGCATGATACGCCTCCTAATCTTAGGGATGTGTTGCGCACGATCGAGTACTCCCCAGAGGGAGTATCACCCGCCATTTGCGGGAACGGCAACAACACCCTACAACTAGAGGATGTTGACGTATGGGTATGGCTTAAACTCATTAAGCCAAAGAAAGACAGCCTGGTCTTTCTTCAAAAGCTAACAGAGCTTTTCATTGTCCATGGCCAGTGGGCCAATCTTGCCAGCTCAAACTGGTGGCAAGATCTATCAGCGCTGCTGTCCACCAGCGTCGATAAGGCATTTGAGTGGAAACGCCCCCACGAGAGTACAACTCTTGAGGAACTAGCCCAATGGCTAGGAAACCATGTGGGGGTAGATCCCAGTAGGGCTCACGTCAACATTGAGCCCTACTTTCTCCGTAAGCAGAGCAAAGTCTGCTACAACGAGACCGCGCAGAGGGTCCTCGACGCTCGTGAAGGTCAGACATTCACCGGCCTTCATATACCCATGACCCCTCCCCCCCCAGGCTTCTGGGGAGTGCCATCAACTTCGGACGACGATTCATCTGTGGATGGACACGGTGGAGGGCCACCCCACTCAAAGGCATGTACGTACGTGCCGACGATGGAACCATCCACCCCGTCTTCCACTCACCCGGCATCCGCTACCACAGTGGATGATACTACTATGGAGGTTGACCCAGCCGACTCCTTGTACTACGACAACACCGTTGAAGTAGCCGCGCAGTCATCATCAACTGCACTTGCACCTATATATGCTGATCTGCCATCAGCATAACAGTTCCCAAACCTGCCTGAGGTTTGGTCTGTGGGGAGGGTGTAAGAATGTAGATTCTTACAGTAGCATATATGCTACTATTTAGGACATATAAGTCACCAGAGTGACTTATGGGGTTTGTATTATATAAGCCACCCACAAGGGGCGCCTGTAGATGGTGGACAACTATGCAGTTGTCCACAAGTAGATTACATAAGATAACACTTTTATTTGTAAACCACACCATCGCAGACACCAATAAATTTATTGGCTCAGTCTGTTTGTGTGATACAATAAAGTTCTTACAGACACGCAAGATGGTGTGGGTGCAGGTGGGTGACACAAAGAGGGTGGGGGCGACAGGAGAGGGTGGGGGCGACGCGGATGGGGCGTGCAGGTGTGTGCGGGTGGCGG
>MU134402.1:66708-91791 GCA_015039355.1 Ramaria rubella | reverse complement strand
GGGGCTGGCGAGAGGGCAGCAGGGGTGGCAAGTGAGCGGTGGGGCCAGCGATATGACGATGGGGCTGGTGAGAGGGCTGTGAGGATGGCGAGAGGGTGGTGGGGCGGTGAGAAGGCAGTAGGGTGGGGAGAGGGCGGTGGGGCTGGTGAGGGGGCGGTGGGGCTGGTGAGAGGGTGGTGGGGCGGCAAGAGGGTGGTGGGGGTGGCGAGAGGGGGGTGGTGTTTCGCACCGCGGGACTTGGCTGAGGCAGGGGAATGTCGGGAGTACTGACATCCGTTCCCCCTGCATGGGGTTCATCTATGGTGGTGGTGGGGCTCGCCATTTGGTCATGCACCACCACTGGGGTGTGTGGATGTCACAGCGCACAACGGTGCAGCTTACGCGCAGTCCAAGAAGATCTGGGGACCTCTTGAGGGTCCCCTGGGGTGGATGTGGGCCATCCAGGTGGTTGTGGCTTGTCCGGGTGGTTGTGGATGGGCAGGGCGCACTGCAGATGTGGCCGTCAGTGTGGTGGCAGCGAGAATGTGCTGGCATGATGTGGAACATCATGCACAGTGACACCATCATCAATGATGGTGTCCTGGCCGGTGTGCGCCATGCTGCACGGTGACACCATCGTTGGCAATGGTGGCAAGCACATCCTGGGTGGCCAGCTCAGTGCTCACATGACTGATGCTGACTACACAAGAGCATACGCACAACATAATAATGTTGACCCACATTACAAATCTGTCCCCAAAACCACATTTGTGACGCATGCCCACCAGGCACCCATCTCTTCCACACTCCATTTGTGTCCGACGAACAATAGGTTTCCATCCCAGCAAAACCACAATAGTGCTGGCCCACCAAGTGGTTTGTAGGCCTTTGTATTGCAGATTGGGACACTATGACCATAGGTTAGTGTTCCTGTGACCCCACATTTCCACACATGTGATACTGACTTTCTGTCCCAGCGGCTACACGTTTCTGTCGCAACTTTCAGTTGCCACGCATCCGCTGCACCAAAATTTATGAACCAATGACCATTCACTTTGTATTTATCAGTACATTCCAGCTAAATTATAATCCCCTTGACCAGACCATCAAGAGAACCGTAGTTGTCTCAAAAGCTACAATCAGTGTCCCTCAGTTCCCTCTTGCTGGGCCACTTTTTGAGTCAGTGTATCCTCTCAATTTCCTGCTCACCAGGTTCAAGCTGTAAGTGTTTTGGTCAATGCTGCAATGATCTTCCCAATTATTGAGCAATGCACAACAGTGTAGTAAGAAAGAGTTGATCCTGCAAAGTGACCCTGGTATCACTTTCAAACAGCATTTTAATCAAATATACTTCTTTGGCCCTGGTTGCGCAATACTGGCCTACAACGCACTTGGAATATACCTTGGAATGACTGGTGAGCAAGCTTGCGAGTATTCCCGACAGGAACTTCTTCTTCGAGAACTGTCACCATACAAGTTGGCATGGGAAGCCATGCAGTTGTCATGATTTGACACCTAACAACACTTATCACTGTTGCTATCCCCTCCATGTCTTACCAACACTAGCGATACTAGTGATACTAGTGATATTCGCCGTCCAAGATCGGATCACTCAACCTAACAACCGATCGTTGATATATGCGGCTCCAATAACAGTAGATAGGAACATCAATCACCACAACAGTTATAACTCCATTTAGTATATAGCCCGCATGGTATCTATCCGACATCGGTGAATACGTCTAGTATAAAACAGTAGGATAGAACACATGTATTTCTTTAGTTCTATTATCATAAGTCTTCCCCCTCTCTTCACTTGGTGTCATCTACACATCTAAGTTGAATGACAAGTCTAACAACTATTCTGAACTCATCATCTTCTTATCTCTATCTCGATTCCGTCTTAATGATCAATGTTGATAACATCGCTAGAACTTTATTTGCTAAGTGAATGCTACTTTCTTCTTTCAAATTACCTCTCTATTCCAGTCCCGACAAGTAGGCACCAGCTCGGCACCATTCACTTAACTGTCCTAGTCTGTATACTTTGCATACATCGTCGCTAACACTTTTGGCTTCGTCAGAAGGGTTCCTTAACCACATTTGTTGTTACTAACTTTGTTCCACCAAAGATAACAGGTTAAGGGCAGGTTTTGACACAGTCCTGTTTTGTGCTCTCTATGCACAATGCATGCAGCATTCAAGAAACACACCGCATCTCCAACCAAGACATCTTGCTTCCTCCCATTCAAACATTGCCCGGCCCTCGTCTACTGGTGAGCAGTGCAATTGTTCTGTTCGTGAAATTTGTCCTGACTCATGACCAGCCTTGGTCAACATCTCTGTTGTCTGAGCAATCTACTGTTTGAACTTCCTCACATACATCACAGAATCCACACTCTCCCACACACCTCCCAACTCCTTACGTGATGTTGTCCTGCGACTCTGGTCCACAAACATCCAACCCATCAGGCCAACCAGCTGCATCCCCCACTTATTCCCCAAGTACTTTGAAATCCAGTCTCCCAAAACTATGCTTCTACAAGGAAAAGGGTCAGTGGCACGCAGGTACAATCCCAGCCATCTCAGGGTGCCACACCCCATCAACGGAAGACGTGTCTACTGCACAAACTCAGGTTTCGGTACGGGAGATGTCTGACTACTCAGCAAATAGCAACGGTGCGTGGAGTCCACAATTGAAACAATCTGCATGGTCTGACATTAACGAAGATCAATGCCAGCAACCAAAAATTTAATGTTAATTTTTTGGTACAACCTACATGTACAGTTTCCATAGATATGTATGTCGCCATCTACATTAATAGAATGAGTAAAGCAATCCTCTATTTAAGGTGTAGAGCATAATGGTGAACAGGAATAGATCTGGTGTCATTCACTTATCCGTCATCTAACCTGCCTGAAAACAATGAACAACAATTATGGACACAAGGATAACCAGGGTCCAAGTGTCTCTAACCTTCTCTAGTGTTATATCGAGTGGTGGCACTCAAAGTGGAACTGATCAGTGGCTCATAATGTGGCTGTGTTGAGAATAGCCATACACATAAACCAGGGCAGGATGTCTAGTTGTTCTGACTATTTTCCTGAACTGTCTTGAAGCTTAGCTCTCAGATGAACTGTGTTTTATAGATTTTAATGCAGCCATTGAGGAGCAGCTAAAACTTACGACAGGTCATCTTTTGCGTGGGACAGGGACCGGAACCAGGTGACACATTTGTAATGTGGGCAACATTATTCAGTTTAGCAGAGCGTACGCTCTTGCGTAGTCAGCAAAGTTGTTCCTCATTCATGTGACTGGTAAACATGGTGCTGCGGTTTTTTTGATCCTGCCTCATGACTGGCCACACATGCCCCAAACCTTTTTCAAGCTTATAACCATTTGAGCCTGCTATCTGGTATGTTTTCCTTTCCTTTCATTGCTTTTTGCATGCTTACTTTCTGGCATTCTTCCAGTGGAGTAAGTTGTGATCTTTTCACACTACAGTGGCACAGTGCAGCTCATTCATCTTTCGCTGATGCAGGCCTAACAGATTCTTTGTTCTACTCACTTGGATCACCAATTCAAATAGTGGTAAGTGTGCTTAATATTGTTTCTGTTCTTCTTACAAACTATGGAGTAATATCATTGTAGTTGCTCTGTGGCTTTTACTCGCTGCTCCCTGCCTATTGCCTTGGCTTCAGTGCGCGCCCTACTACTCTCTCACCTAGATATATAAGTTGAAATACTTGGCAGTTACATGATCAGTCTGCAGGTCTATTTGCGCTGTGTCTGTATTGCCTTGGGGCTTGCTGATAGGCCATATTATCACTATTTTTCTGTGGGTCATAATTTCATCTCATTGATTGAGTTCTAACTTCTAAGTTTGCTTTTATAGCCTCATTGCCATCTGTTACCCTTTTACTGCATTCTCTGCAAGTTATACGAAGGTAGGGTACAGACTAATGTTTCCACAGTACCTGGGTGGAATGAAACAGCTCACTATGGGCATCACTCTGTGTACGACAACGTCACAGGTGGTGTGCCAGAGTATGTCATTTCACCCAGGTACTCAGGCCTCTATCACCAATGTGTGTGTGTGACGTCACCGCCTATGGTGGTAGAGGCCTTCACTTTTAAATGTGCTGATTGGGTTTTGAGTCGCAGGCACATGATACAGTGTCACTTCAATGGCCTTAACACTTCAATGAGACAAAACATAAATGGGAGTGAAAAGACTATAGGGGGAAATGATGGAACTAGATGGAGGTATGGAAATCATGAGAGGTTCCTGTAAAATGACTTGTATTTTTCAAATCTATGATTGTTGGTCAGCAATATTTATAAGTCAAATCTGTCCCCATTGGGACTTTAAGTTTTCACATTGATAATTATCATCATGTGACTGTGTTGTGCAACAGGTATGGGACACGTACAGATTGTAGAAAATTTTTGCAGGGCCAATTTGTCCCCATTGGGACTTTGAGTTTTTCACATCAATCAAAACTTGACAACAACCATCGTGTCACAACCCATTGCCATATCCTTCAATATGCTTTCTTCTTTCAAAGACAATGTGCAATCATGGGTCAGGTGGCCCCTAGTTCATTGCATAATGCATGACATTGCCCCTGAGCATGTAAACTGGTCTGTGGCTCATAACTATTGCCATGGAGGAAGCATGGGTGAGGCCCCAGCTCCAACAAAACAAACTTCACCATACCCTCTGCCAATAAATTCAATCAAAGAAGACAGTCAAACAGATATTACATCCAAAGAGGCCAAGCCATTGGATTTCTCACTATGTGTGCCTAAACTTAAATACTTTTTAGAATCGCCAGTGCTATGTCTCTACTATGTCACTATACACAATGAAACTTACCTGCTCTCATTGGTCTGTGCAAACTGATCTGTCATTTTGAGACACATGGATCCTTTCAACACATAAATTTAAATACTAATTTGCATTGTTTGGGAGGGCCTCTAGTCAGGTATTGAACTTGTCAATGAGCTTGGGGCATCTGTGCTCTGTCACAGGTCCATAGATGTATATGTATGAATAGAGTATGGGCAGAGTGGATTCACCTTATAACTGCTACTATACAGCTTTTGGTGTGAATTGTGCAATGCTTGTAAATATATCCAGAATGCAATGAGGCACATGGACAAGGAAGGAGATGTATAGTACCATAATGATAATAATGGGGTATATGAGAGCAATGTAGATAACCTACATTTGGCAGCACACAGCTTTGAATATACAAACAACATAGGGAAATAACTGTCAATTTATTAATATACATAGAACAATGGGATGCAAACACTGGTAATAATATAGACTTGTTGAAAGGAGTGGTTGATAAAAAATGAACTACACGTTGTTAGCAAGGGGGTGTCAGGGTGACAAACATAGGGGAATTGGCCTCTGTCATGCAGAGCAGTGACTCATTTCACAAGTTCCCTTAATAGATATATAGCATTAATATTAGTATACATAAGTATACAGAATACTGTACAGGCATAGGCTATGTCTATGCTACAAGTTGTGTACATGAGTGTCCACAACTGTAATAGTTGTAGCGTGGGAAGAACCTTAGGTTCGAAGATCACTTACTGTAAACTATCACACACCACTCAATAAAGAACTGTTTGGAATGGTTCTATGAGCCATTGTGATAAATAACACTAAGTGTAAAACATTTGCACTTTTTTTGAACCCCAAGAACTAGCTTAGGCTAGATCTAAAAAAGAGAGCACAAAAAGCAAACCACATGGTTTTCTGGATAAAGAAGCAAAGAGTGCTTCTTGGAATGTCTGCAAGACTCCAGGTTAGAACCAGGAGTCAAACGAGTCACCCGTCGAGTGAAGCCAACATGAATGAGATCACAGATGGCAATCCAGACGATGCTTTGAAAGAAGCATCAGCGACGTCAACGTCCAGTGTGCCTGGGACACGCCCAGGCAGCACCAATTGGAACCAATTGACTGGATCTGATAGGAGAGAGATGGAGGGTTTAAAACCCTCCACACTGTCATGCACTAGTGCGCGACAAGCAAGGGACCAAGGCCCCATGCAAAAAGGAGAACCTTCCAGACGCGTGAGTATGACACCTGCGTGAGACACTAGAGGAGGAACACCTGGGGTACAAACCAGGCAGCAGAGTGACACAAGCCACTCTAGCAAAACAATAGAAAATAGGCACGTAAACCCCAAAAGACAAGCCTCAGAGTGAGGCTATTCAACAGAGGATGAATTCCTTGAGGATGAACTCATGCAGAAAATCCTGTGAGAGATGAATGATACCCATCAACAGATATCGTTCACCTGTGAACAGAGCGAACAAGCAGCTAAAGCTGTGAAAGCAGCTACAAAAGCTACTGAAATAATAGTCAGACATGACGAACATCTGAGAAAGATCATAGAAGAATTATGTATGAAACAACACACGTGAATGAAAGGAAAAAAGGCCCTCTGTGGAAACAATCCCAATAGGGATCATACAGATGAAGAGGGCAACCAATGACCTCAAAGGGGAATGAACCCCCCTGGAGAAATACCTAGAGCTCAGAAACAAACTCAGACGGAAGACGATCATTCTGATTGGGAAGTGACGCGTAAAGCGCCACGAGATAGAGTGAGGGATAGACAATCCCTCTTCGAAATTGTCACTGGAAAAATTCAGTCGGATGATGAAGTCACTGAAATCAGCATTGCAGGCACGCTGACAAGCATGATACTCGACAGCGCCTACTACACTACAAAAGACGCTCACTGCACACGCGCCTATCATCATCAGCTTTCGCCAGACCATCATCTGCTGTGCTACCTCCAGTCCGCCAGACACATCATCTCCACACTCATTCTATTTTTCATCAATTCTATTTTCAATATGCCATCCAGCATTGCCGCCACCACATCCCATGATTCGTTTCAGATGACTGCCAAGCCAGACATACACGTTGGACCACGCGTTGAACTTCCTAGTCGGCGTTCTCCCCTTGATGTTCATTTGTCCAGTCCTCCTCCACAAGTCGCACATCGTCGGTACTATCCCCTATATGTCGAATCTCTTGAAGGCCCATACCGAATATTCCCCTCATATCCTCCTTATCACATTCACGATTGCATATGGGTATTCGATCAAACCTTCCATGCTCCCTTCTACGTCATCGGTTTTGACCCAAACTTTGAACCAGTGAATGGTTGGCATCGTATCGTCCTCAGGAATAACTGGTACATCAAAGAGCACGGACCAGGAACAGAGATTTGCTACGGTTATGTGCCTAAGGACTTCGTCAAGAAGGGCTCGTCTTCGTTCCCTCTCTGGAGGAAATTCGTATCCAAGTGTCGTGATTGGTTCACATGTTTCTGAGTCGTCATCAAGTCACATGACTCACTTACTCATCTTCGGAGATATTTGACAAGCAACTGGAATCCTATTGGACGGCTATGACTCATTTTCATCACCTGACTCACTCGCTTCTTGGCTGTACTTCTATTTCCAATTGTTCCACATGGTCTATTGTCTATGACTCACTTCTATTCTATTTCTGGCTTCTATTTCAAATTCGCTGCCATATTTCCCTTCATTTCTTCGACCACCTGACTCATTTTTCCATTTCCTTACAAACCACCTTCCTATTTTGGTTTTCTGCCTCTCGCCGTTAGTCATTTCTCCTGTCTGCTGTCGACGACATCGTTGTATGGCATACTCGCATCGTTTGTTGTTCTGCTCATGTATATAAGGCCTGTTTCGCCTTAGTGTACCCAATTCACCTCTATCAGTTGGATTCACTCGTCTAAGTCTAAGTCTAAGCCCACTACTACGTCTACTACTTCTACGTCTACATCAAGGCCAGCTTTGTCAATCACATGACATTTGCTGTTGAATCTCGTCTACGCTTACGTCAGTGTATTACGTCATCATCATCATCACTGCTACGTCATCATCTTCGTCCTTGTTCTACTTTTGTTGCTGCTGATAGCAAAGCGCACTGAGCCGAACACCAGTGTAAGTAGCCGTGCAACGACGACACTGCTACCCACTGTCTTTTGGATTCATTTCCGAAAGTAAACCGACAACGCAAGACATGCTTGCAGAGCAAGCAGACCATTGGGCTGAAGCCAAACGAAAGGCTGCTAGAAGGCATAGCCATGCTCTAGAACTGAGCGTAGAACTAGCAGAACAAGCAGTTGCTGCACAATATCCTCAGGTCAATGGACCTGAAATGGAAGAGGCAATATGCGACGCTAGGATAGCGCATAACAAATATAGCTCATATGAATGAGTCTCAAATACCAGGCTAGCCAGCGATATGGGTGTGATTCAAGCCATAGCCAGAGGAACACATCAGGCTCCAATTGGACCTGATGCAGATGCCCCTCAGCGAGCCCTGAGTATATGGGGCATACCAGAGAGGTACCAATCGGTACCACTCACAGAAGTCAGTTGCCAGCTGACTCACTTTGATGACCGTCCCGACCACACAGACAAGATGGCAATGATGGTGTGCAACGTGCTCCACAAGAATCGACACGTGAGTGCTGAAAAATCTGCCTTTGCAAAGACAGGAATAAAATTGCCTCACCCAAATCCTTACAGGGGAAGTGCCGATCTCGAAGAGTTTGAGACATTCATTGCAGGAATACTGCAATGGTTAAGCATGAATAATCTGCTTGGACCATCTGAGACTAAAGCTCAGATAGGGTACATAGGCACTCGCCTTAAAAACGAGGTGTCCGAGTGGTTCACTCAGACAGTAGAAAGATGGGACTGAGAGATCCGAGACTGGACCCTCGAGTCTGTAGTCGCTGCTTTACAGCAGCGATTCCTATATACTTTGACGCATAGACAAGCATCAAACAAATTTGACTCCTTGGAGCAAGGAAGTCGTACTGTGGATGAAATCCTCAGTGATATTCTAAAGTACTCGGCATGCATGATAATGCTGCCGGATAAGTACTCTATGAATAAATGATTCTTAGCTGCACTAAGAACATCTTTGAGGATAGAAGTTTTCAAATGGGGGTACACCCCAGAGACTCACTCCCTAGAGGAGTTGTCAAACGAGGCCCAGGCAATCGAGTCAGCATCCTGTTATGACTATGGCACGTGAGTGAGTACTACCATGGCCAGTGGTAGTACGACAACAAAAAAGAATCAGGCTGTGAGAAAGCCTGAACATGCTGCGAAGTTGCAACCTAACACAAGTAAAGTGCAGCTGGTGTCAGTTTACTTTCGGAAATGGATCCAAAAGACAGTGGGTAGCAGTGTCGTTGTTGCATGGCTACTTACACTGGTGTTGTTAGAACCCAGATTCATTCCCAGCTTTTCCACTTTTCTCTGATATATTCCAATTCGTATTTCCAATTTACTCCACCTGTTTTTACTTATCTCCATCCCATCTATATTTAGTCATTTTTATCAGAGATCTACATCTTCGGCCTTATGTCCATATTTACTTCTACCCTGATCCCGCATTTGCTCTGTTTCGGATTTCCGTGTTCGTATCTTTCCAATTCAGATTGTATCAATTCGTTATATATGACTCCTCCATGTACTTGTTAATCAGTTCGAATATTGACCCACCTTGACTCGATAACTTCTCACTTCTGCCTCTAAGTCTTATCCAACTCTCTGATCTTGTCTGACTCCTCCGACATCCCGACCTTCCAAAATACCAGGACACAAAGGATCCAAGAGGGCGCAACCTATAAGTTGAAGCCAATGTCTGTACATTCCGATTTCTGACTCCAAATCTGAACTCCAACATTCTGACAAATCCCAACATCCGATGAGAGAAATCTAGTTCATAACAGTATATTTGAACTGAAACTCTTGATCCATTCACTATGCCTTCTACCAGATCCTGTACTGTCACCAGAAACACAACGAACCGGAAGACGACCCTGGTGACAACAACAACACCAACAACGATGATGACGATGAAGAAGATGACGGGAAGGCTATGCTAAAAGCCTTGAAACAAATAGCCAAGCACATGGGAACTCCGAATAAAGACCAAACTGGAAAAACCAAACTCTGCAAACCCAACACCTTTGACAGATTGGATTCCTGAAAGCTCCATCCTTTCCTCCTTCAATGCAAGCTCCACTTCTGCAACTGTCCTCAGACCTTTTCCAGTGATGAAGCGAAAGTTAATTATGCTATCTCTTTTTTAAAAGGGATGGCTTTAGATTTTTTCGAGCCTGAACTCTTAGACGACAATGCCTTCCAAGACCCGCCCTGGCTTACAAACTATTGGGACTTCACGACGGTACTCTGAGAGAATTTTGGAGCTTACAATCCCATCGGCGATGCTGAAACCAAACTCGACAATCTCTGAATGCGCGACAACCAACACATCACGAAGTTTATCGTAGATTTCAACTGCCTCACCGCTAGAGTCAACTGGGGCTATGCTGCCCTTTGTAGGAGTTTTTACACTAAACTTCCCAATCATATTAAAGATATTCTTGCAACCTGGGACAAAGCTGACATGCTTCCGGAGCTCCGACAACTTGTGCAAACCATCAACAGTTGTTATTGGGAATGACGAGGTGAAGTCAACCACGCCACCACTTCCAACAATAACTACTCTGGTAACAGCAACAAATCAGACAAGCAAGAATCCTAATTGAACCAATCGCAGAAGAGGACAAACAACAACAACAGTTCAGCTTCTGCCTCTTCTACCAATCCTCAGTCCTCCATGCTGAATTTCTGCAAAACTCCAGATATCTCCAACATACTCAGAAAAGACAGAAAACTAACCCAGCAGGAAAGACAGTGACGCATGGATCATAACCTTTGCATATTCTGTGGGAAACCCAGGCATATCGCAAAGGACTGTCCACGATCAATCTCCCTTAATGCTCAATCGAAGGCCCGAGCAGCCTCTGCAATTTCAAGCAAACCCAAGTCCAAGGCCGAACCTGTGGCCGTTACAGATTCAAAATAATAATAAGCAGCTCTGAGACCTCTGCACAGACCCAGAGCTGTGTCCATCTGTGCGTTTTCCGAGGTTCGACTCAATGCTTCCACTCTTTCAAAATCCGGTTCTCTTACTATATGACTGACTTCCGACATTATTCTGAATACTAACATTCAAGCTCTCGTGGACTCCAGTTCCACTCACTGTTTTGTAGACTCATCATTCGCTTCCAAGCTTCCGCTGGAGCCCCACAACATTCCGCAAATCCCGCTAAAACTTTTCGACCGCACTTCTAATGTCTCAATCACACAGACTATCAATATGCCAATCTGCTTTCCATCTGGCAAAAATCAGGTTGTTGCTATGTATGTAACACCGCTTGATTCTAGCTGCTCTGTCGTGCTAGGACACAACTGGCTCACCCGCTACAATCCATTGATTGACTGGGTATTGAGTAGTATATCGTTCTGCACTCCTCAGCAGCAAGATTCAATTCTGATGTCACTCTCTGTGAGATCTGCTGCTGCAGTCTTTGGAATCCCGAAATCTGATCACGTGGATGCCCCTCTGACATCCAAACAAGACTCACCTATTGACTTAGTCCCTGCTTCTGTGTTCGCTTGCTTGTGCAAACTAGGTAACGAGGAGATCTTTCAGTTATACATATTTCCGAAAGGAAGATCCGCTTCCATCATCAACGCTTCCCCAAATCCCAATCCGACAGCCAATCTTGACAGTGTTCCATCAGAATATCACGAGTTTTCCGACGTCTTCAGCAAGAAGAAAGTGGAAATCCTCGCTGATCATTGACCATACGATCTCAAGATTGGCCTGATAGAGGGAGAGAGTCCCCCCTTGGGAACCATTTATTCCCTATCTCCAGTTGAGCTAGAAACACTCTGAAAGTTCATTGACGAGGCACTAGCCATAGGATTCATCCGCCCTTCACTTTCTCCACACAGTGCTCTGGTACTATTCTCGAAGAAGAAATTAGGCGGACTCCGACTTTGTATTGACTTCCGTGGTCTCAACAAGATCACAAAAAAAAGACCGATATCCACTTCCCCAACTTTCCGACCTTCTGGAAAGCCCCGGAAAAGTGTGGATTTACAGCAAAATCAATCTCCAACATGCTTACCATTTAGTCTGCATTAGAGAGGGCGACGAGTGGAAAACCACCTTCAGGACCCAATACGGTTCCTTTGAATGGCATGTTATGCCCTTCGGTCTCACTAACGCACCAGCCCCTTTTCAGCGATTCGTGAACAACATATTCAGCGACATGCTCAATGTTTCGGTCCTCATCTACTTGGACGACATCTTAGTTTATTCCAACAACCTGGAAGAACACGGAGAACATGTCTGTGAAGTCCTCCGACGTCTCCAAAAAAACCGACTTTATGCGAGATCTGACAAATGCAACTTCCACAAAAAAACGATGGAATATCTCGGATACATACTCTCTCCGGAAGGACTTTCAATGGCAGACAACAAAATCAAAGTAATTCAAGAATGGCCCGAACCCTGAAAAGTAAAAGACATCCAATCCTTCCTAGGTTTCATGAACTTTTACCGACACTTCATTCATAATTACTCCGACATCACAATTCCGCTTACCCGGCTCACTTGGAAAACCGTGAAGTGGAACTTCTCTGATGAGTGTTGGAAATCCTTTGAAACACTTAAGAAAGCCTTCACCACAGCTCTGATCCTTACGCACTGGATTCCCAATTGTCAACTCATTGTGGAAACTGACGCTTCGGACTATGCCCTCATGGCAGTCCTCTCCATCATTTCTCCAGAAGATGGCAAAATTCACCCTGTAGCTTTCCATTCCAGAACTTTCACCGCCCCAGAGTTAAACTATGATGTTCACAACAAGGAATTACTTGTGATTTTTGAAGCTTTCAAGAATTGGCGACATTACCTCAAAGGGTCTGGTTGCACCATTGACATTATAACCGATCACAAAAACCTCGAATATTTCGCTACCACCAAGCTTTTAACGCGATGACAAGTACGATGGTCGGAATACCTATGTCAGTTCAACCTCGTTATCCAATTCCGACCTGGGAAACTTGGAACAAAACCCAACTCTTTAACTAGATGATGGGACGTCTATCCTAAAAAGGGGAGTAGCGACTATGCCAGCATTAACCTGCACAATTTTTGCCCGGTTTTCACCAACAAACAGCTGTCATCGTCCCTCCAAGCCACATCCCTTAACGTCACAATCCTCCATGCAGTTACCATCATGGATTTTGAGAAACTTCACAAAGAAATCCAACAATCCATCTCCTCTGATCCCGCAATTTCCGACTACCCTGCAAATCCTCTGACACCCCGATGGTCAGTGGATCTTCAAGGACTCCTCCAACTCGACAACCGAATCTATGTTCCCGATGTTAATGACCTCCGACTCCGCGTTCTACAGTATCTGCACGATCACCAAATCTCTGGACATTTTGGACAAAACAAGACACTCAGCAATGTCCGACGTGAATGAACATGGCTGAAACTCCGTGACTTCGTTATCTCTTATGTCAAATCCTGTACAACATGTATGTGATCAAAATCCCAACGACACCGGCCTTATGGATTCCTTAAGCATTTACCAATTCTGCCAAGACCGTGGAATTCCATATCCTTGGATTTCATTGAGCCACTCCCACTTTCATCGGGGTTTGACAGCATCCTTGTTATCATTGACAGACTCACGAAACAAGCAATATTCATTCCAACAGTCACGACGATCACTTCTCCGATGCTCGCTCAGCTTTTTGTTCTCCACATCTTCTCCAAGCATGGTGTTCCGACTCATGTTACCTCCAATTGAGGTTCCAAATTTGTGTCTTCCTTTTTCCACACACTCGGAAAGGCGCTAGACATGAATCTCCATTTCACCTCCGGATATCACCCCGAAGGTGACGGACAAACCGAATGAACGAATCAGACTCTTGAGCAATACCTTCGCAGTTATTGTAACTATCAACAAGACAATTGGGCTGAACTTCTTCCAATTGCAGAATTCGCTTATAACAACGCTCTGAACGCAACAACAGGAGTCTCCCCGTTCTTTGCTAACAAAGGTTACAATCCCGACATTTCCATCCATCCTGAATGCGATGTCATTTCATCCCATGCGAAAAATTTCGCAGTCAACTTAGACAAACTCCACCAGGAACTCCGAAAGAGAATTTCTGACGTGCAATCCCAATACGAGGAACCCACAAACAAGAAACGTTCTCCAGCCCTGGACTTCAAAGTAGGTGACAAAGTCTTCATCAAAGCTGAATTTTTCCGCACAACCTGACCTTCAAAGAAACTTGCCGAAAAATACCTCAGACCTTGTGATATCATCGCACCCGCAGGTACCAGTAATCGAGCCTTCATTCTCCGATTACCCAACAGTATGTGTGCTGTTCACCCATCTTTTCATGTCTTCATGCTAGAACCCGCAACTCCGAACAAAATCCCAAATCGAATACAGCCTCCGCCTCTGCCAGTTATTATTGAAGGCAAACCCGAATACGAAATTGACAAAATTCTGGACTCCAAGATAGACAATCGCCGACATTGCAAGATACAATACTTGGTACGCTGGACGGGTTATCAAGGCACCGATGAGGAAACCTCGTGGATTCCCACTATGGAATTAGGCAATGCCTTGGAAATCATTGAAGACTTCCATAACAAATATCCTGATAAACCTGGTCCGATTCTCCCTTAACTTTTGGTTTCCTTTTCCAATTTTTTCCGATATTTCCGTGTTCATTGTCTAAATTACATTCCATCTGTTCCAAGAAATTCTGCTTTGCATCCCCGCTTAACTCCGATTCAGTTTTCCAATTCCACTCCCCATATTTCATCCCTTTCCATTTCCTCCATCCTTACTTCCAATTCCTGCTCCTGGTGCTGAACCATCCTCTGTACTCATGAGGTCAGAATCCATGTCTCTTCAGAATGTGTCCGCATGGAACTTGCGTGACAATCAACAGATTTCCGCAACTCTCGGATTTCCTTCACGAGCAACTCTGCTGTTCCTCCCTCACCTGTATCCACGCCCTTTGCAACTTCTTCTGCAAATCCCGATGCTCCCGGTCGACAGCACATCCTCCCATCCTTTGTGCATTCATCGCATGTCCCATCCGCTCCTTCCACTATCAGTGAACAAAACATATCCTGAACCCAACATCCCGCACAACAACACTGTTTGTGTCCAACCCAATTGATTGCAGATTCGTGAGCCCTCTTACAGGCAATGGTTCTATCCACCACATCGCACTGGGGGCATGAGCATATTTTTAGTGTAAAAAATGTGATAAAAATGCTTTTTCCTTACAGATTATTCATTCATTGTTCTGGTTGAAAAATCTCCCAAAAATGCTGCTTTTTTATCAAGTTTTAGGACCTGAAAATCTGGTACATACTTCACATTTCTAGGCATGGGAAATGGATGTAAAATGTGAGAAATAATGAATTTACTCATTGATTTCATGCCACAAAAATGCAAGGACAATCTTGGTTTTCATTGACATTTTCAACAGAAAAGAACCAAAATTTATCCAAGATTTCATAGTAGAAAAAAGGTGAAAAAAATTAGTAAAACAGGTTTTTCCTTGCAAAAACTAAAGAAAAATGTTGGATTATTCATTGGCTAATAGTTTTGAAAAATCTCATGAAAATCTCATATATTTTACTAATTTTTTCACCTTTTTTCTACTATGAAATCTTGGATAAATTTTGGTTCTTTTCTGTTGAAAATGTCAATGAAAACCAAGATTGTCCTTGCATTTTTGTGGCATGAAATCAATGAGTAAATTCATTATTTCTCACATTTTACATCCATTTCCCATGCCTAGAAATGTGAAGTATGTACCAGATTTTCAGGTCCTAAAACTTGATAAAAAAGCAGCATTTTTGGGAGATTTTTCAACCAGAACAGTGAATGAATAATCTGTAAGGAAAAAGCATTTTTATCACATTTTTTACACTAAAAATATGCTCATGCCCCCAGTGTCGCTTTTCCTTCCCTGAGATTTCTCCTCCGAATTCTTGTCGGCCTTCCTCTCCTCCTTTTCTGCCTTTTTCTGCTCCAACCTTCTCCGCTCCAATTTCTTCACCGCTTCTTTTTGCAACTCCGAAATCTCATGAATCTGTGCCTCTAAATTGGTCCCCGACCCTGAATCATCTTTGGAAATCAGGTCCTCAAGCAAGATAATCGGCGGCATCAACATTTAGCTCAGAAGAGAGTGGGGATAAGAGATCAGGGAACTGATAAGTCGAACCCCATCCATCACTCTTATATATCACATTAGGGGTCTCGCTTAATCATTGAACCAAACCTCCCACGCTATCTTAGGCCTCAAGGGCTTGGCCTTAAAGAGGAGATACTGTTAAAACCCAGATTCATTCCCAGCTTTTCCACTTTTCTCCAATATATCCCGATTCGTATTTCCGATTCACTCCACCCATTTTTACTTATCTCCATCCCATCTATATTTAGTCATTTTTATCAGAGATCTACATCTTCGGCCTTATGTCCATATTTACTTCTACCCCAATCCCACATTCACTCTATTTCGGATTTCCGTTTTTGTATCTGTCTGATTCGGATTGTATCAATTCATTATATATGACTCCTCCATGTACTCGTTAATCAGTTTGAATATTGACCCACCTTGACTCGATAACTTCTCACTTCCACCTCTAAGTCTTATCCGACTCTCCGATCTTGTCCAACTCCTCCAACATCTCAACCTTCCGAAATACCAGGACACAAAGGATCCAAGAGGGTGCAACCTATAAGTTGAAGCCAAGGTCCATACGTTCCGATTTCTGACTCCAAATCCAAACTCCGACATTCCGACAAGTCCCAACATCCAACAAATCCCAACATCTGACGAGAAGAAATCTAGTTCATAACAGGTGTTCAGCTCAGCGCGCTTTGCTATCAGCAGCAACAAAGGTAGAGCGAAGATGAAGACGAGGATGTAGCAGTGACGATGATGATGATGTAATCTGATGATGTAAGCATAGACGAGATACAACAGCAAATGTCACATGATTGACAAAGCTGGCCTTGACGTAGACGTAGAAGTAGTATACGTAGTAGTAGACTTAGACTTAGACTTAGACGAGTGAATCCAACTGAAAGAGGTGAATTGGGGTACACTAAGGCAAAACAGGCCTTATATACATGAGCAGAACAACAAACGATGCAAGTATGCTATACAATGATGTCGTCGACAGCAGACAGGAGAAATGACTAATGGCGAGAGGCAGAAACCCAAAACAGGAAGGTGGTTTGTAATGGAATGGAAAAATGAGTCAGGTGGTCGAAGAAATGAATAGAAATGTGGCAGCAAATTGGAAATAGAAGCCAGAAATATAATAGAAGTGAGTCACAGACGATAGACCATGTGGAACAATTGGAAATAGAAGTACAGCCAAGAAGCGAGTGAGTCATGTGAAGAAAATGAGTCATAGCCATCCAATAGGATTCCAGTTGCTTGTCTCTCTGAGGATGAGTAGGTGAGTTACTTGACTTTAAGACAATTCAGAAACATTTGAACCAATCATGACACTTGGATATGAATGTAAGAATGTAGATTCTTACAGTAGCATATATGGTACTAATTAGGGTATATAAGTCACCAGAGTGGCTTATGGGTTGTATTATATAAGCTGCCCACTAAGGGCACCTGTAGGTAGTGGACAACTATACAGCTGTCCAGAAGTAATTAGATAAGCAATCAGACTTACTTGTAACCACACAACTCGCAGACACCAATAAACTATTGGCACAGTCTGTCTAGTGTGGACATTAGATTTCTTACACATTTTTGACTGCCAAAACTATTGGCAGCACTGCAATAAAAAAGATCAAACCGATCTTTTTACCCAAACCGACAAGTTTAACACTCACCGGAATTCTTGAAAACAGTAAACAGACATTTACTGTTTATTCTTCTAAATCAATAGAAGAACGCCACAGTGTGGCTGATAGATTGTAGATCTATGGTTTCAATAAGGAATCGAAGCCAAATGTCTAGATCCAGAGAGAATCCAGATACATCTGGGGCCACAGCCAAGGGCCCAGACAGGAGAATTGAGCCTGGCCATGACATGGACAGGCAAATTGGAATACCGACGAGGATAGCTAGTCCTCATATCACTGCGACACCCATAGCTTCCAACTCTAGGAGTCAAAAGCGAGTATCGGCGGATCTAAGAAGATCCACACCGGAGGAATCAGAAATGGACAATATATTGTCTGTTAAGAGAACTAAAAGAACTTCGACTAGGTCAAAGTTACAATCGTCTCTCGATGAGTCAAGAGAGCCGCCGACTAGTGACACAGACAATTCGCTGGGGGTGCGAATGTCGCAGCTCCCACATGTCCAAGAACATCGCAGATTGCAAAGTTCACCATCCCAAACAGGGATGATAGAGCAAGGGTCGGTGCACCGGGATGAAGAAACCCAGTGATACAAACATACAACCGGACACATTGCCTGGATGATTATGGCTCTCAAAGAGAGCCGTAAACACGTAGACACTACGCGTGAAGTGAGCCAGCGAGTGGCTGAGGCAGCTTGTGCAGCAGATGATGCCGCGAACCAACTTCAAACACTAGGAGATGGTATGGAACTGTTAATACAGTCCCTGGAGGAGGAAGTACAAGGACCTTTGCGAGGAAAGGTCCCCAAGTGTGGCAACAATCCCAATAGGGATCGTGAAGTTGACCATGAAGCAGAGAAGGCTCACAGGAAGCGAGACAGACAGAGGATGCCACCTCCGTGTGGTCCGAGCACTAGAAGTGGTCCTCGAGAACCTAGTGCCATGATAGAACAAGACAGTGTCAGTACGTGCTGGCATACTGAGGAGGAGATGGATCGTGAGCTATAGGCTCGCGATAGAGAAAATATCTGCAAAGGAATTCGCAGATCAAAAAAAAAAAATTTATGATGAGCAAGAAGTGCTCAAAGCAGTGACCCAACAGTCACTGCGGGAGATGATGAAGTCTGACGCTGATAGCGTCAGTACCACGACTAGCACTCACATTAGTCTTGAACGTGAGTTCAATCACTGGGATAGGATCAAACATAAGGCAGCGCGACAGAAGCACTGTGTGCTAGAACTCCATGCTAAACACGCAGATAAACTAGTTGAAGAGGCATATACTGCCGGGATCAAAGGCGAGGCCTTCAATAAACTGATTGAGTCAATGAGAGTGGCTCAATCCATCCTCAGTAGCAGTTATAGACTCAGGGATGCATTTTTAACAGTTGACAAATGTGGACCATTGTATCAGATTGACAAAGACATTGTTGATCCACCAGTGCAGCAGGATGTGAATACTCACATCCCCTGGCCACACAAGCAGATACAAGCGATACCGCATGTGGTATCACTAGCAGTCACGGATCCTGAACGGAGGATCCAGGAGGTAGGAGGAAATCTGCCTACGTATGTAGATGGAGTCGCAAAGATGGTGCGAGCTGCCCTTGAGAAACACAAGGGCAGCAAGCCAGACAAATCCGTGCTTGCCAAAGCCAGAGTAAAACTACCTTACCCAGCAGAATATGCTGGGAAAGCAGATCTCGAAGAATTTGAGAACTTTATCTCAGGGATCCTGAGATGGCTAGGCATGAATAGTCTATTGGGACCGTTCAGCACAGAACTCCAATTAAACTATTTCGGCATGCGCCTCAAGGGCGAAGCATTGGAGTGGTACGCTCGAAATATTGAGTGTCATGATCGAGTCGTGATCGACTGGACCCTGGAAAGTGCAATCACTGGGTTACAACAGCAATTCCTTCACGCACTCACGCACAGGCATGTGTCAAATAAGTTCAATACAATTGTGCAAGGGACCAGAACTGTTCAGGAATTACTGAACGATATTACAAAGTACACTGTGCGGATGATACATCCGCCGGATGAGTATATGATCTACAAATGGTTTGTAGCAGCACTTCAAGAAGTGCTGCATCATGAAATCTTAAAATTAGGCTATACGACAGAATTCAGTTCAATAACTGAGTTATATGAAGCCACAATGGCTGTAGAGGATGTGTCTCGATATGACATCAGGTCATGTAAGACGGAGCCTAGCAGCGCTCACGCGCTGCAGGCAAAGCCAACTTTGACAACTAGTTGAAATCAGGCTGTGCCGAGCTCATCTCAAGCTCCCAATACAGGAAGCCATTCTACCATGAAGCAGACGATATATCGTCCGCCAAACACTCAACCTCAAGCAGAAACAAGGCCGAGCGTACCCCAAACAGGGGTACAGGCTACACAGAGAGCTGGAGCTGGAGCTCCTGTTGCTTCTCGTCCTTCACAAAAACCTTCTGGAGGTTCAGGGGGTCAAGGACATAGCACAGAGATGACGTGCTATGAGTGTGGAAATATTGGGCATATCAAGCTGAATTGCCCACAGTGGAAGAATAAACTGCGCATAGCAGGTGCATGGCTGGAAGAAGTGGTTGAGCACTCAGGGAGTGCTCAAGAAGGGGAGGAGGAGCCACAAAGTGGTGAACTAGACGAGTGAATGGACGTCCAGGATGACCATGAGAACAAAATCGGCGAACTAGTTGCTGATTACCAGTTGGAGCTCACGCCTTATCAATGGGATGATGATGACGATACGAGAACACAAAGCTTGTATCGAGCGGATGGAGTACGTCCGCTAGGAGGATCGTATGAAGAAACGTGGCGCATATATGTGGCGCAGACACCAACTACCACAATCAGTGGTGGTTTAAGTCGAAACAATGACTTCTGCATCCATGCGGGAGTCGTAGACAGGACCATTGAGTCTGTCTATGATCATCAGTTCAGACCACGGGATAAGACACACCCCAAACGGGCATGTATAGACAACCAAACAATCTCCAGGTATTGGGAGATTGGTGGAGTCAGAGCCCACTGTCTACTAGACAGCAGGTGTGAGGGAGTTATGCTCTCTCCAGATTTCATACGTGCTGTAGGCATTAAGACGTTCGAACTTGAACGTCCAATTGGTCTACAGCTAGCATGTGTCGGCAGTAAGTCGACCATCAACTACAGAACGCACACCAACATCCACTTTGGTGAGCATAATATCAAGGAATACTTCGATATAGCGAATGTAGACTATTACAATGCAATACCAGGAACACCATTCCTATGTAAATTAGGGATATCCCTTGACTTTAGAGATGAGGGATGCATCTGTATGGGAAAGGAAGTAATTCCAAACCATGTGAATGTTTGGGAAGAGCAGCTGGACTGTAAAAACCCAGCTGAACACAAGACTCGAATCATGAGTCTTAAGCCCAAACTGGTGAGTGACTCGCGAATGGATCTTCGTTGCAGGTAGAGCCATCAACGAGCTCGCCAGATGGGAGGCGAGACAAGGGAAAATGGAAAGAAAACCAAAGAAACATTGACATTGGTCTACTCGACCAATGTAGTGATGGGATTACCAAAGGATGTACTGGCACCAAGCAACTGTTATTGATGGTGGATGACTTTCCCAAACTAAGGGAAAGATGGGAGCTAGAGTACGCAGACATCTTCAGAGGTGTGCTGTTAGAACTTCCTCCTTGGAGGGAGACCAACCACGAAATTAAGTTCGTAGATGAAACCAAACAGTTTCATTATCGGTTACCAAAGTGCCTGGAAGCACTTCGAAATGAACTGATCAACAAAGTTGACCGGTATACCACTGCTGGTTGGTAGGTATCAGTGTCTGTACGTTCTGCAGCGCCAGCACTACAGTCTTGTACTGCCACTTGCAACACCAAACACAGATTGGCTTCCAGCACTAGCCACAGGATCATTTTGCAAAAACTGAATCGACAGAAAGTTTTAAAACTATCTTGAATATATTGTCGCCAAAGAGAATATAAATCCATGAGAAATTGATGTCTGTAGAAAACAATCTTGAGGATAGGTCAAAATGGCTGGAAAATGACCAGTTGCAACACCATGAAACATACAACAAGCTATGATAATTATGGCTTTAATTGTGTGTATGACATTTTTAAAACATGTTTTAACATTCTGAAAGAGCCTACAACACTGAAAAAGTAGTCAGAGCTTGAATCTAGGGTAAAACATGGTTATGTGGTGGTACAGCATAGCTGTGGATTGTGTTGAACTCTAATTAGACTTCCAGAAACTCAACTAAACTGTTTGAGACTGGTGGAGATATTGTTATTCTGGGTATATAGTGTAACCTAGTAGTCTCAGAACAGAGATATCTGTAGTGGTTGATTTATGACAGAGTATACAAAAGTAGATACTTACCCAATGTTGGCTGTTACACCTATAAACCACTTCATTGGGAAACAGCCACAGATTGGTTCACCTTCAAATTTGGTAGCAAGTTACATCTAATACATAACATGTTAATTACAAAATATCAAAGAGTTTGGGGCAAAACTCAGGAATTTTAAAAGGAAGTGTGTCAACTAGCAGTAAGTATTGCAAGTGACAGTACAAGACTGTATGCATTCTGAAGAAAAACAGAAAGCTCAGAACAGCGATAGACCTATGTCTACGCAATGACAACACAGTGAAGGACATTACACCCTTCCCAGACCAGGATATGATCTGGCATGACGTAGCTCATGCTGTGTATCGATCGAAGCTTGACATATCTGACGCATACAAACAAATACATGTAGTCGAGGAGGATGTTGACAAGACGGCTTTCATGACCATATTCGGTACATTCAAAAGCCAGGTTATGCAGATTGGAGACTGTAACGTGCCATCTACATTTCAATGTCTCATGACATTGATTTTTCATAACCAAATTGGTTGATCAGTCCACATATACTTGGACGATATATTCATTTATTCAAGCTCTATAGAAGAGCACAAAAAACACCTTCAAAAGGTGTTTGATATTTTACACAAGGAACATTTGTTCCTCAGCGGAAATTGATCCAAGATCGATTTGTATTTGCCTTGCATGGAATGCCTTGGTCACATAATAGATGACAAGGGCACACATGCCGATGCAGATGAAATGGAGAAGGTTTGAGGTCGGAGAAGACCTCGAACATTTAACGATGTCCAATGATTTCTGGGACTCGTGCAGTATCTGGCACCATATATGCCAGATTTGATGGTGTATACAACTCCCTTATCAGGAAGTGCGTGCAACAATAGGACATTTCAATGGACGCCCTTGATGGATAAGTGCTTTGAATCCATCAAAGCACTAGCATGTAAAGCTCCAATTTTGAAGCCTATAAATCACGCTAGTACAGAACCCATTTGGGTTGTGACTGACGGTTCCAAGTCTGGAGTTGGAGCAGTTTATGGACAAGGTCCAGACTGGACGACTTGTCGTCCAGCAGGATTTCTCTCAAAGAAATTCAGTCCTGTGCAACAGCGTTACAAAACGCATGAGCACGAGACGATTGCTATCCTTGAAGCACTTATGAAGTGGGAGGATAAGCTGCTAGGTTGCCAGTTCACACTGGTGACAGATAACAAAGGTCTCAAATACTTCAAGACACAACAGCATCTGTCCGACAGACAGGTGCGCTGGTGGGAATTTCTCTCCAGATTCAACTATACCATGGTACATGTACTGGGGGTGGAGAACAAGGTAGCCAACTGTCTGTCGTGCTACTACGAGAAGGACAAGCAGGGTGAACATCACCCAGCAGAAGAATATGTCGACATGGATGCGTGGCTAGACCCGGAAGGAGAATTTCTCACAACGGATAGATTCATAGAAATACGAATGGCTGCAGCGCGATGGTCGCAACGATTACAAGATGTGACAGAGCAGCATGTCATAGACGCGCAGCAGATGAAACAAGCAGGGGAAGAACCTTCCACACAGGTGGAAGGTAATGAGGAGGACAATGTACTAGCTACAATGTTGGGTGCAGACTCAGAGAGTCTACGTTCACACGTAGAACATGAGTTTGACCTAAAACGAGCCGTAGCCAATGGCTATGGATCAGATCCAATACTCAAGAAAGTATTGGCAAATCCTGAGGCTCACCCTCGATTTGGGGTGAGAAACAGACTGGTTTGGACAAAGAACAAGTTCAATAAAGACGTAGTGTGTCTCCCCGGGGAAGTTTTTTCCAAGGGGAGGAGAATGGTTGAGATAATTATCAATCATGCACATAGAGTAGTTGGCCACTTTGGGCAATTCAAAACCGACAAGTACATCAGGCGATTGTACTGGTGGTCAGGAATGGCAGCCGACATAGAGTCGTTCTGTGGATCCTGTGCAGCCTGTCAGGCTGCAAAGAAGGACAGTAGACGACCAGCAGGGTTATTGCATACCCTGCCGATACCTGATAGACCATGGCAGTCTATCGGAATGGACTTTGTTGGTCCATTGCCAGAATTGAAGGGTCATGACTATTTACTAGTTGTGATTGACAGACTCACATCTATGGTGCATTTAGTGCCAACTATGATGAGAGTGACTGCGCAACAAGTCGCGTGGTTATACCTCAAAGAGATAGTACACTTGCATGGAGTACCTGAGTCGATCATATCAGATCATGACTCCAAATTCACCTCCATATTCTGGAGGGAATTGCAGCATATAATGGGCACAAAGCTGCTCATGTACACAGCATTCCACCCACAGACGGATGGAGCGACAGAATGAGCAAATCGTTCTGTAGGGCAAATACTCCACATGGTAGTGCAGAGTGATCAGAAGGATTGGGCCAAGAAATGCCCAATGGTAGAGTTTGCACTGAACAGCTCAGTCAGTGCGACCACAGGATACACACCGTTCGAATTGAACAGTGGATACTTGCCCTATATCAGGCAGGTACTATCAGTGGATACTACATTCAGAGGAGTACAGCAGTTCGCACAACAAGTGTTGTGGAATCTGATTGATGCTCACAATGCAATCATTGTGAGCTGAGTACAGCAGACAGATACTGCTAATATCAGATGCCATCAAGGAACGATGTACAAAGTTGGACAGCTAGTATATCTGTCTACAAAGAACCTGTCCTTACCTAAAGGATGGGCAAAGAAGTTAGTGCCCAATTATATTGGGCCATATCCAGTGATAGAAGTGGACAATTCCATTTCTACTGTGAAACTTGAGTTACCTCCAGAGCTCACAGCTAGGAGGATACTACCAAAGTTTCATGCGAGTCTAATCAGACCGCATATAC
>MU134402.1:26101-59448 GCA_015039355.1 Ramaria rubella | reverse complement strand
TTGACTTTATCAACTCTCAAGTTAGTTTTAACTTGCTGTTGTTGGTCTCATCTTTTCGCTCCTTGTTTCTTGGCTATCCTTTTAGTCTTTCAATTGTTATGACCTGGAGCCTAGTCATCCAAGTCTGCTTTCCCCATATATTGCATATAAAAATAAAGCATCGGAACCTTGTATGCTCATTCACTTAGTTTCAAGTATTATCTTGACCAGACTAGTAGCCTTGCTACAAGTGCTTTGAATTGCATTATTACTGCTTCGTAATAGTGTTATTTGATCACCGGAGTAGAATCTCTTAATTGGGTTCTCTGTTATAATAGTCTTTGGTTGATATCCCCTTGAATACTATCAAGTGGCTAGACTAAACTTGATTGTGTACCTTACACCAATGTTTATTTCTGAGTTCACAGTTTCCAAAACACTCACGGGTGCACCTCATAGCGGGGACAGACATCCCAATCTGGCCCATCAACAAGCCAGGGATGCCCCCGCCCCCACCAGGTCATGTGTACACCTTTGACCTGACTACAGGTGCACCGGTACTTTACAAAGTACCGCCAGTCAAACCCTGGGATGACAACAGTAACGTTGTCTGCATGACTCCTTTGAAGGAGCCATCCAAGCATGCGCTTAAAAAGCGCAAGCTACAAACTGAGATTGCCCCTGCCGTGGGCGATCTACCATATTCACAGATGGGAATGATTCCCCGTCCACTCGGCAAGGCGCCTGCACCTCACATGTGCACTAGGAGTGCGTGGTACAACACCTGCGCCATTGATAGACCTTTGCTATTGAACAAATACAAAACGGGAGTTTTAATCCTGTATCCTGAGTGTATTCCCACTCAGAAGAGGGCTGTGGCTCACATCAAAAAGAGCCACAAAAGCACCCAGGTGGAATGCTTTGCAGTCCACCCCGATACTCCTGCTGACTTGAAGTCAGCACTAATGCTCTGGATTTACAATCCAGAAGGACTCCCTGCAGCAATCAGGGAAGAATCCAATGTGTCACTAAACCTGAGCAATGTTGATGTCTGGGTATGGGTAAATAAGATTACCCCCCAGACTGACAGCCTTGTCTTCCAGACAATGCTAGGGGCAATATTTTCCCAGAAGGGAAAATGGGAGAGCCTCATAGGAGCTCAGTGGTGCATGCCACAAGGAAATGGGGATCTCAGATCCTCTGCACCAAATAAGTTTGGCTGGAGTGGCAATGCCCAATCCACTAGCAAAAAAGACATCGCGTTGTGGCTGGGTTGTCATGGGGGAGTCGACCCCATCCACGCCACAGACTTACTCAAACCCTACTATGAGAGGGTGAGCTTGAAATTGCGCTATAGCAACGCGGCATAGTCAGCACAACATTGTGCTGCAGAACACAAGGCATTTAGCCTTGCCATGGTACCTGACCCGAAAGGGAAAGGTAAAGCTGTTGAGGGTAACACCTCTGCGCCACTATGCACGTGTATTGACTATAACAATATAGTCACTGACGCAGTGCCTAAAGGCACCGCAGCTGCTCCTTTCATTGGGAGTAGCTTTACCACCACTAGTACAGGTACTAGCTTAACCAGGAACAAAGATATCAGGGTGGACACCTCTGAGATATATGAGGATGGGAATCCTCCAGATGTGGAAATGGGTCCCCCATCCCCTACTGCCAGTAATGGATAAAATATCCATTTATTACAATGTATAACACATTGTCGGCCTCCCCGTGACTTTGGCCTGAGGGGAAGGGTGTAAGGGAATTATAATTCCCTTAATAGATATATAGCATTAATATTAGTATACATAAGTATATAGAATACTGTACAGGCATAGGCTATGTCTATGCTACGAGTTGTGTACATGAGTGTCCACAACTGTAATAGTTGTAGCATGGGAAGAACCTTAGGTTCAAAGATCACTTACTGTAAACTATCACACACTGCTCAATAAAGAACTGTTTGAAACGGTTCTACCAGCCATTGTGATAAATAACACTAAGTGTAAAACATTTACACCGAGTCGGAAAGATATAAAGTGTGGAAATCTGAAATGGAACAAATGTGGGATCGGAGGTAAGGATGAATATGGATATAAGACTGAAGATATAGATCTTGATAGGAAATGACTAAAAATAGATAGAACAGGGATAAGTAGAACAGACAGAACGAATTGGAAAACATATCAGAAAAGTGTATCAGAATATGTTGGAGAAAAGCGGAAAGATTGGAAATGAATCTGGGTTCTAACAAAAATGCCCAATCCATGATGTGTACTCCTCACTAAATGCTGTTACAGCCTTCAGGATCATTGTCACCAAAGAATGACTCCAAAAAGACCAGGGAGATGGAAGTAGATACCTCAAGTATGTCAAAAATGTTTAGATTAGAATTTGTTCCATTAAATACCATTAAATATTACCATTATATTACCAGTATGATTAAATTATGCCTCAGGGTAGTGCATAATGATTACCATTAAATTTAATTATGCCTGAAAATTTAATTTAATGGTAATTGGACAGCCCTATCCACATAGACTTGGCTTTTTGCTGATCCGTGTCCTCCTTCCACTTTCTCTGGTCCACGTCTTCCCATTTCCTCCAATCCTCTTCTTCTTGTTCCCTCCTTTTCTGATCCTCCTCCTCCTTCTGTTTCCAGTCAGCCTCCTGCTGTGCTGCCACCTCTTTCTCCACCTTTTTGTTTGTGCACTGGAAAAGGCCATATTGTGAACACATCCTGTGATAATATGGAATACATGTAATGAGCATTTTAATTTTTCCATGTATGTCTCCCTTTGAAACATATCTGGGCCATATTAAATAAAACAAACATGTTACAAGTCTGTACACAATGTTAACATGATAGCTTTCCAGAGGATGCCCCAAGCATTCCCTGACTCAGGACACCTTGATTTGTTTCCAGTGAGGGCCAATGACGGCAGTGTGTTTGATGCATAGTGCATTGCTATATGTACCTCCACGTTTATTTACTATTTATCAAGTTCTATTTATACTAAATGTTAATTATCTATCAATTTGAAAATAAGTAAGAGAAATTTCATGCTATTGCCTGTGCATGTTATTGCCACGGTTGGAACCCCCTGAGGGTTTTTCGTGGAACCGCACTTCCACGAAAATCCTAGGCCAAATATTCATGGGTAGCCCACATGTAATCCATGGTTTGTCAAATAAATCCATCAACCCCGCGTGGGCCGACCACGAATTTCCGCTCATGGATCGCCCACAACTATTACCTGGTAAACCCCCATTTATTCATGGTTTCCCCACAACACTAGTTTATCCTACAAATTTCCATGGGCGTTTTTCCCGCAGCGTAACAGATCCGGACAATCATGTTCAAAAACTTTTTGCATTAATCACAGGTTTGGCTTCATCGCACTTGTATTCACATGCCGTGCTATTCCCAGACAAATCACGCACTCTGATTAGTATACTCTGCGAACCAGCGGAATACCTCGTGGTGCCACTTCAAGCTATATAAGGAGAAAAGAAAAGAAAGGCGATGTGTGAGCAATTAGAATACATATCCTGGAAACAAGTCTAACATACCTATTCTCAGGCTTGAGCACCCAGTGGTTCTCATCCGGGAATATAATCAGCCTACTTTCAATACCGAGTCTACACCATGCGGGCACGGAGTTAGCAATGCGGACGCAGTAGCAGGGAGTACGCACTGCTGTAGAGCGTTGAAGGGGCCCAGACTCTCAGTCTCTGGGAGTCTGTAGTCTAGGGAGCCATGGATGAAGAGCTGTGGAGTGGAGAATTTGTCTGCGAAGTTGCGGGGGTTCCATCTAAATAAAATTGGCGAAGAATAGTATAATTAGTACAGCTTAAATTTCTCTGTTGTAGAAGACCAACTTCTCCGAGAGAACTTTGCCCTTGCTGGACCACGGTGTGCCGCCATAGTCGTGATTGAACTATGAGAAAAAAGAACGTCGTGATCGTTCAGGGTGATGATCTCGCGAACAATATAAAGTGAGAAAACGTACGAAGTACAACTCCTCCGTTGAAAACCCGTTGTATCTTGTATCAAACACCTAACATACGAGGGGAGAAATGGGTTAATCTCGAAGCCTCGGGTGAAATGAAGGACGTCACAACGCACTCCATCATGGCACATAAGAGCCTTGAACCCAAAGCCAAACTCAGGGTGTCCTTGAATCCAGCTAGGAGAAATGGGATAACGTTCAACGTGTTCGCTCGGCTCCCAAAAGAGAATGTAAGACCCACTTGATAGCATAGCCCCCCCAACTCGCGCCAGCCGCAACCGCATTATCCGCGTCGATCTAAAGACATGGCTCGTTAAAAACACAAGGGCCCAATGCTTCACGTCTATAGAATTTATAATAAAGGCGTACCTCAGGGTACAGTTTAAGCGCGGCTTTCCACCCTTTTTGGAGATCCTCAAAGGGCCTTCCGCCCCAGTTCTCGGTGATGCGATCGGCAAATTCTGGGCGTAGCGTGAGAAGGGTGGCGGGTGCTTACATGAGAGCTGGGACTGAAGCTTACCTTGTCCGAAGGAGGTTGAGCCCGTGGGGTTAGGCGTGATGACGAAGTACCCCTGCTGCGCGAATACTGAAGCGAGCGAGAGTAAATTCAACATGAACTTGGACGTGCGCAGATCCGACGAAAGGGCGCAAACTCACCATTCGGATTCCACCGCGTAGACCAACTGTCATCCCACGCGCCTACAACCACACCCATCAATCAACACATTTCGCTAGTCTTTCTCACTCACTCTGTGGGCCTCCATGAATCATAAACACAACTGGCCACTTCTTCCCTTTTCTCTGCGTCGCACTAAGCTTGCTGAACCCCTTCGGCTTCAATATCCACCCTTGCACATCCCTCTCCTCGTCCCCTTTAAACCAATACTCCTCTCCCTCATCCAGCTCCTTCTCCTTCAGTGCGTCCTCCCCAAAGCGCGTGATCTGCTCGACACTGAGAGGTTTCTGCGGGGTATCGAGCCCTGAGAGAAGAAAGACGTCGTTGGGGGAGGCAAGTGATGACTGGGTGAAGAGCACGCGGCCGTTGGGGAGGGGTTGGACGGAGGAGGCGGAGTGCGTATGGGTGAGTGCGATGGGGTGAGGGAGAGCGGTGAGAGGGGAGGCGGAGGAGGAGGGGGTGGGTGGAACTTTGAGTTCCCAGACTTTGACGCGGGCTGTATCAGCTGCGGTGAAAATTAGGGAGTCGCCTGCTGGGGAAAACTGAGGGAGTTGGTGGATCACCGTGAGTGGGTGCGGAGTGCGATAAAGGAAGGAGGGATACTGCGTACGGTGAGTTGATCAGCGGAGCGGTCCCATTCCGGTGTTACAGCGAACCGAACATCTTTCACGAGATCATACAGAACGATTCTCGATCTAAGAGTACGCATAAACAACAAGAACAATGTGGGCTCATCAACACGATTAGAAGCACACCTATCAGACTCGTAGCCATCTTGCTCCATCTCAGTCCACGCCGCCATAGTGCCCTGGGCATTGAACACCGGACTCCCTGTCGCACCCTGTGTACCACGTGTTAGTTGGTGCGGGGCTTTCCCCCCTTTCAAGGGAACAGTGTACACCTAATAAAACACGCTCATGCGTCAGCAGTGTGTGCCGGGGACTTGGAGCACAAAACAAATTACATTTTGGCGTGTGTGCCATGCAACGGGGAGCGCAGGATCCTTGGTCGTATACACGATATGCGTCGTCGACACATCAAAGTTATTCGTCCCGCCAAAGGGTTCAATGGGGCAGTCCTGCAATCATACAGTTAGGAACATATTCCACTAGCAAGAGAGCGTTAAAGCCACGCGTGCATACATGACCAGTCCCTTTCAAGGGCGCGACATAATCATCCTGCAGGACCCACTTCCCATCGGCGGACTTCCCTAGCCCGACGGTGAACAGGGTCGGCTTCTTCGGACCGACCCACGTGTCCCAGTGTCGGACATAGGTCTTGTCGTACACAAGCGCACTCGTCCCGCGGCCTTCGAACGCCTCGTCTTGCGCTTTGACCGTCGTGACTGCCAGTGTAAAGTAATTTAGTAAAATGAAATGAAATGCAATAAAATAAGATGAAAAAAAGGGTGCAATAAAATAAAATAAAAACGCTCAGAGACGACGATGCCAGACTCACGGTTCGCATCTGGCCACACATAGGCCGAAAACACCAGCGTCGCACTCTCGGACGCATACTTAAAATTTGCCAACCTAACCGCGGGGAACGTCCCGACCAATACTGGCGACTCCGGTGCGAACACCACAGAGTCAGCGTCCGCGCTATACTCGAGTGACACGGCATACAGCTCCTGCGGCGCGCCGCTCTTTCCGGGGACAACGTGTGCGAGTGTGCGCGCGTCGAGCCAGAAGACGTCGCCATCCTTGAGGGCAGGGAATGCGGCAGTAGAGAGGTTCGACTTGAGCGAGGCGATGTAGATGCGTTTGTGGGTTCTACGAGTGCGCGTCAGCACGACGACCACGGTGCGAATCACACAGCATCGTATCGCATCGCACACCCCCACCATCACGCACAACTCGCGACTCACTCTTTATCCTCAAACGAATGCTTGCTGACCGGCACGAACACCAGATCCCCCACAGCATTCGCAACGCCCCTTCCAGGCCTTACGAGCTCTATCAAATCCCGCGGCGAGAAGATATCCGCACCCTCCTTGAACGCGAACTCTTGCTTCAGGATGTGCGGTGTGGTGACCGTGTCGGGAACGGACGTGATAGACATGGTTAAGGGCTGTTGTTGAAAATGAGAAGCCAAAACCAACGCAGCTGGGAAGAACGATAACAAGACCACGGGGGCCCACCGCATGTCGTTATAGATTCGGAGTGTATCTATGGGAGAGTTACGGAAGTCGATTCTTATTTGGATGGGTGTCTGAGTAAATTAATCGCTCCCGGGGATGTGTCACGTGATCGTGATCGTGCACGAACCACGCGTAATTTATCCAAAGTGTACAAACAGACGAGGTATCATGGGGAGATTTGAATATATCGCGACCTGACCAGTGTACCATGATAGATCTTGCGAGAGACATAGAACGTAAATTAAGATAATATTGCCAGTGCTTTGTCGGTCTGACTCGGTCATACATTACCCGAACGCACCAATCTTATGGTGAAGTCCTGTCCTGCGCCTGCTCCTACGAAAGCACCTGAGCAATGCCAAAGTTCCATTGTCAAGAAAATACCATCCGAACACAAGAGAATAAAGCACTCTCACCGCCAGGAGAACGATGCATATCACAACCACCAAAACGATCATCAGGCATGCGGCTCGGCGTCCTGCTTTGCGCTGATAATCATGTGCGGTGTGTAACTCCGTCGCAGCCGCACTAGTGTCTACCGCTACTGAGGTAATGTTGGATTCAATGTTATCTAGAGAGGTGGATTGAGATGAGATGTGAGCCGCCAGGAAATGTATGAAGAAATAACATAGGAACATACCCAGCATCCCACCTTGCTCGTTCACTAGTGTCCCAAGGTCGCGGAAGATTTCAGACAGCTCATGAATACCCGTCTCAATCTCGCGAATCTCTGCCTCGCGCTCGTGTATGAGCGATTCCTGGTGCGAGAGGTCGGCAGGAGAAAGTTGACT
Source organism: Ramaria rubella (assembly GCA_015039355.1). NCBI lineage: Eukaryota > Fungi > Basidiomycota > Agaricomycetes > Gomphales > Gomphaceae > Ramaria > Ramaria rubella. The sequence goes on along the minus strand of MU134402.1, from coordinate 51,846 downwards.
ACGCTCATGGATTTAGTACCCTGGTGCTGACGGGTTATTATCAAAGCTTACGACTGGAACATCTGCGCTTGCCGCTGTCCAGGAGAACCAGCCGTCTCCTCTCTATACCATAACATATCCTATTTGTCCTGATTTCTTGCAATGGTGACGAACCGACCTACCTTGACTCATCTTCCTCTGCCGCAATCTTCGTACCTGCCACAACCACACGTTGACGTTCTGCGCTGACCTGCTGCGCACGTTGGAATGCGACCAATGATAACTGAAAATCATGTGAGGTTTTCTGTAGTGGCATCTTCTGGTGCGGCTGAAGGCATCCGAAACTAAATGTGAGCAAATTTGAGGTCTACTACTATGGGGTCAATATGCTTACCAGATCAGCTTGAAGGGAAGCGAGTCTCTTAAGATTGTCAGTTCCTCGCTTTGCCATTTCACGAGTGGTGTCAGTGAGATCATGCCTGAAAACAAACACGGTGAACCGTTCTTCAGAGCCTACCGCGGGAAGCAGGCCCAGGCTTACAGTCCCTTGCGCACGGCGCCTGTATCCCTTCCCGTCCCAAGCTACACAATTCAAGCGCGTTTAACAAGTTAGGAATGAAAGAAAGCGTAAGATATACCTGATCGACAAGCTTCAACATTCCCTGAACATTAGCATTAATTTTGAACACCTGTAGGCTGATACTAGATTGCAGTTGTAAAAATTCCGCATCCCGAGGGGATTGTGGGGCTCCCAGAGGCGCAGAGCGTGAGGACTGTGACTCAACGTCTTGAAAAGACATGAGAGACGAGGACGAGGATGGAGACTGTAACAATCCTGCGGGTCAGGTAATCCTTATAGAGTCTAGAGGCCGCAGGCGGCGGCAAAAGCCCTTGCTTAGGTCAGACTGATTGATTACATAGTCCCTGAGTACTAGGTGAGTAACCCGTGCTACGCACGGGCACCCCATTAGGTGTTTGCTGGTTTTGAACATATCCACAATCAAAAAATTATATTTCTACATGGCATATTTGAAATTACATTGTTACTATGTTAGTGTTGCTGTTGGCTGCAGCCAACATATTTTATCAGTTCTTCATCTTGAGAGTAATCTTCAAACTATCAGCTTGGGGGTTTTTTTAATAGGAAGCTTTTATAGAAGTGCATCCCAAATTGTTATTTCACCAACAGCTGGCCCCAAAAAACTGAGGTGAACCATAAATAGCCCAGCTGTGGCAACACTATCTTATGTACTCAAACAGCCATTTTTATAAGTTGTCCAAAGTCAATGTACTACCTATCAGAGTTAACAATAGTGGCAACTCCAATCAAGTCCCAAATACTTACTCAATTTGGATGAGGCATAACATCTTTATATGCAATATTTGTTGTCACAGCACCTTCATCAAGGTGGAGTGACCGGATAGCACCCCATTACGACTTTGGTGGATTTCTATATTTGAAAATACTTGGATCATTACATATTGAATATTACATGCCACATGGTCTCACTAACACTCAGCAGTTTTTCTGCATTGCTCCAAACCTAAGTTCTATCAAAAGTCAGGAATGGGGGTGATCACAGTTGGCTGATTTTGTGGATTTGATAGAGGATTTGATGTTGGATTTGAGCCACCAAGAGTAATAAAAATCATCTAAATCCAACCAGTCAACTCTGATACCCCAGATTGGGAACAGGAGTTGGAGTTGATTTACACTCATTCAGTAAATGTGCATCTAGTAGATCATAATAGCATACTTGCAATATTTCTAATTAATGACAGTTTACATTTGAAACACACTTGCAAATCCAGCATCAAATCTGCCAAATTTTCCAAAGTGACTCCAGTCTCTGCAGGCACTTTCCTGGATTTGATGATTTCCTGTCCCAAATCCACCATTAAATCTCCCAACAAATCCATAAAATCAGTCAACTGTGATCACCCCTAATGTGTTCAATGATTTGGTTTTGGACATAGATTGTCCAGTTTGTGATTTCTGAATCAGACATGAATTTTCCAATTCTGACTTAGATTTTTCAATTTGGGCAGTTTGCTTGAATCAGAATAATTTGGGTTGTCCAGTTCAAGCCAGATGGTCAGATTCAGAATCAGATTAACTGGTTCAGAGTTAGATCATTCAATTGAGAGTTGGATCTGCCAGTTCAGAGTCAGAGTGGGTCATTCATGGTCAGATCATCTTGTTTAGAATTGGAGTGGCCACTCCAGAACCATATTGGCCGGATTGCACAGGGATTAGCCCTAAATCTGGGAATTTAGGAAATGTGGGGAAAAGCATCTGAAAACATTGTGTTTCCAAAATGGGCAAGAAAACTGTAGAAAAGATGACTGAGACTTTAAATTCTCAAAAGGTTTTCTGAGAAGTTCAAAAACCTTTGAGAATTCAATGTTTTAGCTGGGTTGTTGGGCTTTTTCGAAAACATATTGTTTTCATTGGATTATCCTAAATTCCCAAATTTAGGCCTAATCCCTGTGATTGGACTGTCAGAATCAGAATCAGAGTGGAATCAGTGGATAGTTTGGTGAGAGTGTCCAATTTCAAGTTGGATTGTCAGATTCAGAATCTGTTTGGCCAGATTAGTGTCAGATTGTTTGATTCAAAATTGTACTGTCCAATTCAAAGTCAAATTGTGTGATTCAATCTAATTAGGAATCAATCTAGTAACTTGGAGTCTTGGATTGTCCAGTTCATTAGATTATTTCATTCAAAATCAGACAGTCCAATTTGGTTCAGAGTTGGATTATCTGCTTTAGAGTCAGATGGTCTGCTTTGAAATCAATTTGGCCAAATCTGAGTTGCATTGTCTAGTTTGGATAGGCTGGTTTGAAGTTAGATTGTCCAGTTCAGAATTGGATTTGCTGGTCTGGAGTTGAATAATTTGTCCAGTTTGGAGTTGGATTGTCTGATTTGGAATTGAGCTGACCAGTGGGTAATTGTCTGGTTCAGAATTGGATAATCTGGCTGGTTTGGAGTTGGATTGTCTGATTTGGAATTGGACTGGCCAGTTTGGAATTGTCTGGTTCAGAATCAGATGATCCAGCCAGTTTGGAGTTAGATTGTCTGATTCAGAGTTGGATAATCTGTCTAGTTTGGAGTCTCATTGTCTGGTTTTGATTAAGATTGTCTAATTCTAAGTCAGATTGTCTGATTCCCAGTCAGATTATCTGATTCCCAGTCAGATTGTTTGATTCAAATGCTGGACTCAGATTCCAGTGGTCGTGAGTTGGATTTGGAGTAACATAATGTGTCCAGTTTGGAATTAGATTGTCTGATTTAGATGTAGGTTGGTGGATTCAGACATGGGTTGGCCAAGATTGACCAGTTCTGAGTCAGATTGTCTTTTTCACAATTGGATTGGTCAGTTCAGAGTCAGTTCATCTGATCTGGCATTGGATTGCTTTATTCAGAATCAAAGTGGCTGGTTTGGAGTGGAATTGGCTGCTTCAGAATCAGAGTAACTGGTTCAAAGTTGGAATGGCCAGTTTGGTCTGATTCCAAATCAGATTGAGGGTTCAGAGTCTGATCTTTTGAATCATGGATTAGCTGGTTCAGAATCAGATTGATCATTGGCCTTTTGGAAGTTGGATTGTCCAATGCAAGGATTGGATTGATGGGTTTAGATTAAAATTTACACTGTCCTGTTCATATTTTTGCATTTCACTCATTGGATTCAGATTTGGAATCTCTACCTCAAATTCCTAAATGAGAAACTGTTTTATTTTGACACTCAAGGCTGCCTAGGAAGTCTCAGAACCCAAAACCCTAACCCTAAAATTGTCTGGGAAAGCACTGTGTTATTTTATTGTTATTTTTTTAAGGTAAGGCTCAGGCAAGCTCCAGCCAGGTCCCAGTTTCCTCTCTGATTTTTCCTGTATTTTTCCTGATTTTATTGGGGCTGCTATTAGGCTCAGGAGATCTGCTGACCAATGCTGACAAAAAACACCCACACGGACCCCTCATCGACGTTTCTTATATTGATGTAAGTCCAGGACACGTCGGTTAGTACTAGTCCGCATCACCGCCCTCACTCACTGCACCCGCTAGCCATGCTATTAGGTCTTGTATGTCCTGTATTGGAGAATATGTAATGGTGTCTATTGCTGGGTACGCTCCGTTCCCAGCAATCGATACCATCACATATTCTCTAATATGGGGGACATTATTTCGAGCTTAACGGGATAACCATAACAATACATCCTTAACACAAGCATAGCGGTCTCTGCGGATACCACGGGGTGAAACGGTGACTCAACTGGTTCCTGCTCGTGAGCGATTTCTTTTGTACTACTACCGTATACTTATGCTTCTCTCCATCAGGTGCAATGTGCACTTTTCTCGATTCGTAAGTCACAATGTTTCGCACTCTCCTCGAATCCCATACTCACCCTTCAGTACAGACTCGTCCACCTGACCCGCTGGCCGTTTCCGTGTTGCTGAGACAGAAATTCTGCCGGGGCTGCTCACAACTACGTAATCAGCCTCCGGGAACGTGTCGTGGAGGCCCCAGATGCTCGTGATCTACTTAAAACGTATGCACGCGACTGTGGACCGGTTGTGCATATTGTACGAGAGGTCGATGAAAGTGTGAAATACCTTGGAGAAGAGCAATCACGACCTATCATGGAGAGGATGTTGAGGATGTATTCCGCAGCAGCGATCTGTGGTTCATCGCCTGTTTCAGCCACGAATCCATCAACTATACCGGAGTATTTCAGGCGTCGACAGCAGTGGTTGCCAATCACAACATTCTGGAATTCTTCTACTTCAATTTGTAAGATCATCCTATTTTCTTTCACTAACTTATCCCGATGTAACCCCTGCTCTGTCCGTTCTAGAGGAGTTAACTATGGATTCGGATGCCGTGGAGATACGCATGGACCCGTTCTCCCCAACCGGATTCCCTGCATCCTTTCCTAACCTTTCCTCACGTTCCTTTGTTGCGAATCATGTTACGGCTGTACATCACCACACCCCTCTGCCGATCATTTTTACGGTACACACAATGTCACACGGCTGTATGTTTCCAGACTCGGAGGAGGGTGCGGTTACAATGTTGGGAATTCGACTGGGATGCGAATGGAAATCTCATGATCCGCACAATATCAACGAACGCTCCCCGCCACCACATCCACACATTACTTCGTCCTGGCATGACTGCAGCGGAAATGAACCGGAACGGTACGCGTCTGAAGGATATTGCCGCCGAAATTGATGATGATGTTATTAAACTCGTTAGCAAGCCGAATCGGATGGACGACAATTTCAACCTTCGACGGCTCGTCAATTCGGTACCTGGATCAAGGTCAGGGTATAAACCCATCATCGCACACAACACGGGCGCAGAAGGTCAAGTATCTCGCACTCAACACGGCACATCCAGTCCGGTCGCTACCTAACAAGGCCCCTGCTGGACAGGTCTAGTGATCAGGCGGAGGCGGTACCCGATATACGCTACATGTCCAAGTGCCCACCATCTCCCTTTTAACCGACCCAGAAGTTCCACAGACCATCGTCACTCCACTCCCTCCAGGGCTCAATATCACAATCATCAATACCGACCACCGACGCGTTCCCTCATACCCCACCCTCCGCGATCCAAGTCGTACCGACTGTACCTAGCAACGCCTTCACGCTAACTTGAACCCAAACTGGCACAGGATCATTTCGAACCAGGCAATAGCGAAGCAACGAGGCGTCGTGATCGATTGATATGGCGTATCCCCCCGCTCTTACTTACACCTCAAGATACCGATTAGGGAACAGTGCACTTTAAGGTCGACGTTCTTTTGGAGCGGGAATCGATTACCGACAGGATAGTTCGAGGTATGGACGAGCATGCGTGCGTGCACCGCAGACTAAGAGTATCCGAGTCATTCGACGCATCGTGCACGAGCAGGGAGAAACGAACGCTGTGGAATAGGTATCATCATAGACTGGACTTTTATTCGTGCGGGTTAGACGGCGCGTGTGTGTACATACATCATTACCAATGCTAGTGGCGCGAGAATTCAAACACCACTTTCATTCGCAACATAAGCTTCAAGGCCTAGCTAACTCCCAACCCACAAATCAAAAAAAAATCAAAAAACCCGTCCACCACACATGCTCACTTCACAATGCAGGAAGAGATACAAATCATAGTACATTACACAACACAACAAGTAGTACGCGTACGACTCTAATCAAAATCAAAAAAATCTAACGCTCGCCGCGCGCTGGGTGAATCACAATAACCAAGCATGAAAAAGGAAAGGGAAAAAGGAAAAAGGAAAAAGGAAAAAGGAAAAAAGAAAAAAGAAAGAAAAAATACCAAACGCAAGACAGACAAAACCACACGCGCATGCTCACTCCGCCGTCTCCCGACGCGTATACGCCCGCATCTGCACCCGGGCTCCCCTGCTACCCGACGACCCAGCACCAGACGACGACGCACTGACACGTCTCGCACGCAGCGCCGTGTCTGGGGGAACGCGCGCATCATCTCCCGCACGTCCACGTCCACGGCCACGCTCACCACGCGCCTCCCCCACCCCATCGCCCCGCTCCTCCCGCTCCACATCCCCCTCGAACGATACCCGCCTCCCCGTACCCCTCGGCCTCCCCCTCGGCCTCCCCCTCCCCCTGCCTCTCCCCCTGCCTTTTGAAGGCGACTCAGGCTCCGAGAAGGGGGGAGACGACGGGGGGTGGGACGTGGAGGACGATGAGGGTGTGCGGGGGTGCGTGGGGGTTGTGTTGGGGTTTGAGGATGAGGAGGGGGAGTAGCGGGATGAGGACGGGGGGTAGGGGGAGGATGAGGACGGGGGGTAGGGGGAGGATGATGGGGGGTAAGGGGAGTAGGGGGACGATGAGGAGGGGGGAGCGGAGGGGTAGGGGTAGGGGTTGTAGAGCCAGGGCGGGTGTGTGGGGTGATGGGGGTAGTATGGGGGGTATGAAGGCTGGTATGGCCATGGCGGGTGTCCGTGCGGGTGTCCGTGCGTATGGGGGACGGATGAGTGCGGTGTGCCTGGGTAGGAGGACGGTGAGGAGGTTGAGGGCGATGCGGCGGAGATGGGGGGACTGTGGTTCGGCGGGGGTGGCGAGGTGGTAAAGGCGATGTAGCTTAGATTTTGCATGGCCTGTGCGAGGAGCGAGGCGTGCGTATGTGGTGCGTGTATGGGCGTGTGTGCATCGGGGGGGAGTGGGAATGCGGGGAAGGGCGGAGGCGGGGGCGGGGGTGGTACGAGAGCGGGGGTGGATGGGCATGGGAGGGCCAGTGCGGGGTTGGCGCGGGGTGGGGTGGATGCGCGGTGGGGTGGTGTATTGGTGTTAGTGGATCCTTGTTGGGGGACGAAGACGAGCCCGAGCCCGACGCACGACGCCGCGGCTCAGATCCCCGCCGTCCAGATCCCGACAGCGGCAGTGGGTCCTCGTCCCCATGTCCCTCCTCCCTCTCCCTCCCCTCCCCTTCCTCCACCCCCCTCTTCCGTTTTACACCACCGCGCCCCACTATACCCCCCAGCGTACGTCCCTCCCCGTTGGAGCTGTCCGGTGGCTGTGTGTACGAGCGGCGGTGCGTGTGGGGTGCGGGTGTGGATATGAGCTTGGGGTTGGGGTTGGGTGTGGCGTCGGGTGCGGGTGTAGGCTTGGGCTTGGGCTTGGGCTTGGGTGGTGTAGGCTTGGACGCGGGAGCAGCTTTCGTAGGGGATGTACGTGCCCCATCCACACGCTCCCCACTCCGATCCCGATCCCGATCCTAGTATACGAAAAAAAAAGGCATGAACATTCATGCTCATGTCCGATAACGAAAACGAAAAGACGAAAAGAAAAAACGAAAAGAAAAAGACGAAAACGAAAGGAAGAAAAGAAGAAAAGAAAAGAACACGCACACGTATAGGTACACCTGCCAGCCCCAGTGCGCCGCTGACGCGTTTGCGGCGCGCGGGCGTGGGGAGTACGACCTCGGGGACGAGGCGTTTGGTGGGGGAGAGGCTTGCGTAGCGCGTGGGTGCGGGGACAGGTGCGGGTGCGGGTGCAGGTGTGGGTGATTGTTGGGGTGCGGGTGCGGACTGGAGTTGCCATTGTCGAGGCAGGGGCGGTGGCAGTGGCGGGGGCGGGGGCGGAGGCTGACGCCCCGACGCAGCAGAAGTGCTCGGAGGCGCCTTCGTCTTGCCTGGGGGCCGTGTGGAACGCGAAACCGGGGGCGGAGGGGGAGGCGCGGAGCTGGAGAGGGGGGGTGTGCGCAGTTGGGCGGGGGTTTTGTGGCGGTGAGGGGTGGGGGTCGATGTGGAGGTGGAGGTGGAGGCGGCGGTGGAGATGGAGGCGGTGTGGGCGTTGGAGGCGGCGGGACTGGGGACGGGCTCGCGTTTCGGTAGTGAGTGTCTCGTGCCAGGCCGTGGGGTAGCGTCGTTACCCCAGCCGTTCGCCCCGCGCCCGTCCTCGCCGTCGCCGTCGTCCCCATCCGCGCTCCCGACCTCCCAGATCATCGCGCCTTCGCCGACGGTATCGTCGTACCCTGCGAGTTCGTCGTCGCTCTCGGAGGTGCACAGTGCGAGCGGGGGGTCGGCGTATACGTCGACGGTCGAGTCGTCCGTGTCGACGCTGATGGGGTGGCCTTTGTGGCCTAGTAGAGGCGCGCCGCTGCTGTCGCCGCCGCCGCCGCCGCCGCCGCCGCCATAGTCGTCGTCGTCGTCGTCAGCATCTTCTTCTTCCTCCTCCTCCCCTTCCCCCCCTTCCTCCCCCTCTTCCTCTTCTTCCTCCTCTTCCTCGCCCCCTTTGCGCGCCTGCTCCGCAACCAAGAATGCCTGCAAATCCTCGGCGTACTTTGGATCGAGCTCCAACGGCGGCGGCGGCGGCACGACAGGCTTAATCTGACGCTCCAAGTCCGGGTCAGACCATCCTCCCAGATCATCGGCGTCCACAGGCGCATCTGCATCGCCCGCAACCTCTTCCTGCCCATCTCCCCGCTCCTCTTCCGCTCTCCCCGTAGGTGCACCCCCCTCCGCTCCCGTTTGCCCAGCCGTCCCTGCACCCGCACTCGCACCCGCCTCCGCACCTTCCACCTCCGGATCCGCAAAACACCCTATATCCCACCCGCCCTCCTTGGCACTCACGACGCCACAGTCCTTCACCAGCCCCCCACTGCGCAGATCCACAATATCGTCCTCATCGAGCCGGCGGGAATACTTGCCCTCGAGCCCGGACCAGACATCGAGCATGCGTGCGGTGGAGGCGCAGCGGGAGGCGTGGAGCATCGGGTCGGGTGTGGATACGGGTGTGGGTGCGGAGGGGTGTGTTGGGGTGGAGTGCGGGGAGTGGAGGGCGAGGGCGAGGGCGGCGTGGTGCGGCGATTGGAGCTTGATTGGGGGACTGGAGAAGGGCGCGCGGGCGGGGATGTTGGAGGCGAATGGCGCGTAGACGAATTCTGTGCCCGGGGCGAGTTTGCGCCGTTTGGGGGCGTGTGTGGGTACGCGCTGGTTGGGGCGGTACGACGCCGAAGACGACGACGACGACGACGGCGACGGCGACGGCGGCGACGGCGACGGCGGCGACGGCGACGACGATGCAGATGTTGATGGCATCGCGGTGGAGAGCGAGATTGAGCGTGACCGTCGTGTGAATGACTCAGCGTGTGGATGACTCAGCGTGGAGGCGTGGACGCGTGTGGTTGCGTGTGACCATACATATACATGTTGCCAGAACGCGCGCAGGCAGCGACGGTCCTTCTCCGATGTCCTGCATTTGAACAATCGAAGCGGGAAAATGAAGACAAGAGTGCTGCATGGTTGTGCACAGCTATCCGAATGTCAAAACATCATCGAGGGACACGTGCGCACCTCCTGAACAATCCTCTCATTCAATACCTGACCAGAACTGCAGTTATTTCGCTGCACTCGACACTTCAGACAAGTGGGAGATCGACATGCTTCTCCACGCTATCAAGAAAGCAGGTGTCGTGTCCGGATCTAACAGGACGCAGCGATGTTTTATCATATGCTGACAGCCGTCTCTTTCTTCGCGAGCGCGGATATTCTCTCCGTTATGCGAGATTATCCTCCTGTCTCCATCGCGTCCGGTTGGCCACCACCCCTTCTTCTATTTCACGAAAAGAACGTCTCGAGATCTGTACATGGGGCGCAGTAACAGATGACCGGATGTTTGCTATAAACGCAAACAGGTTTGATGGTGGCTATGCAGTCCATTACCACCCCAGACGCGAACAACTCATCCCTGCAAGCAAGTGCAAACCCCATCAACCGGCCACTATGCAACCTCCTGCACTACCGTCAAGCCTCCAAAGCTCCATCCCTGCCCTACCTACCCCATTCCCAAAAAAGTGAGAAATTCTACCACGCCATCATCGGGCATCGGGCACCTACATACACAACAAGCCCTCCCGTGCGCCGTATTCCCGTCAACCTCTATTTCCCACATGAACGCCATGGTGCCACAGACTTTTCCGACGTCCTGCGAGCGAGCACTTATTTATCTCCAGAAAACATTGGTGAACTTCCGGAAAGGTGAAGATCCTGGACCCAATTAATATTATCCTCAAGTTGTGTTGACGCGATCAAAGGAAACGTTGCGTATACTCAGTCAATCCACGAGGCGGACCTAAGCGCATCGCAACAACCTCCAAGTAGTTGTCGAATAGACTCGAGGGTATCTCGATTCTGCGTGCGATGTGCTGGGCCGACGTGACGTGCTAACGAAGGTGGTTGGCTTCACGTGCGAGGAACGACAGCACGGAACGATTCAGATCCAAAGATAAACGACCAACAGTCACGCGTACGGCGTCAATACCCGTTGAACGTGAGCCCCTTAAGTACTTTGCATCGTACCGATCACGTAACAAATAGCATCAACATCATCAGACTCTCTACGGCGTTCTCCAGTCCATACTTAAAAGCCCAAATGACAAGAGCGACATACATCCAACCATCGTCCATGTACTCGATACACACGCGTACGTCACTGTCGACGTCGCCCTGTTCTCGGAACGAAACAGTCAGCCATGGCAAACGGCACACCTCGCAGCTCGCCTTCTCCTCCTTGCTCTGGACGCCGATGCCTCTCGTTTAGAGTCTGTTATCTTCCACGTGTCCGACGTGATAATCCACATCGATAGAATCTCTGGGACCAAACGCAAAGTACGATCTCCGGCCATCGTATTCGGAGGAAGATGTACAACACGCTCGCTAGTGACGATAGTGAATGCATCCCGTCTCACTAGACTATGGCACGTTCAGCTTATTCGGATGACCCATCTGCAGAAGTCTGCAGAAGCAAGACACGCCTTTTGGGCGCCTAAATGTCAGCATTCAACGCGTCGAGTTTACCCCCAGAAAGGCGCAAGATCTCCACGATCATAACCACTGCTGTTCATGCCAGACTTCACTCCATACGTGCCGGATTTCTGGATACTATAAACTCAATATACGAGCACAGGCTGGCTGTTCAGGCTCGCACACATGCCACAGCTTTGCTACTCTCACGGACAGAAAGCTCTTTTGACACAACGCATACACACACCTAACCCCACGAACTCTCTACCGCTTGCCCCTTACCACAACTAATGCTTACAACGTTCAAACTCAAGGACGACATTGACAAACCGTACCTACTGCTTCAAAGGCCAGTAGCTGAATTGAACACGGGAGGTGCAGTACTCTTTCATGCACGGAAGCTGGCCTTGGTGTGTATCTCGAGGGCTCCACGGAAGCACCGACGGAAGCTACGAAACGTGCTGAATAGAGGACAATTAATGCGCGTATTGTGGGGAATTCTCTGGCGGAACGTTGACAGATCGCTCGCTCGTACGTGAACTATAGGTATGACTGCAAAAGATGCTTGGGACTTGTCCTTGTCGAAGAACCGGACGCACCAAGGTAGCATATGTACATAGTTGCCCAATTAAACGCTACTCGCTCTACCCTAAAACTTAAGTTCTCCTCGTCCCCTCCCGTCCCAATCCCTTGCACCATTTCCAAGCGTCGATTCGGAACTCACTGCAACTACCTTCGAAACCGGCATATCTCCTACACACTTGGCATGACGAAAATGGATCGCTTTCCAGTGTCCTCATTCACATGTTGAACGCACCGTGTATGATTGGGTACGAAAGAACCTTGAGCATCACCCGGAAATCTAAATCGCCCGCCCCAAATTCTGCTACTTGGTCAAGCATCTTACGAAGTTGATACGCGCTCCGACTGTTTTCGTTCAATTTTTCAATACCGATCTTCCCGTTCCGTCTCTAGACGGTCTCATTACATCAGTGTCAACATTCAACGGCTGTGCATCACTCTCCCCTGATGCCTGCAAAGTCGCAAAGTCTGGTACGATGACACATCGAGGTCCTAAACAAATGGCCATGATGGTTTATTGTTCGACGGAAAATTTGGTGCGAGCTCCAATGCTGTCGGGCCACAAGACTGCCAGCTATGGTGGCTCATGTGTAACGCCATCAAGGGCACACCCGACTTGGTCCAAGTTACACGACCCACACACAACCCATGAATCGATTGGATGCGAGATGCTTTGATTTTCGGCCGGGATTTAGTCGCGCAACGACGAACTTTTAAGGCTGCCGCTTTACCTGTCTCTCAACGATCTCGGTCTCAAATGGCAATAATTCCTCCGAGTCGCAAAAACCTTCACAGATAGGAAAGCAGACGCTAGAAGATGTGCAGCCGGTCTTGACAGGGTCGATTCCCTGCGTTCGTTTGACGGATATGGAACTGTTCCACCACTCATCAAACCTAGTTCAGACTAGGCTCATTAAACGCTTCCGCACCGCAGAAATCAGGCCTTCACAAGATTCTTTTGCAAAACTTGAAAAGTTCTTAGATGATTCCCGTTGCAAATCAACCCCACGAGGATTAAAGGACCAAACTGTCAGATAATGAACATCTTTTGGAACTATGTAGCAGCTGCATTTTCGTCATTCAAGGATGATGGTGAGATATGAATCACTGGAGAATTGAAATGAACCCTGGTGTGTCTTCTGGTCGGGATGAAATGTTGGCTGCCTCGAGCAGTCAATCCACCCAGAAGACACTGCATAGTTTTATAAACGTGTCCATGATGTCGGACAGAGCCACTTCACCTTCAACCTCAATTCATCCATCAGCCAAATCCAAAGTTTTTGTAGAAGTAAGGGGTAAAAATTCTCAATCAAATTACTTATGTAAAGCCTATCTAGCTGTGTGTTATGACATTATCAATGTGTTTGTTGGATGAGATACAACTTGAAGTTCCTCTGCCATGGGAGTTGCTGACTTTGTGACTCATCACACTGTAGTATCAGGAGTATTTTTGAATTGATCACAAAATAGACAGGTAGGTATGTAGGAATGGAAGGATTTCAAATGCAGATATCTCATTGGCACCCCTCTGTGGTGATTAGAAATTTATGGGGATGAAAGACTCATTTACTAGCTATAGCCTTCATTAGCCTTATAAAATATGTGCCATCCCCATACCTACTATGAGATAATGTTAACAACATTTAATATTGTACAGGGGTCATTGTTATGTGTTTGTACAGTAGCTACTGGAAGCTGTGTGTTGAAAAAAAAACTCACACAAATCAGAGTTGGACTGCAGTGAAGTGAAGTCACATGACATAAGAGTGGTGGGAATGGCTACTGGGAAGATGGTGTTTGTGGCATATTGCTTGAAAAATGAATGATAACTACCCGCCCATCATCTGTGCCAATAGCAATGGAATTTCCACATGAGGCCAATCTGCCTCGACATGAGTGTGGAAGCCAACATAGTCGTTGGGAAGGAGTAGTGCAAAGCCACCCCTCCTTTATGAAGTAATGGTTGTTACCTAGAGAAATGGTATGTCAGAACAGAAGGACACAACTGAAATTTTGAACCTCTACCCAATGCTATAGTATCACCAGCAGAGTAAGTAACTGGCTGATCTCCACCAGAATGCATCAGAGGAGGTGTGAGATGCACACCACTGGCAGCATCCCACAGTTGAAGAGTGTTGTCATCTGATCCTGACACAATGCGTGTGCCATCAGGGGAGAAGGCAACTGACTCAACCCAGTCAGTATGGCCAGTGAGTGTATTGAGATGCACACCACTGGCAGCATCCCACAGTCGAAGAGTCTTGTCACCTGATCCTGACACAATGTGTGTGCCATCAGGGGAGAAGGCAACTGACCAAACCCAGTCAGTATGGCCAATGAGTGTATTGAGATGCACACCACTGGCAGCATCCCACAGTCGAAGAGTGTTGTCATCTGATCCTGACACAATGCGTGTGCCATCAGGGGAGAAGGCAACTGACCGAACCCAGCCAGTATGGCCAGTGAGTGTATTGAGATGCACACCACTGGCAGCATCCCACAGTCGAAGAGTCTTGTCACCTGATCCTGACACAATGTGTGTGCCATCAGGGGAGAAGGCAACTGAAAAAACCAGGCCAGTATGGCCAGTGAGTGTATTGAGATGCACACCACTGGCAGCATCCCACAGTCGAAGAGTGTTGTCACCTGATCCTGACACAATGTGTGTGCCATCAGGGGAGAAGGCAACTGACCAAACCAGGCCAGTATGGCCAGTGAGTGTATTGAGATGCACACCACTGGCAGCATCCCACAGTCGAAGAGTGTTTGTCACCTGATCCTGACACAATGTGTGTGCCATCAGGGGAGAAGGCAACTGACAAAACCCGGCCAGTATGGCCAGTGAGTGTATTGAGATGCACACCACTGGCAGCATCCCACAGTCGAAGAGTCTTGTCATCTGATCCTGACACAATGTGTGTGCCATCAGGGGAGAAGGCAACTGACCAACCCAGCCAGTATGGCCAGTGAGTGTATTGAGATGCACACCACTGGCAGCATCCCACAGTTGAAGAGTGTTGTCATCTGATCCTGACACAATGTGCATGCCATCAGGGGAGAAGGCAACTGACAGAACCCAGCCAGTATGGCCAGTGAGTGTATTGAAATGCACACCACTGGCAGCATCCCACAGTCGAAGAGTGTTGTCATCTGATCCTGACACAATGTGTGTGCCATCAGGGGAGAAGGCAACTGACAGAAACCACACCAGTATGGCCAGTGAGTGTATTGAGATGCACACCACTGGCAGCATCCCACAGTCGAAGAGTCTTGTCATCTGATCCTGACACAATGTGTGTGCCATCAGGGGAGAAAGGCAACTGACCGAACCCAGCCAGTATGGCCAGTGAGTGTATTGAGATGCACACCACTGGCAGCATCCCACAGTCGAAGAGTCTTGTCATCTGATCCTGACACAATGTGTGTGCCATCAGGGGAGAAGGCAACTGACTGAATCCAGCCAGTACCAGACATTGTCCAAAAGCAAGAGGACCATACATCTTCACATCCATTTTTCATGCTGATTTGAGGTGACATGTTACTGTAGGTTCTATAAAGTTTGGTTTGCCTTGGTGTGAACAACAGTGCTGAATGATATACTTGTTGTGAAGATGCACTAATAATTGGAAAGAATTCCTGCAGAAAGTGTTGGCAATCAGACAGTAAAGCCACTATATGGGGGACATGCTTGTTGCTGCTTTTCTGTTAAATCAATGTGAATATAACATATGTGCTGAGATGGTAAAAGCACTTACTGCTATGACTTTTTGCACTGTATACAGTGAAAGAAGTTGACCATGCAGGCCATGCAAAAGACTACCCACTTCTATCCAGAAGAGCATATATTTTGAACAGAACACATATAATAGCTCCATGAGTGTTTCAGACAACAATGCATGTTCCAGATGTGATGCCCAATGATGGCAGGCATATTGCAGATGAGGTGGAACACAGTGCATAATACATTGTGGAAGGTCTTTGACTTCACTGTTGTACATAGTTGGATCTTCAATCCCACACATGTTTTGTTTCAGATTTTGCATTGCATTTAGACACCTCAGTGCAAGTAGTGTATGCTGTGCTTCCACATTCACAAGGAGCTTAGGGTTCTGACACCGTCCAGAATTTGTGAGAAAGTCATAGAAGGATGGATGAATCAAGCGGATGACTTGAGAGCTGTCTTCTGGGACAATAACAACTGAGTGAAGACGATGTAAAGCTGCTTGAACAGGGGAATCTAGATTTGAGGATTTGATATTCAGCAATTGCTCAATGCTGCTTGCAGAGAGAGGATCACAAAGAATGATGATAGAACCAAGGATTCTCTTGAGCTGTTCAGCACCCTCTGGTGACAGTGCAGGATATGCCTGATTTAAAACTTGCAGATACAACTGGTCAAGGTGATGATGAGGAGACAATTCCTCTGCCATCACATTTGCATCATGTAGTAGCTTTCTTAGCTGATCTACTGGATTGTCATAAGCCTTGTCTTCAATGAACTTGACAGATGTAGCAGCAAAAATAAATAAACCAAAAGATAATTTGGATAATGCTTGAATATCTGCCACCAAGGGCCATGAATCATTATAACCATAGAATGTCTGGATGTCTGCCAGTTTGACCTTGAGATACTCCTCAATATCCTTCTCTACCACCTCCAGGTTGACTTCATGTAGAACAAATGGATGAGTCACCATTTTCAGAGTGCTAGATTTGAATGCCACAGTGATATTTGGTTCAGGTCGACTGGTAATGAGAAACTTAAGTGGCAACAACCCCTCTATGTGATTGGAGATGCAATGTAAGATTGAGGATGTAGATTTCTCCTCTTTGCATTCATCAAGGGCATCAATGACCACCACACATGAAGGGAATGACTTCCCAACCAACTGAAGAGGCTTCACAATCAGTTCCTCCAGTTGGCGAGATACATCTGCATAACCAATATCAGGGTGCCGTTTCAGCACATGAGCTACTTCATCTCCAAATGCCGGGCAATGATGTCCCAGATGGTTGGCAATGGTGGTGAAGATGAGCTTTGGATTGCTGCAGTCTGCATTATCACGCGAGCAGAAGAAGCTCGCCCCAAGCATGTGACTTTTGTCACAAATCTGCGCAATAGTGTATGCTATTGTCGTCTTTCCAGTCCCCGCAGAACCTTTGATCCAAAATATACGAGACTTTGCCTCATGACGTGGTGTCGTGTTGTCCATGGATGGCACATCAGAGTCCTGACCGATCCATTTCTTGATTTGATCAATAATATCCGTCCTAGTACCGTCCAAACACGGCACACGGTCCCCACAGTCATAGCGAGCAAAGACGGCATGCGGCGCATGACCATCTGCGATGTCGAAAGTGAAATATCAGAGCCTGTAGGTTTCAGAACCAACAGTGAGCGCTAACCTTTAATATCCAAGGTGGAATCCACGTGCTGAATGTCGAGTCACATTAGCGACAAAGCATGCGACTCGATCATTGGCACAAACCTGAAATCCGCTGTCAACTCGTTTTCCCACCGAATCTACTCCACTCTGAAGGTCAGCTAAAGCGTGTCTCATGTCCCGCGTGTGCTCCTGCTGGTGTGT
The DNA here is from genome assembly GCA_015039355.1 of Ramaria rubella. Lineage (NCBI taxonomy): Eukaryota > Fungi > Basidiomycota > Agaricomycetes > Gomphales > Gomphaceae > Ramaria > Ramaria rubella. The sequence goes on along the minus strand of MU134402.1, from coordinate 34,417 downwards.
TAGCATCGATGACATTGTTACTCATTGTAAACTCACGTCAAGGGCGAATTCGATAGCAAGCACAGTCTCAGCCTGTGTATTCATACTAGACTCAGGAAAGGGATAAATCTTCGGGAGGGGTAAGCATACCGTTAAGTCTTCAATGGACCATGTCACGGCCCGAAGATGATCGCTTATCTTCTTCGCGTCTTCGTTAGTGCGAACGAGGCGTCTGACGATGTTACGACTCCGAGAAGCAATATTTTTCAAACTTTCGATATCGGCACCCCATGTTCTGGAAATAAAATTAGATCGCTAATATCCTGTCTCACAGAAATGACGCACTCGGACAATCGATTGATCCGATCGATAATTGAGGGCGACAGTGTCTTTCCATCTTTCGCGTTTATGAGGATCGTCCGCAGTTTTTCGAGCCTCTTCGAAATCTGCTCGATATCATCCGCGTTTTGGAACGTTTTCTATCCGAGGGGCGGTTAATGAGAAAAACAGGACGAAACGGCCTTGAGAACTTACCTGAATAGAATTCAAAACAAACAGCAAGCCACTCAAGCCGGCTTGCAACCCTGGAATTGTAATTCCTACATCCTTAGTGATCGCCTGGGTGAGTTCGACCGCACTGATGGCGTTGGAAAATGCGTTCTTGAGCCGCTCCCTATCCTTTGTCGAGCGATTCTTGACAAGTTTAGCTTTGAAAGAGTGCAACATTGAGCGAAAAATTCAAGATTGTGTTTAAGTTGATGTAGTACGGGATAAGCAAGGCTCTTCGTGTTGAGATATGGAGCGATAGACGCCGAACACATCGCCGAAGTGAGCTGTATGCTCGTTTTGTCATTCCATCCGTCATATCTCGTTATCGACTCACCGCTACCACTCATCCGCCCACCACCATAAAACTCCCCATGCTCCGAGTCGCTCCCTCATTCCAATCATCCCACCACTACCAACCCACACACCGTAACCACAATGCTCGTCCCACACACCCTTCCCCTGCCAGCCCTCGCCCTCGCGCTCCTCTCCTGCGCTTCCATCGCTCCCACACCCGCAACGGCACAGCGCCTGAAAAACGGTACGTGCGTGGCCGCCGTACGTGGGGACTGTTATTGAGCTGACAACACGCACTGGTCCGGACAGCCGAATACTGTAGCGCTTACGTTCGATGACGGGCCCTATATCTATGAGCAAGGTGCGCGCCCAGGGCCCCATGTCTTCTTTCACGCCCCATGCAGAGTCCTTCACCCCATCGCTCACACCACCGCTAACTTCCCACAGAACTCATAAACAAACTAAACGACGCAAGCGTAAAATCATATCATATCATGGATCAGCGAGACCAGTCGCTCATGGTCATCGGATCACCATACTTAGGGATATGAGGTTCTGCTGGTAAACGCCACTTTCTTCGTGTACGCACCCCTTCGTCCCTCCCCTCCTGTCCACTCCACTCACTACCCCACTCACCACCCACGCCACACCACTGGCAATGGCCTAAACTGTGCGTACACCCCCCCGTCTACCGCTAAAACGTGCACGTGACGTTAACCTACTGGCAGACGGCTGCATATACGACCAGCCCAACGTCGACTCGCTCAAATACGCCTACGTGGGTACGTCCCCTCCTCGCCCCCTCTATGCTCCCCTCTATGCTCTACCCCTCTCCCCTATACGTCCCACTCCACTTCGCTCACCACCTTAACGCCCCCCAGCCGGCCACGAATTCGGCTCCCACACCTGGGCACACCGCGACCTTGGTTCGTCTCTTCTCCCTTCTTCCTCGCGTGTCCTCGTGCTCATCCTCGTGCATATGCCACTGAATGAACAAATACACTCACTTGCACACTCTACACAACGTACGATCCACGACCCACAATCGACGATATGCACGCTACAACATTGCGTTTTCGTTTCCGTCGCGTCGTGATTCCAATCCTGACTAACACACGTTGTCATGCTATTGTCGTCTCATGCCATGTCATATCACATCACGTCGCACATCGCACATCACACCACAGCAACATTATCCGAGAACGAAAGTACGCACTGCCCACCACCTTCCCTTGGCACATCGTACACGACCCTAACCGCCTTCGTTTCCGTGTCCGCCCCCGTTCGTGTTCATTTTCGACCCGACCCGGATTTCAACCTCGTCCGTACAGTCCAAAGCGAGCTGTCAGGGTACGCACCCCCTATCATCCCACCCCTCCCATCCCAATCTGGGCCTAACCATAAATCTCTCCCTACAGCGTCGAACGTACGTCCCACCCACCTCACCTCAAACCTACCTCAAAGCAAGTCTAACACCCTCCCGCACCCTCTTTCCCTCCCCTTCTCCCTTCTCCCTTCTCCCTTCTCCCTTCTCCCTTCTCCCTTCTCCCTTCTCCCTTCTCCCTTCTCCCCCCCCCCTCAAACCCCTCGAACACCCTCGAACACCCAACCCCAGTCGCACTCCACAGAATCCTCAGCCTCACCCCCGCCCTCATGCGGCCCTACGGAAGCTACAATGACCTCGTGCGGGGTGTTAGTGAGGTGCGAAATCAGCTGTGAGTATAGTTTTTTGAGGGTTTTCTTGGGGGGGTTTTTTTGAGGGGGGGGAGCAGCAGGGAGTTTTGGGGTGCTTGTTTTGGTGGCGTGGGGAACAGTTGGTTAGTGTTCGTTGTACGTGGGCGGCTGTTGCGCTTTCGAGTTTCGGTATCGAGTTCCGGGCTCAATTTGATCCACGACCGACAGTACCCACATGGCCTTTTTATTTTTATTTGCTTTTTGTTCCTCATTGGCAAACTATCCATGTGTACGCCTTGCATTCCTGGTAGTTACGATTTTCACCGTTGTCAGTCGAAAGGATTAATAGGTACCTACAACTGTAGGCCTTGAGATTCTATCAAAATAAATATCGATTGGATTAATCTACTGACGAAAATCAGGGGGAAGGAAGATGGAAAGGGTATTATGATTTTATCCGATTCATCCAATCCATCCACGGTTTCTCACATCAGTTGCCGTCAATATACTGAAACCATATGATTGCATGTGTGAACGGCACAAAGAAAAAAGTCCATCATCTAACCACCTCTGCCTCACCCCTTGCCATCATGCTCATCAGGAAAAACCGCAAATGCGGCATAGCAGGACCCCTGAAAATCCCTATGGAGGCCTGGTCCCAGCCCGGACAAAAAATGACGATTTAGGCCAAAATGCCTGGTCCCAATCCGGACAATACAGGATTTTGAGCCATTTAGGCCTGGGTATTTGTCCAGACAACTATGGTTCAAATCAAGTAGGCCTGGTCCTCACCCGGACGATTGTTATGGTGTTGAAGAAATTAGTTGTAGTCAAGTATGGTGCTGAAGCCACGATCTCATTGTATTGGTGGATCCAATCCTCTTCATGCCTATTATTTTATTCAGGCCTTCTCGATCCTTCTCGACACAGCCATTTTCACCTGATCATCATCGATCATGCAGGTTCATCCTTAGTACTTTTCTCTTTTCTTTCTTCCTAATATCTATACACAATGTTATATCCCATGCTTCACTCCCCCTCACCATGGAACATTGTCTACAAATGAATCAGAATTTTTTGTTTGGCCCATTGGATACAAAATGGCAATGAGTATCCAAGTGAGTCCCATCTCGTGCTGAATGAAGTTATGGTGGAACATATGAGACTGCCTAAGATACCTGCATTGTATATGTCTATGCTCCCATAAAACACACTGACAGCAAATGAGGTACTTGCCTTCAAGCTCCCTGGGGTCAACATTTGAGCCTGGTTGTGAATCTGGACAAAAATTCATATATTTTAGGTCTGGGCCAGTGTCCAGACAAATTTTGGGCTCAGGAGGGCCTGTGTAAAACTTTCTATTGATCACATGAAACAGACTGAGCCAATATATTATATTGGTTTCTGCAATGCATGTGGTTACAAGTAAGATTAAGTTTTTTTATCTAACTACTTGTGGACAACTGTATAGTTGTCCACTATCTACAAGCGCCCCTAGTGGGCAGCTTATATAATACAGCCAACAAGTCACCATTGTGACTGGTATATTTTCTATAGTAGCATATATGCTACTATTGATGTACATTCTTCCATCCTCCCCACAGACCAAACCTCAGGAGGTTCAGGCAAATCTACGCTGATGGAGGATCAGCATATACTAGTGATGGACACAGTTCATTTCAGTTCATGATCACTTCAGCTCACACATCAGTTCTGAACTGGTTCAAACATCCATAATAAAATAAAATTTATTTTTCTACTCTAAAGACTATATACATGTGGGTGGGACTAAATACATGTGTAGGTGCGACGAAGGTGGCGGGGATGCAGGTACAGGTGTGCGTGCGCTGGCAAGGGTGGCGGTGGGGATGGGGGGGGTGTGGTGGGGCCATTGACAATGGCGGCAGTGTGGTGGGGGTGGTGGGGCTGTTGATGATGGTGGCAGCGTGGTGGTGGTGGTGGTGGGGATGGTGGTGGGGGTGGGGCCGTCGACGACGGTGGGTGGTGGGTGGGCCGTGCAGACGTGGTGTCAAAAACTGTCTTTGGCCTGTTATCTTTGACAGAACAAAGTCAGTAATAATAAATGTGGTTAAGGAACCCTTCCAACGAAGTTGAAAGTGTTAGCGACGATGTATGCAAAGTGTACAGACTGAGACAGCAAAGGAAATGGCGCCATGATGGTGCCTATGGTGCCTACTTGTTGAAACTGGGATAGAGAAGGAATTTGAAAGAAGAAAACAGAGTTTACTTAGCAGACGAAGTTCTGGTGATGCTAGCAATGTTTATCATTAAAAATGAAGAGGGATAGAGATAAGAGGATAATGAGTTCAGAATAGTTGTTAGACTCGTCATATGACTTAGATGTGTAGACGACACCAAGTAAAGAGAGGGTGAAGACTTATGATAATAGAACTAAAGAAATACATGTGTTCTATCCTACGGTTTTATACTAGGCATATTCACCAATGTCGGATAGAGACCATGTGGATTGTATGCTAAATGGGGGTATTATCCCAACCTTATCTGTGTAGCTTTCGTAGTTGTTGATGTGCATAGCTACTGATATTGGAGCCGCATGTATTGACAATCGGTTGTTAGGTTGGGTGATCTGACCTTGGCTGCAACTATCGCTAGTGTCGGTAAGATGTGGAGAAGATCGCAACAGTGATAAATGTCGTTAAGCGTTGAATCATGACAGTAGCCCCCCTTCTAGTTCAGAGCCCCAGTGACGCATATAGAGAATCGTTCTGATTTGTCAGATTGCGTTGTGGTCCGTGCATGACCTAATAGGCATTGAGAGGTGCGCCAGCAATAATGTAGCCTGGTCCGTGCGCAGTACACGTCGTTAATATAAAAGCGGGTGCAGCCTTTAACGAGTCCTTATTCTGCCTCAAATGGTGCCCTCCTTCAACAGTCTGTTAAGACAGTTCCAGACCAAGGCATTTGCTGAACCCGAACAACACAACAACCTTCTTGAAGAAATAGAGATGTGGGTGAAGGCAATGGAGGGTATCGATGTGAGTCGGATCTGTTCTGCAGATGCTTGTCACTAACAGATGTTGATAACAGGATGAGCTGTCGGATGCAATGGAAGCTCGTCTGTCCATACAACAGAAGTTCACAATTCCAGCCGAGGTGACGAAGATTTGAAGTGATATTGAGGCAGCAAAGTCATGGGTGTCAGTAATGAAAGCAAGTAATTGATTCTTTTCTTCTTTGATAACTTGTGAAATGGGTCACTGCTCCACATGACAGAGGCCAATTCCCCTATGTTTGTCACCCTGACACCCCCTTGCTAACAAGGTGTAGTTCATTTTCTATCAAGTGCTCCTTTAAATAAGTCTATATTATTACCAGTGTTTGTATCCCATTGTTCTATGTATATTAATAAATTGGCAGTTATTTCCCTATGTTCTTTGTATATTCAAAGCTGTGTGCTGCTAAATGTAGGTTATCTACATTGCTCTCATATACCCCATTCTTATTTATTCCATGATGGTACTATACATCCCCTTCCTTTCCATGTGCCTCATTGCATTCTGGATATATTTACAAGCATTGCACAATTCACACCAAAATCCATATAATAGCAGTTATAAGGTGAATTCACTCTGTCCATACTCTATTCATCAATATACATATATGGACCTGTGGCAAAGCACAGATGCCCCAAGCTCATTGACAAGTTCAATACCTGATTAGCTTTAACTAAAGGCTCTCCCAAACAATGCAAATTAGTATTTAAATTTATGTGTTGCAAGGATTCATGTGTCTCAAAATGACAGATCAGTTTGCACACACCTATGAGAGCAGGTAAGTTTCATTGTGTATAGTATCACATAAACCTTGATATTTTTGTGTCAACATTTCAAGCCATGTGAGAGGGGGGTGTTGTTACCATAGTTACCTATAGATATGGTCATCAAAGCTTCAAGGTCTGTCACATTTGAATTGTCAAATGAACAGTGTCAGTAGCACAGTCACTGACCATTTGAATGCTTTGGGTCAGAATGATAAACATGACATAGTAGAGACATAGCACTGGCAAATCTAAGAAGTATTTAGGTTTAGGCACACATAGTGAGAAATCCAATGGCTTTGCCACTTTGGATGTATATCTGTTTGACTGTCTTCTTTGATTGAATTTATTGGCAGAGGGAATGGTGAAGTTTGTTTGTTGGAGCTGGGGCCTCACCCATGCTTGCTCCATAGCAATAGTGTGTGTATTTTTATGAGCCACAGACCAGTTTGAATGCTCAGGGGCAATGTCATGCATTATGCAATGAACTAGGGGCCACCTGACCCATGATTGCACATTGTCTTTGAAAGAAGAAAGTATATTGAAGGATATAGCCAGCTATGGGTTGTGACATGATGGTTGTCATCAAGTTTTGATCAATGTGAAAAACTCAAAGTCCTGATGGGGACAAATTTGACTTATAAATACTGCTGACCAACAATCATAGATTTGAAAAATACAAGTTATTTTACAGGAACCTCTCATGATTTCCATACTTCCATCTAGTTCCTTCATTTTCCCCTATTGTCCTCTTCTCACTCCCAATATGCCTGTGACTTAAAACCCAATCAGCACATTTGACAGTGAAGGCCTCTACCACCACAGGCGGCGATGTCACATGCACACATTGGTGATAGAGGGCCTGAGTACCTGGGTGAAATGACATACTCTGGCACACCACCAGCGATGACGTTGTATGCACAGTGATGCTCATGGTGAGCTGTTTCATTCCACCCAGGTACTATGGAAACATTAGTCTGCAAGATCCCTTAGTATACTTTGCCTCTCTTTCACCTGTAACTAGAGATGCAAAGTCAGAACTCAATCAATGACATGTATGTATGACCCACATAAAAATGAGAAATCTTGCCCATAGATGAGCTCCAGGACATTCCAGACACACACACAGTCTGAATAGACCAACCATCTGCAGACCAATCATGTAACTGCAAAGTATGTGAATGAAAATAGCTGGGAGAGTAGTAGAGAACACACTAAAACAATCCAAGGGGATGGAGCTGATAGGTGAGGGACAGCAAGTAAAAACCATACAGGAACTGCTATGGTATTGCTCTGGAGTTGGTAAACAGAATGGGAAGAATATTAAGAACACTCACCATGACTATTTCATTTGTGAGATTGTATTGGGAATCTAAGCACTGGAACCAAGAATCTGTTAGACCTGCATCAGTGAAAGATGAATAGCTGTGCTTTGAAAAGATGGCAACTGACACCACTGGAAGAATACCAGACAGTAAGCACAAGTAAAGAAAAGAAAGGAAACACATCAGATCAAAATACATGAAGGTTTGGTGCGTGTGGGGCTGGATCAGACTCTTGCCACACTGTGCTGGCAGATCACGTGAGGGAAAGGATCAACTTTGCTGACTACGCAAGAGTGTACGCTCTTGCATAGTCAGCATCAATCACGTGAGCACTGAGGTGGCCAGGACATGCTTGCCACCATGGCTGATGACAGTGGCACGACACACACAACCACCAGGTGGCCAGGACACTGTCGTTGATGATGGCATCACTGTGTGACAGCCCACATCACACCGGTACATTTCTCACTGCCACCACCACATCCATGCCCCCAACACAGACCACAACTACCTGAAGCTCCACGTGGACTGCATCCATGCAAGGGGACCTTCAACAGGTCCCCCATCCACCTGGGACTGCGCGTAAGTCGCCCTGCTGGGTGCTGCGACATCTGCGCACCCCGGCGGTGGCGCACAACTGAAGGGCTGCCCCACGACACCCCACAACCACCGTAGATGAACGCTATGCAGGGGGAA
>MU134401.1:101644-264567 GCA_015039355.1 Ramaria rubella | reverse complement strand
GCCGACTAGGAAGTTCAACGCGTGGTCCAACGTGTATGTCTGGCTTGGCGGTCATCTGAAACGAGTCATGGGATGTGGTGGCGGCAATGCTGGATGGCTATTGAAAATAGAATCGATGGAAAATAGAATGAGTGTGGAGATGATGTGTCTGGCAGACTGGAGGTAGCACAGCAGATGATGATAGGCGCGTGTGCAGTGAGCGTCTTTTATAGTGTAGTAGGCGCTGTCGAGTATCATGCTTGTCAGCGGGTATGGGTTTTCTACAGGTTGGGTACGGGTTGGGCCAGTGATACCCAAGGGTTACCCATGCAGAACCCTAGCAACCAGTTCAGCCCTTCTTGAACGGGTTGCATTCCTTGGCTCCTGGTCACTGCAACCTAAGACCATCAAGTCATACATCACACACATTCATTCCACACACATTGACAATGACCTCCCCTTTGATGCACGTGAATCCAACCTGCTCCAACACATGGTCAGGAGCATCAAACAATACATGGGAGAAAAAGACAGGAAACCCAAGCTCCCCATCACTTTCCCCAGACTGCATCAGCTTGTCACCTTATATCCTACACTGTCAGGGATTGGCACCCTCAATTACAATGTGGCCATACATCTCACCATAGCTGCATCCTTCATTGCGGCAAATTCACAGTGTGCTCCCACTTTGACCCATTGGCACACCTCACCTGCGGCTCTCTGTGTTTCAAACCATTGTTTGATTCCCCAATTTCATTATCCTTTCCATTCTATCATCAAAGACCGACCCTTTCCGGAAAGGGATGTCATTATCCAGGGTCAACCACCTGCCCAATCTCTAGCCCCAAGTATTTATACATTCTCAACCCATGACCCACCAATTCACCTCTCTTTGTTGGCAAAGACGGCAACCCCCTGCTTAGAGCCAATTTGATTCACAGACTTCGAGATGACCTCATATGCATAGGCCTTGACTCATCCCTGTACGCTGGTCACAGCTTCAGACAAGGGGGTGCTTCCTCAGCAGCAGCAGCAGCCAGCTTTAATGGATTCAAAATACAACAATTGGGTCACTGGTGAAGTGACACATATAAACTATACATTGAACCTAATAAGTTCTGCTGTAAGGGGACGTCAAGGGAAAATAAGACGAATGCCTCTCACCCAAGTGTATAACAAGGATAGCGAATATACATGAACTATCTACTGCTTATATAGATGTATGGAACCAGGGGCGTCTATATAGGAAACATATCTAAAGGCTATGAACCAATCAATATGCACAGCACTATCTACCAATCTGTTATGAACTAGATCTCCTCTTGTCGGAATGTCAGAAGGTCAGATTATTGAAATGTCAGGGTTTGGAATTCAGAATCAGAAATGTATGGATGTCGGCTTCAACTTATAGGTTGCACCCTCTTGGATCCTTCATGTCCTGGTATTTCGGAAGATTGGAATGTTGGAGAATTCAGAGAAGTCAGAGAATGGGAGGACAGATAAGACTTAGAAACAGAGTGAGAAGATATTGAGTCAAGGTGAATCGATATTTGAACTGAGGAATGAAGTACATGTGAGGGTCATATATAACAAAGAGATATGGTCTGAGTTGGAAAGATACGAAGTGTGGAAATTCAAAATGGAATGAATATGGGATTGGAAGTAATGGATATAAGACTGAAGATATAGATCTTGATAGAAATGACTAAAACAGAAATGTATATCGGAATATGTCAGAGAAAGGTGGAAAAGTTGGGAATGAACCTGGGTTCTAACAGTATCGCTGAGCCCTTGAGGCCTAAGCTCAGCGTGAGAAGTTTGGTTTGGTTTGGTGATTAAGTGAGTCCCCTAATGTGATATATAAGAGTGACGGATGGGGTTTAACTTGCCAAAAATTCTGATCCTCTTGTTCTACTCCCCTCTAAGCTCAATGTCAATGCCACTGATTATCTCCATTGAAGGTCTTCTTTCCAAAGATGAGTCAGGATTGGAAAATGAGTTGGAGAAAAATTCATGAAATTTCAGAGTTGCAACAGAAAGTGGCGGAGAAATTAGAGTGGAGTAAGTCAGAGCAGGAAAAGGCAGGAAGGGATGAGAGAAAGGCTGAAAAGAAAATGGAGGACAAAATTCGGAAGAGGAAAAGTGATGTGGTGGATGGAAACATTATGCATCAAAAAGTACACCAGACTGCATGGAATTGGATTGGGCATGAGAAATACTGCTGCATGGGATGTCAGGTTTGGAATTTGTTTTGTTTGCCAATGATAAGTGGTATGAGTGGGACATGTCACTGGAAACAAATCAAGGTGTCCTGAGTCAGGGAATGCTTGGGGCATCCTCTGTAAAGCTATCATGTCAACATTGTGTGTGGACTTGTAACATGCTTGTTTTATTTAAAATGGCCCAGATATGTTTCAAAGCCAGACATGCATGGAAAAATTAAAATGTTCATAGCATGTATTCCATATTATCCCTGGATGTTTTGTGAATGCACTGGAAGCATGTCTGGCTTTGAAACATATCTGGGTCATATTAAATAAAATAAGTATGTTACAAGTCCATACACAATATTAACATGATAGCTTTCCAGAGGATGCCCCAAGCATTCCCTGACTCAGGATGCCTTGATTTGTTTCCAGTGTGTGATGAATGCGCAGAGGATGGAAGGGTATGTCATTGACCAGGAGAATCAGGATTTGCAGAAGAAATCACAAAAGGTATGGATGCAGGAACTGATGAGGGAATGGTGGAATTGCTGCTCAAGGAGATTTGTGAATTGCAGAAGTCCATGGATTGTCATGTGAGTTCCATGCAGGGGCATACTGAAGAGATGCAGATTTTAACTGGGTGGGTGCAACAGATGGTTCAGCATCAGGAGCAGGATTTGGAAGTAAGGATGAGGGAAATGGAAAGGGATGAGATCTGGGAATCAAAATCAGAGAATTGAGTCAGAGAAAATAAACAGAAAACAGAGAAACAGAGGCAGAATTTCTGTTAGATCCCAGATCTGATTTCCATTATTCTGACATTTCTGCACCCTGATAAGCCCTTTTCCGCTTAGCTTATTTCTGATATACCCCCATATCATCATTCTTAGTGATGATCCATCTTGATCTTATCCCTATACGTTCTATCTTGGTTTCCATATTCACTCCGATTCTGGAACTCTGTATCACACACTCTTATCTCTTCCACTTCCAATTTTGGAAACCCGCATATTCCTTTAAATATGCTTTTTCTTACTCAAGCCCTCCTTAGCTTGTATATCAACTTTTGACTCACAAACCTATATTGATTCTTGTATTAAAGTGTATATATTAAGTAACCCCTCTATCTTCCTTCGTATATTGTTCAGGCATATATGTCCTTATACAATTGATCATTATATTGATATCCCAAATATTCTGATTTCTGACATCTTCCGATTCTCCAAAATATCCACTCTTTGATTATACTCACTTTTCCATAAAGCTAAACCTTACTTGATATTCATTTATCATCACCCCTCTGCATTAGTTATCTGAACTCCAAATATCCGAATTCTTGCGTTCACCTGATAAGTCTCGACTTGCCGTTTGTCACTGATCTTCTTCTATACAGACCTGACCATCAGAACTATTCCATCCGGTCAAGAAATCTGAAATACCAGGGCACTAGAAATCCAAGAGGGTGCAACACATAAGTTGAAGCTGATGCCTGTGTAGATCAGCTTCAGAGTTCAGATTTCTGAGTACTCCGATATTCGACGCATTTCCAAATATCATGACATTCTGATTCCGGTCAAGGAGAGTTCCGACCAAATCCAATTTACATTTGATCCAGTCCATAACAATTTCTTGGAACAGGTGGAAAAATGTGATTAGAGACATGAACATGAAAACATAGGGAAAATCGGAAAAATGAAAAGGAAATTTAAGGCAGAATTGGACCAGGTTTATCGGGATATGCCTTATGGAAGTCTTCAATGATTTCCAAAGCATTGCTTAATTTCATAGCAGGAATCCACAAAGTTTCTTCATCAGTACCTTGATAGCCCGTCCAGCGCACCAAGTACTGTAACTTGCAACATCGGCAGTTGTCTCCAGAATTTCATCAATTTCATATTTGGGTTCACCTTCAATAATGACAGGCAGAGGTGGAGGCTGTATTTGGTTCAGAATTTCATTTGGAGTCATGGGTTCTAGCATGGCACTGGAGGCAAACAATTTTCTGAGTGAGAAAATCTTTCTGTTAGTTCCCAGATCCAACTTGTGTTATTCCGACGTTTCACATATTCCAATAAGCCCTTTTCTGCTTATTTCCGACATGTCCCCATTTATTATTCTTAGTCATGATTCTATTTTGATATTATCCCCATACGTCTTATCTTGATTTCCGTATTCGCTCCAACTTCGGAACTCCATATCACACACCCTTATCTTCCGTTTCTGATTTTGGAATCCCATATGTTCTTAAATACATTTTCTCTTGATCAAGCTTCTTTAGCTTGTATATCTCTTATATCGTATGTTTTATACCTCTTTCTCACAGATCACGTATCCTTCACATATCCCGTTATCTCACCTTGTTATTCCAATATAACTCGCAACACCCTGTACACATGATATATCCCACCCATTCTATATCATTAAACCTTCATTACACTTCATCGCTCCAAACTTCTACCTGCAATAAGGCCTTCAAACCTTGTTCGGTATTCTGTTTATTCCAATTATCCAATTATCCAATTATTCCAATTATTCCGACTCTACCTCATCTGACATTCCAAAACCCTCCTTGATTACACTCACTTTCCAGTAAAGCTAACCCTTACTCAATATTGATTTATCGTTACCCCTATCCCATCCCACATTGACTATTCTATTCCCAAATACCCGAAATCCCTGCTCATCTCTGATAAGTCTCAATGTATCATTGGCACTGACCTTCTGAATAGACCTGACCAATCAGAACTCCGATAACACTTTCCGGTCTTCAATCTGAAATACCAGGGCACTAGAAATCCAAGAGGGCACAACCCATAAGTTGAAGCCAATGCCTGTATAGATCAGTCTTTGGGTCTCCAACTTCCGAGTCATCCAATATTCCACGCATTTCCGAATATTGCGACTACTGATCTTGGTCAAGGAGAGTTCTGACCAAATCCAACCCCAACATCGAATCCGGCCTTTAACAGTATATACAAGCTAACACTCTTGATTTCTATAATGTCTTCTGACACCCAAATTCAAACACTCGATTTTGATGACACCGACAGATCTACCAAAAATGTCATCAACCCATCAAACGTTCACGAGTACCCCAGTTTTTTCAACAAGTGCCTCACAGACAAAGCTTCCAAACCCAAGCAAATCCTGAGTGGCATCAGCAATATGACCTCCAACCATCCTTGTGATGACTCACAACACACGGCAGCAATTTCCAACCAAACCCTGATTTTTCCGACACCGAAACGTTCCGACATCCTCGGACAAGACGGCAAGTTAATACTACAGGAGAGACAACAACGCATTGATCAAAAGTTATGCCTCTACTGTGGAAGACCTGGTCATAAGGCGAAAGAATGTCCAAGGTCATCATCCTTCACCAGGAAAGCAAAATCCTGAACCACAACTGTCACGCTAAGTGACTCCGACATCAAGGTCCCTTTAGAGGACCTTCCGAATCCCCAAAACTGACAGCTCAAAGACTCTCGAGCACGAATCTGCGTTCATATCTTATTTGTGCTTTACCGAGAACATCACAGATGCTTTCTGAAAACACCCTTCATACTTCCAACAAATCCGCCAAAACCCTGAATATCATCCTTCCGAACTGTTTCGACCGATCATTATGTTTAAACACCATCCTTTTGGATTCCCGCTTTCTGCCGGTCTCTGTTTCCTGTTACTGAGGACATATTATGTTGCACCATCCAGCATGCTGTTCACGTCAACCACATGTCTTCCCATCAAGCGGAAAATCCAGTCGCTATTACATTTGCGTATAACGACACTTGTTTCTAATTGTTCCGATGTGCTGGGAACACCACTAACCCACCCACTACAATCCGTTGATTGACAGGGTATTGGGTAGTACCCAGTTCTGCACTCCTCAACAAGAAGATTCAATTCTATGACATGTCTCCAGGAAACCTGCAAATCCTGTGTTTTTCCGAATCTCTGAAAATCCAACTTTGCTGCGACATCCTCTGACCTGCCATAACATCCAACGTCAATGCTTGATGAAACATCAACTCGCAACGACGATGTGGAAACCTTGGCGCATTTCAGATAGGAAAATCCCTTACATTGATTCTTCTAATTCCCAACAAGCGATCATCAATATTTCGCTACATACTCCGACAAGATCACATCTATCGGAGGGAGAGAATCTCACTTTTGGGAAATCATTTTCCTTACATCTAGTTATGCCAGAACCACCTCGAGAACATGTTAACGAGGCTCTAGCTATAGGATTTCATCCAATACATTCCGCACAGTACATCTGTACTTCCTCAAGAACACCCCAGGACAACCTCCAAGTCCGAACGCTGAATCTTCCTCAAAGACATCCTTCCACTTCCAAGATTTAGTCCTCCAACCTCCGATTTCCAGATTTCTGAATCCAACTATTCAACATACAACGCAATTACTCTGACTCCAAGTCTAGTCATCAATATTGAATTCCGTGTTATGGGACAATAACCGACAAACCACCTTCAAAATCAATAACGATCTCCCTCAAAAGGCGCTGTTAAACCCCTCGTATACACTATCCGTACATTCTCTGACCCACGTTTCCGATATGATTCCGACCCTTCAACCATTAGGACAATATTCCAGGCCAAATATCAAGCACCTTACCAATGTTTCCAAAACAAACCCACAATTCCACCAAAACATCCCAATTCCTATCTTTTCTGACACCCTTTTCTCCCCTACATGTCTTCTTTACTCTGTTTCCCCTTTCAAACACTTCTCCAAATATCCCTAAATTTCCGATTCACTCCTCTTGTTCCCTTTCAAGTCCAAAAACTTCCGATATTCTCCAAATTCTCAGGTAATCCATGATTACAACGATTTCAACTAGACAACATCAAGACCACTATCGAGAGATTTCCAAGAAAACACTGTTCATCTCCTAGAACAGCCAATACGTTCCCAATGAATCCTTTGGTCCTCTGACACTCCAACTCCTTTACCTACCTTCTGACGCCTGAGGTAGACAATGGGATGTCTACCTTAAAGGGGGAGTAGCCACTATGTTGACAACTTATCTCTTCCAATCCCCCACTCCTATTCTGACCTTTTTCCAACAACTTCCAACCCAACGCTTCAATTTCTCACTCCTACTAAGCTTCTATTTACATCCCACAATTCCGAAACTACTTCGACATCTATGACCTTTCACACCCCAATATTCCAACCCTCTCAAACATCTTCATGATTTCTTACAAGTCCAATCCCAATCCCGAGTCAATTCCGACATTCCTCCGATTCTGACTTACCCCGACTCTCTGACACCCTTGATTCACTATTTCCCACCTTTCCGAGTTTTCTGTTTTTCCAATCATTTCATTTTTGTCCAATCTTAAAAAAACAACTTCATTGTCTGATAAACATTCTATATTACTTCACTGAAAACTCCTCTGATTTATTTTATATTACTTTTCTCCTTCCGACTCCTATTTACTGCATGGTTTCCTCTTCCGGCCCATTGACCTCCAATCCAAGGCCCACCGTTTTCCCTGATTCCTCTTCACCTTGTTTTTCCAAAACTGCATCTTCCGGATTCACCGCCTCCCGGCTGATTTCTGCCTCTGTTTGCTGGCCAACTTCCGCCTCCAGTTCCTTGGCAATTTCCGCTGCGAGCCCCACATCCTCTGCTTCATCCTCCGCATCGTCCTCTGTCACCTGCTCCTTGCCTTTACCCTTTCCTGACGACGCCACCCCTTCCCGATCCACGACCGCTTCCACCCAATGTTTTTTTGTCGCCGGTCCTGGTCCGGCCTCTGCGTTCTCTGCCTGAACCCGCCTGGACACCAGCAGAGACGAGTTCCCCGCCATCTCCACCATGAAATCTGCATCACCTGGCCTCGTGCACTTCTTCCGATCATTTTGACACTGAAGGCACGCCTGCTTCCGTGATTTTCCGCTTTTCCATTCCTTGTCAATGCACTGCAGCCCCTGCGTCCAACAGAGCACACATTGGTCGTCATATTCATTGGCCTCCAACCATACATTCTCGAGGCGCCATTTTCGGCCTCCAACGAATTCCAAACCGCCTTTCGGATTCTGGTTGACCTTCCGTTCTTGATCGACCTTCTCCGGCTAGTCTGATTCTTCTGTCAATCTATCAATCAGCAGATGAAATTCCGACTTATTGAAGCATTTTTGAGTCGGGCTTCCTCCCGCACCGCTCACGTCGACTTGGCTTTCCGCCGATCCGCCTCCTCCTTCCGCTTCTTTCGGTCAGCATCCTCCTTCTCCTTCGCCTTCTGATCCCATTCTTCTTTCTCCTTCTGCTCCCGTTCCTCCTTCTCCTTCCGATCCCGCTCCTGCTGTTCCACCACCTCTCTCTCCTGCTTCTCCTGCTTCGCTTTCGCCCTTTTCCACATCTTAATCTCCAGCGCCGTCCTTTTCCACTCATATTCCCTCACTTTGGCAGCGAGCTCTTCGCTGGAGCTGATCTCGATAACAGAACACATAGGCGACGACGACCTGGAGCGCGATGGCATTGTTTTTAGGTGGTGGTGGTAGGGGATCAAAAAGTGATTTGCACTTCCACAAAGCATTTCCCCTATATATATGTCCGATCCAAGATCTCAGCCTTTACAGATAACCGACACCCAAAAATTTTCACGATATTCAATAGTGTAATCGGCCTCGAGGGCTCGGCCATAAAAGGGAGATACTGTTAGATCCCAGATCTGACTCGTGTTATTCCGATGTTTCACGTATTCCGATAAGCCCTTTTCCACTTATTTCCGACATGTCCCCATTTATTATTCTTAGTCATGATTCTATTTTGATATTATCCCTGTACATCTTATCTTGATTTCCGTATTCGCTCCAACTTCGGAACTCCATATCACACACCCTTATCTTCCATTTCCGATTTTGGAATCCTGTATGTTCTTAAATACATTTTCTCTTGATCAAGCTTCTTTAGCTTGTATATCTCTTATATCATATGTTTTATACCTCTTTCTCACAAATCATATATCCTTCACATATCCCGTTATCTCACCTTGTTATTCCAATATAACTCGCAACACCCTGTACACCTGATATATCCTGCCCATTCTATATCATTAAACCTTCATTACACTTCATCGCTCCAAACTTATACCTGCAATAAGGCCTTCAAACCTTGTTCGGTATTCCGTTTATTCCAATTATCCAATTATCCAATTATTCCGATTATTCCGATTATTCCAACTCTACCTCATCCGACATTCCAAAACCCTCCTTGATTACACTTGCTTTTCAGTACAGCTAACCCTTACTCGATATTGATTTATCGTTACCCCTATCCCATCCTGCATTGACTATTCTATTCCCGAATACCCGAAATCCCCACTCATCTCCAATAAGTCTCAACATATCATTGGCACTGACCTTCCGAATAGACCCAACCAATCGGAACTCCAATAACACTTTCCAGTCTTCAATCCGAAATACCAGGGCACTAGAAATTCAAGAGGGTGCAACCCATAAGTTGAAGCCAACGCCTGTATAGATCAGTCTTCGGGTCTCTGACTTCCAAGTCATCCAATATTCCATGCATTTCCGAATATTGCAACTACCAATCTCGGTCAAGGAGAGTTCCGACCAAATCCAACCCCAACGTCAAATCCAGCCTTTAACACTTGCAGGTAATAATCCCACAGGTCACAGGTCCTTGTGAATGAAAAACTTGTCGGATCTCAGTTGGGTCAAGCAGTGCATAGATGAATACCCACGGGTACCTGTGATTCTTCTCTGGTAAATTTTGGAAGGAATGTTACCATTTATTTGGCTATTTTCAGAGACTTGCAGGGCTCTGGAAAGCCTGAATGGTGGTGTACACTACATAGCACACTAATATTGTACTCAATTTAATTTTTTCTTATTTTTTGATATTTTTCCTAGCCCCAAGATGAGTGAGCGGGTGGGTTGCAGGCCTGCTTATATAGCTGGGGTGTTTGCACGTCACATGACCTTTGATTGAACTCCAAATTGAATGATCTATGCCTCTCGTTTGTGATGCTGGGATAGCAACAACGTATATTGCAATGCCAGCACTCTTTGTGCAGCTGGGAACCAGGTCATGCTCAAGCCAGCGCAAGCATAGATACAAGTGGGGAATTGTAAAAAATCAAGGGGAAGTGGTTAAGGGTGGGTGCAAGAAGAGAATGAGCTCGAAGCCTTGATGGCTATCGAGTGTGTGATGAGTGATAAGGACACATTATGAAGAAAGTACCTATCGAGTGTGTGATGAGTGATAAGGATGCAAGGAAAAAGAATCATGGTCAATGTAGATATATAAAGAGAGAGAACAAAGGTATGAGGAAGATGTGGTATGCTGATACTTTCTTTGTCTTGAGGGCCAGAGCGAGCCACACGATTAACATGTTGCATTACAAAGTCACGTGGTGTCACATCATAGACCTTGGACAAAGCTCACATTTTCCAGCTCATCTATGCCTCTCGTTCCTGACGCTGGGATAGCAACAACGTATATTGCAATGCCAGCACTCTTTGCACAGCCAGGAACCAGGCCGTGCTCAAGCCAATCAAGGAGCAAATTGAAGAGATGGAGGCTCAGGAGGATGAGCGTTGGGAACAGCCCAATGAAGATGTGCAGAGAGGGATAAGAGGCAGAATTTATTAGGTTCAATATAAAGCTTGTATGCATCACTTTGCCAATGCCCTAGCTGTTGTAACTCAAACTTGTTGAAGCCTGCTGCTGCTGCGGAACAAGTGCCACCTTGTCTGAAGCTCTGGCCAGCATATTTGGATGCATCGAAGCCAAGCTGTATAAGGTCATTTCGAAGCCTGCGAATTAGGTCTGTCCTGAGCAAGGGCTTTCCATCTTCTCCAACAAAAAAGGGGGATTCAGCTGGCCAAGGGTCAAGGATATAAAGGGATTGAAGGGAAGTGACTGGGCATGTGGGTGACCCAGGTGCAGCAGAGATGTAGAGCATTATTCCTTTTCGAAAGGGGTCGGTATTGGAGGAGGGAATGGACAGGATGATATGGTTAGAGGAATTGAAGGAAGGTTCGAAGTGTACTGAGCTGCAGGTAAGATGTGCGGAGGGGTTGAACGATTTGTGGGAGTGAGCAGTGAATTTGCTACAACAGAGGAATGCTGCAACAGTGAGATGGACTGCTGCATTGTAGTTAAGGATGCCGATTCCAGAGGGTGCAGGGTATGGGGCAATCAGTTGATGCAATATGTCAAAGGTTATGGGGAGCTTGAGCTTTCTATCTTTCTCGCCCATGTATCTCTTGATACCTCTGACCATGCGCTGGAGCAGCAAAGATTCACATGTGTCAAAGGGGAGATCATTGTCGATGTGTGCAGAGCAGACGTGAGTGATGTATGATTTGATCATCTTGGGTTGCAGGGATCGGGAGTTGAGGAATGTGACCCATTCAAGTAAGGATGAGCTGGTTGCAGGCAGGATTGTGCCAGAGGAGTTGTGTAAGTGTGAATTGCTGAGGATGAAGTTGAAAAACAATTTTTGCCCTGTGCAGTATGAACTTCGTGTGCTGGAAGCGAGGCTGTGCCAAAGCCAGAAGGCAGCGAGCCGTGAGATGTGAGCATGCGCTTCATACCAATAGTCAGGGGGTGGGGTGAGGTGGGCTGAGGTTGGAGATGAGGAGCAAGTTAGAATAGATGTGTGTACATAAAACGGGAAGCAGAGTCAGCAAGAGAATTATCAGCAGAGGAAATCCAAGAAGATGAATAAGAAAACTTGAGCTGCGCTGCTAACATGACAATAGTATGAAGGATAGACATGACATGAGGTGAGCGGTTGGTGTTGTTTTCAAGTGCACGTACATCCACTTGGTTGTCAACATGAAATATGACATGTCTGTGCTGCCAAAGATGGCCCCAGCATATGATAGACTGAAGTACAGCATAAATTTCTTTGAATTGGATGTTGTGGGTCTGGAAATGGCAGGGTACGTGACTAGAGAACCACTCCTTCTTGAAAATGCCACCTATTCCTTTTGTACTGCTTGCATTGGTAAAGATATTGACGGTGGGGTAGGATGGGGTGATGAGACGGATGCCATTCCATGCTGCAGCATAAACCTGCCACCAGCATAGTTCAGTCTTAGCATATGTGGGGATGTGGCAGATAGTGTATTGAGATTTGAATGTAGTAGAAAAAGAAATAAGGCAGCACAGGAATGCTTGTGAATGAGGAATGACTTGGGAGCAAAAATGGAGGAAGCCTACTAATTAATTTGCGAAGGGAGCAATGAGAAGTGGATGACCATGTGTGGAGTATGTTGCGCAGGTAAATCAATTTGTCTTTGGGTAGGCACGCCTCCATTGCGATGGTATCTAGTTCTAGTCCAAGGTATTCAATTCGCGTTGAGGGTCTAAGGGTCTTCTTGTGCTGAAAAGACAGGCCAAGGGTGGATCCAAGCCCTTGAATCCAGTCAATTGCTTTGTTCGCAAGCAAAATGGGTGTGGACAGATCAAAAATAGGCAGGAAATCATCTAGATAATGTTTCAGTTTGCCAGGAATGTATCTCTGGATAATCCAATGCAAGGCCTCAGCAAACAAGTTGAAAATATAAGGTGCGGTTTTGAGGCCAAACATAAGCACAATTGCATGGTAAAATGAGAGCTCCCAGTGAAAGCCTAAAAGGTTGACCCTGCAAACAGGAATATGGTGGAAGGCTCCTTTTAAATCCAATTTCACTAGCAAAGTCCTTTTACCAAAAGAGGCAATAGCAGAAACAGCATGTTCGAAGGCTTTGTAATGGAAATCCCCTTCAGCATCGGGTATACCATCATTTACAGAAAGTCCATGAGGCCAGGAGAGATGATTAATCAGTCTGCGCTTGAGTGGTTTACGTGTTTGTGTGACAGAGCCAAATGGGGAACAACGAAAGTTTGGGAGCGGTGAAACTGGAAAGGGGCCAAGAGCATGCTGATTCAGGCATAGATCGGAGACAGCCTTAGAGACTGATGCTGGGAATTCATGAGCACTTTTAAGATTTCGCAGGATTGGCTGGATTGAATACCAGCAAAACCAATGTTTGTGCCAAAGTCTATTATATGCAGTAATGACTTGACAAAGCAATTATTGGGGTAATCTTTAAGGTAAAAGCTCCAAGCCTCTCTGATTAACGGGGATTGAACGTGTGGCTGATTTTTTGCAAGCGTAGAGATGCCATTGCAGCATGGGTCGGTGTTAGGGCGCGGTGGAGGTGGAGGGCCAGCCGGGAATAGCTCGGAATGTGGTAGGATGTAAGAGGGGACCGGAGGGTCGAGGAAGGCAGGAATAGATGATGCAGTGGTTGATTTGGCCCAGGTGTAGGTGTCCAGCAGGCAGGGACGAAGGGTGGATGTAATCCACAGGAGCCTGCTTGTCCTGCCATTGCCCTAAGAGGACGTATCAGCTTTCTTTGGGCAAGCTGAGTGCCCATGATCGGCACTCTGGCAGTTTTTGCATTTGTGAATTCGCCCATGTGCACAAGGAGACGTACATTTGCCTTGTTGGAATGAGATGCATGTTTGTTTCAAAGTTGCAACAGTGCTGGCAGGGGAAGATGATGCTTTAGAGGAGTTCTGCTTAATATTCCCATAAAGATAGAGGGAGGCAAGCTCAGCATCCATGATTCGCTATCCTGAGTAATCACCATCACGCATCTCCAAAAGGCAGCAATTATGAAACATAAAATGGTACTGGAGAACAGCAGTCCATTCATAGCACATGTATAGATGATAGAGGATGCACAGATACTCAGAACAGCCTAGTACTACCTGCTGAATTGCTGGAATGTTTCCAGAAGAGATAACAAAGAATTGCAGAATCTCAAAGTATGTAGAGAGCGGGTCGAATAAGGCTCAGAAGGATGGATAATCTTTGGGGGAGGCATCCCTTTCATGCTGCGTGAAATTGCCACTATCGGAGAGCTCAAATGTCTTCATCCATGGCTTGTCTTTGATTGTAGAGTCGAGTTTGAAAAGGTGACCAGGGCGAAATTCATGTCCCATGATTGCAAGTCACAGTGCAGCATCGACATGGGGAAAGGATCAGTTGAGGGATGACACACCTGAAGCAGGGTTCAGGGATACAGGGGTACAAATAACAAAGTGTTAAAGGGAGGGAGCTGAGTGGAGAGGTGAGGCATATGGCCTGTGGCTGCAGCAGAATTGGGAGGGACTGCTGTTGCATCAATGGCTGCTGCTGCTGCAGAGCTGGTTGCTGCAGTGGTGGCTGCTGTTGCAGTTGCAATAGTGATTGCTGTTTGAACTTGCAGTGGTCTGAGCTGCTGGGCTCTCTGTTGAGCTTGCTGCATCAATGTGATGAGCGCTCCTACTGATTTCTCAAGTGTACTTAAGTGTTCGTTGGGAGTGGGAGGGGCTGAGAATGGGGGGAAGGGAGAAGACCTGAAAGTGTCATTGCTCTGTGATGGGGACACCGTAGTGTCAGACAGCAGGTTGGAGGGTGTTTTTAATGGGCGCAGGATGCAGCTGTGCCATCAGTGGTTGACATGGAGGTAAGCTGCGCTATCTCGAATGAAGGTATGGGGCAGCGGAAAATGGTGCTGTTCCACAGTGCCACAATGTATATGTGTAACCTGCGAGAAGAGAATGAGCTCAAAGCCTTAATGGCTATCGAGCGTGCGATGAGTGATAAGGATGTGTTATAAAGAATGATGAAGAAAGTACCTATTGAGCGTGTGATGAGTGATAAGGACATGAGGAAAAAGAATCATGGTGAATGTAGATATATAAAGAGAGAGAACAAAGGTATGAGGAAGATGTGGTATGCCGATACTTTCTTTGTCTTGAAGGCTAGAGCGAGCCATGCAATTAACATGTTGCATTACGAAGTCACGTGGTGTCGCATCATAGACCTTGGACAAAGCTCACGTTGTCCAGCTCAACACTAAGGTCATGTGACATTCATTCACACCACATATATAAGCAGGCCTGCAACCTGCTCGTTCACTCATTCCAGGCTCCAAGGGGGCCAGGAAAAATATCAAAAATAAGAAAAAATTAAATTGAGTACAATATTAGTGTGCTATGTAGTGTACACCACCTCACGGGCTTTCCAGAGCCCCACATGTCTCTCAAACTTGCAAGTGTAATGAAACCCATGGGTAAAACCCACGAGTCAGACTCACCTGTGAGCAGAAACCCATGTGGATCTTGGTTGAGCCACCAAGGCAGAACCATACCTGTGAGTAGAGTCACAGGTAATCCACAGGTAGACTCATGGACAGCCCTGAGCATGCATACTGTTGGGCAAACAGAGGATAAAGGCTTGATTACTGGTACCTGTGGGTGCAATGATTTCGAAGGGTCTGAGAGCGAGCTTCTTGGAAGGTTGGGTTGTGTGGAAAAATTTGGCTTTGACAAAGACTTTGTTGCCCACTTTGAAGTCTGGAGCCAGAGAGTGTTTCTTGTTTGCAGGTTCCTCATACCGGGATTGCATGTTGAAAATTCTTTTTTGGAGTTCTTGGTGAATTTTGTCTAAGTCAACTGCAAAGTCATGTTTGGGATGTACGATTGTAACCTTTGTTGGCGAAGAATGGAGAAACTTCTGTTGTTGTGTTCAGAGTGTTGTTATAGGCAAATTCTGCGATTGGAAGGAGTTCAGCCCAATTGTCTTGTTGAGAGTTACAATAAATGCAGAGATATTGCTCAAGGGTCTGATTTGTACATTCAGTCTGACTGTCACCTTTGAGGTGATAACTGGAAGCGAAGTGGAGATTCATGTCTAGCACTTTTCCGAGTGTGCAGAAAAATGAGGACACAAATTCTGAACCTCTATCAGAAGTGATGTGAATCAGGACCCTATGTTTAGAGAAGACATGGAGAACAAAGAGTTAAGCAACCATCGGAGAAGCAACCATCATGACTGTCAGAATGAATATGGCTTGCTTTGTGAGTCTGTCAATGATAACAAGGATGCTGTCAAAACCCAATGAAAGCGGAAGTGGCTCAATGAAATCCAGGGATATGGAATTCCATGGTCTTGGCAGAATTGATAAATGCTTAATGAGTCTGTAAGGCTGATGTCATTGGGATTTTGATCTCATACATGTTGTACAGGAGACATAGGAAATCACAAATTCGTGGAGTTTTGGCCATGTATATTCACTTCAGATATTGCTGAGTGTCTTGTTTTGACCAAAATGTCCAGAGATTTGATGATCGTGCAGATATTGTAGAAAGCAGAGTCAGGGATAGTTAATGATGGGAATGTAGATTCAGTTGTCGAGTTGGAGAAGTCCTTGAGGATCGACTGACCATTGGGGATTCGGAGGATTTGTGGGATAGTCGGAGATTGTGGGATTGGAGGAAATGGATTGGAGGATTTCTTCGTGAAGTTTCTCAAAGTCCATGATGGTAACTGTGCAGAGGACTGTAATGTTAAGGGATGTGGCTCGGAGGGACAATGACAGCTGTTTGTTAGTGAAGACCAGGTGGAAATTGTGCAGATTAACACTGGCATAGTCACTACTCCCCTCTTTAGGATAGACCTCCCATTGTCTAGTTAAAGAGTCTGGTTTTGTTCTGAGTTTTCCAGGTCAGAATTGGATAATGAGATTAAACTGACATAGATATTCTGACCATTGGACTTGTCATTGGGTTAAAAGCTTGGTTGTGGTGAAGTATTTGAGGTTTTTGTGATCGGTTACAATGTCAATGGTGGAACTGGAACCTTTGAGGTAATGTTGCAAATCTTGAGTAATTCCTTGTCATGAACATCATAGTTTAATTCTGGGGTGGTGAAAGTCCTAGAATGAAAGGCTACAGGATGGATTTTTCCATCTTCCAGAGAAATGATGGAGAGAATCACTGCAAGGGCATAGTCAGAAGCATTGGTTTCCACAATGAGTTGACAGTCAGGAATCCAATGCATAAGGATCAGAGCTGTGGTGAAGGCTTTTTTAAGTGTTTCAAAGGCTTTCCGACACTCATTGGAAAAATTCCAAGTTATGGATTTTCAGGTTAGTCAGGTAAGCAGAATCATGCTGTTGGAGTAATTATGAATGAAGTGTCAGTAAAAGTTCACAAAACCTAGGAAGGATTGGATGTCTTTTACTTTTCTTGGTTCAGGCCATTCTCAAATCACTTTGATCTTGTTGTCAGCCATTGAAAGTCCTCTGGGGGAGAGCATGTATCCAAGATATTCTACCATAGTCTTGTGAAAGTCGCACTTGTCAGATCTTGCATAAAGTTGGTTTTTTGGAGACGTCGGAGAACTTTGTGGACATGTTCTTGGTGTTCTTTCAGATTGTTGGACTAGACTAGGATGTTGTCTAGATAGATAAGGACTGAAATGTTGAGCATGACACCAAAAATATCATTAACAAATCAATGAAAAGCAGCTGGTGCATTAGTGAGACTGAAGGGCATAACATGCCATTCAAAGGAACCGTAATGGGTCCTGAAGGTGGTTTTCCACTTGTCACCCTCTCTAATGCAGACTAAATGGTAAGCATGTCGGAGATCAATTTTACCATAAATCTGCGCTTTTCCAGGGCTCTCCAGTAAGTCAGAAAGTTGGGGAAGCAGAGATCAGTCTTTTTTTGTAATCTCATTGAGACCATGGAAATTGATATAAATTCAGAGTCCACCTAATTTCTTCTTCAAAAACAGTACCAGAGCACCATGCAGAGAAAGTGGGGGGTGGATAAATCCTATGGCTAGTGCCTCATCAATGAACTTTCAGAGTGTTTCTAGCTCAACTGGAGATAGGGAATAAATGATTGCCAAGGAGGGACTCTCTCCCTCTATCAAGTCAATATTAAGATCATATGGTCAGTGATCAGTGAGAATTTCCACTTTCTTCTTGCTGAAGATGTTGGAGAACTTGTGATATTCCAGTGGAACACTGTTGAGATTGGCTGTCAGATTGGGATTCAGGGAAGCGTTGATGACTGAAGCAGATTTTCCTTTTGGAATTATGCATAACTGAAAGATCTCCTTGTTGTCCAGTTTGCAAAGGCAAGTGAACGCAGAAACAGGGACTAGGTTGATAGGTGAGTCTTGTATGGATGTCAGAGGGGTGTCCATGTGATCAACCTTCGGGATTCCAGCGACTACAGAGGCAGATTTCACAGAGAGTGATGTCAGAATTGAATCTCACTGCTGAGGAATGGGCAACAATATACTACCCAATACCCAGTCAATCAGTGGATTGTAGCAGGTGAGCCAGTTGTGTCCTAGCATGATGGAGCAGCTAGAACCAAGCCGTGTTACATACATAGCAATGACCTGATTTTCACCAGACAGAAAATGGATTGGCATATTAATAGTCTGCATGATTGCAATGTTAGAAGTGCTGTTGAAAAGCTTTAGCGGAATCTGCAGAATATTGCGGAATTCCAGTGGAAGCTTGGAAGTGAACAATGAGTCTACAAAACAGTGAGTGGAACTGGAGTCCACAAGAGCTTGGATATTAGTATTCAGAATAATGTCAGAAGTTAATGATATGGTAAGAGAATCAGATTTTGAAAGAGTGGAAGCATTGACTCAAACCTTGGAAAACACACAGATGGAATCAATGCAGCTCTGGGTCTGTGTGGAGGTCTCAGAGCTGCTTATTGCTTTTTTGAATCTGTAGTGGCTGCAGGTTTGGCCTTGGACTCAGGTTTGCTTGGTGTTGCAGAGACTCACTGGAGGCATGCCAAAATTTTCTGACCCAGAAAACCATACAGAAAATCTTCAGAAGTGGTTGAGTATGCCAGTGATTTATCTGGATGGGAAACCTGTGTGAAAACAGAATGTTTGCCAATG
Organism: Ramaria rubella; assembly: GCA_015039355.1. Lineage (NCBI taxonomy): Eukaryota > Fungi > Basidiomycota > Agaricomycetes > Gomphales > Gomphaceae > Ramaria > Ramaria rubella. The sequence goes on along the minus strand of MU134401.1, from coordinate 245,616 downwards.
ATTTTCTGATCCCAGGAAATTTTAATAAGATCACTCAGAATGACTTAAAAAATTGTGAGGAAAAACATTAGAAAACATGGGGAAAAGAGTTTTCTCAGGTTTTTCCTCCCAATTTTCTCAATTTATTCTGAGTGATCTTATTAAAATTTCCTGGGATCAGAAAATCATTGGCAAACATTCTGTTTTCACACAGGTTTCCCATCCAGATAAATCATTGGCATACTCAACCATTTCTGAAGATTTTCTGTATGGTTTTCTGGGTCAGAAAATTTTGGCATGCCTCCAGTGACTGCTCTGGCTTCGACTGAGTGTTGAGGGAGGTCGACCATGGGCAATATTTTGTGATATGTTCTGGTCATCCACAAAACATACATAGATTTTTGTCCATGCATCACTGTCTTTCCTGCTGAGTCAGCTTTCCATCTTTTCCAAGTATGTTAGAAATATCTGGAGATTTGTGGGAATTCAATGCAGGGGACTGAGGTTTGGCAGAAGAAGAGGAAGCAGAATTGTTATTGTTGTTCATCTTCTTCTGCAATTGGTTGGACTGGGATTCTTGCTTTTCTGATTTGCTACTATTACCAGAGTTGTTATTGTTGGAAGTGGTGGTGCAGTTGACCTTGCCTTGTCGTTCCCAATAGCAGCTGTCGATAGTTTGTGCAAGTTGTCAGAGTTCTGGAAGCATGTCAGCTTTTTCCTGGGCTGCAAGAATATCCTTAATATGGTCAGGAAGTTTAGTATAAAAACTCCTACAAAGGGCAGCATTGCCCCAATTGACTCTAGCGGCAAGGTGGTTGAACCCTACAATAAATTTGGTAATGTGTTGGTTATTGCACATTCAGAGATTATCGAGTTCAGTTTCTGCATCACTGACAGGATTGTAAGCTCTGAAATTCTCTCAGAGTATCATTGTGAAATCCCGATAGCTGGTACACCAAGACAGGTCTTCAAATGTGTCATCGTCTAAGAGTTCAGGCTCAAAAAATCTAAAGCTGTCCCTTTGAGAAAAGAGATGGTGTAAGTAACTTTCACTTCATCACTAGACAAAGTCTGAGGATCATTGTGGAAGTGGAGTTTGCACTGAAGAAGGAAGGGGTGGAGTTTGTGGGAATCTGATCTGTCGAAGGTGTCAGGTTTGCAGAGTTTGGTTTTTCTGGTTTGACTCTTGTTCAGAGTTCCCATGTGCTTAGCTATCTGTTTCAAAGCTTTTAGCATAACCTTCCCTTCATCTTCATCATCATCATCATCATCATCCTTGTTGTTGTCAACACCGCCATCATCACTGGGATCGCCTTCCCATTTGTCATTCGGAAAACCAGGCCTGAGAGCTCTGATTCCAGTGGTTGTACAAGATCTGGCATTAGAAGGCATAGTGAAGGATCAAGAGTTTCAGTTCAAATATACTGTTATGAACTAGATCTCCTCTTGTCAGAATGTTGCAAGGTCAGAATATCAGAATGTCAGGGTTTGAAATTCAGAATCAGAAACAGATGGATGTTGGCTTCAACTTATAGGTTGCACCCTCTTGGATCCTTCATGTCCTGGTATTTCAGAAGATTGGAATGTCAGAGAATTCAGAGAGGTTGGAGAACAGGAGGATGGATAAGACTTAGAGACAGTGTGAGAAGACCTCAAGTCAAGGTGAATCAATATTTGAACTGAGGAACGAAGTACATGTGGGGGTCATATATAACAAAGAGATACAGTCCAAATAAGATACAAGTGCAGAAATTCAAAATGGAACAAATACAGGATTGGAAGTAATGATGAATATGGATATGGGTCCAAAGATATGGATCTTGATAGAAATGACAGAAATGTATATCAGAATATGTCAGAGAAATGCAGAGAAGTTGGGAATAAATCTGGGTTCTAACACAATCAGAGATACTCAGGATAACCTGCCAAAAGATAACTAAAGATAGAGTGTTAGGTCTATCACATGTCTGTGATAGGTCAGGGATGGACTAAGATAAGGAGATAAGAAGGATGTGGTACCGGATACACACTCCCCAGGAGTCTACCAGACTGTAGAGTAGGAACTCCACTGTAGTAAGCATAGAGTTCCCCTTACATCCACCTCCTGTCCCTATCTGCACAACTCCATTGGGCTGTTCCCAATGCTCACCCTCCCAAGCCTCCATCTCTACACTTCGCTCCTCCTTTGGCTTGAGCACAGCCTGGTTTTTTCTGGCTGTGCGAAAGAGCACTGGCATTGCAATTGACACTTGTTGCAATCCCAGTGTCATGACAAGAGACATAGAATGTACATAAAAGAGTGTCACGTAATAGAACGCAGGCTCAGTAAAAACAAACAATTCACTCGTTTTTCTCTTTTCTACAAACCAGTCCCAAAAAGACGCAATTCTGAAGATAGTCGTTCGAAATGTGTGGTGAAACTTATGAAGCGCATTGCAGAGAACAAATCTCTGCTTGAAATCATTTAGTGGACTTCGCAAATTTTGTGTTCACAACTCAACATTGCTTGCTATCACCCACTACATGTCTTGCATTGTCTTGTTCTGTTAATGAGAGTTGCATATTCTTGCCATTTGTATAGCTCTTGGTTATGACTGGCAGACTTGCATATCATAATGCACAAATTGTGATAAGACAACACTCCTGTCTCACTAGGGACTTTATATAGTGAGTTTAGAGATGTTCTCAATTTCTAGTCATGATAGACGACAACAGTCACGATGAGTATTCATCAGAGCCTGATGCTATGGATTTTGAAGAACAGTCACTGGTTGCCACCTTGCCAGCCACACTGGTGCATGGTGGTTCTGCTCCTCACCCACAATCTTCACCCCTGAGCATCTTGGGTTCACCTTTGAAACCTAAATGGGGGCAGTCAGGGGTGTGCAAAGTCTAGGGCCAAATTGAAAAGAGTATGAGTTTGGAGGAAGGAGGTGGGTGAGTTCCAGTGCTCTCAGCAGGATTATTCAGTGTGGGGTGCACAATTGGACCAACTGGAACAAGACAAGGAGCAGGCCAAAAAAAATCAAGGAACAGGCACAGCTGGATGCAACTAAGGAGGCAGATCAGGCAGAATGACAGCAATGCGAATGCAAACTGACAACAAGGTTGCGGGGGGCATTGACAAGTCTCAGGCAGGAGCATGGGTTCCCTTCATTATGAAGCAGCTGAGGTCGTTGTGAGTTTGGTTCAGGATCCTGTTGCACGTGAAGGGCATGCACTGGCTTGGAGCATTGTAGTAACCCTGAACCAGACCTTCAGTGGGGCTAGAGTGGGAACAAAAATATTGCTGTAATCACCTAAAGACTGACCAGTGTATGGTATGATGATCAGACAATACTCATGTACAGGAATGAGGGTCTCAGGAGTCATGAACGCAGGCACACAGACGACGCCAGTTTGGGAACACAAAATTTCGACAAGTCCACTAAATGATTTCAAGCGGAGATTTGTTCTCCACGACACACCTCATAAGTTTCACCAGTCCCTATAGGACACATTTCGAACGACTATCTTCGGAATTCTTTTTGGGACTGGTTTGAGTCTATCTCTTTTCAGGCTTTTTACACAAAACACAGCCCAACTGTAGCTGGGAGTTGGAAGAAGAAAAAAATTTCTTGGTTGTGGGTACACACGGTAAAAGAAACTGTGATATCAACTCAGATCTGCTGAGATTCCATCGGACCTGTCAACCACCGTGAGCTCTGATCCGACCAGCTGAGCTCCAGAGCGAGGCACTTCTCGCTGGGCCTCATGCTTCTAGCTTACCATGAAGGCGCTCCTGATTCTCGCTGTGAATTGAATCATGACCAACGTGGTTGTGAGAACCGCCGAGGGACATTTCCGGGGTAGGATACCGGGCCATAGCAAGTGGATAATTGGAAAGAACTGTAATCATGATACTGCTGGTCACGATTCAGACTTTCTATTTCTAAAATGCAGGGCTATACCATATGGATAGGGAATCCCTACAGACACCTTTCACCCTTTCTTCGTGGGCAGACATTTGTACAATTGGGGCAAAAGGGACCCAAGTGCCTGGATTCACATCATTGGCTGGCCTCCACCGAAAATAATCTACAAGGCTATGCTCCTTCTTAGGATTATTCATGGCCATCTGCGAACCAATCCATACATGTTCGTTCTCAAACAAAGTTAGTCAGAAGTGACAACATCCACGTAATACTCTGACTGTCAAGCCTTGACCCTCGTAACAACTCTCCTCAGTTGCGTTGATGCGTTAGTGCCAGCTTAGTTCATCGCCTCTGGACCTGGCCTGGTGCAGTTTTCTTCAAAAGGTGCCCCAGTTCGTCTCTCAAGCTTCAATCATCCAATCTACCCAACTTAGCTAACAATACGCACACCTTTATATCATGGAACCAAAAATTAAGTATTCTGGGCACATTCTCTTGGTCTCCGCACCAGCATGGGGTGAGAACGAATAATCTATATCCAACCAATCTCAACTCAACATGATCACGCACAGGACATCTCCGACCTCTCTGTGCCCTTGCGCCTAAGATCGTAAAAGAACGTTCCGACGTTGCCATTACATTTATGGTGGCAGGAAGCTTCGGCCAAAGGGTCGAACGCGAGATAAGCAGATACTTCTCGGGATCCGCCAGCGAGATTAATCTCAAGAAGAATATCAGGTGAGCGTGCCCCCGAGACTTCTTTCCGAAATAAATTTATAGATCACCCGATTGGACAGAGTCGTCAACCTCGGTGGGGAGGGCGTAGAACCTTTCGAGCTGTTACCTTTCCTCTCCAAGAACTTTCCGGTGTATTATAGAAAATTGCTGAGCTGTGAACCGATTCAATGTCTTTCTTCCGGAACAACCTTTACGGCTATACGCGAACCAACCGTCGCAGTTATCGACGTATGTCCTGTACCTCACTTCGCGTATATGCTGAATATAATCTACTCCCACAAGTTTTTCCTACTAGATGTATTACGCGCCATCCGCTCCCAGTCCGGGACGCGTGTTCCCATTTACGCGTGGCAATCCGCATATTCCTCAGCTGTCCTCCGCATCATGGGACCCGAGAAACTTGGAGGGATGGGTGATGTCGCTGCGAAAGCTCGTGCGCGGGCTGATGCCACAGGTGGGGACGTAAAGGCAATTGCTAGTCAGGTTGGTAATCCCCTTCTATCCACTGCTATTCCATGCGCTCATTTTCTTAATTCTAGCTGTACCGTCCGAGTGAGGGAAAATTGGTAACTGTGTCTGGAATCCCTGCTATGTACGACTACGAGTTCTCCCCTCAAGAGGCATGAGAGTTTCATGCCACATCTCGTAATGTTGTAGCTAATAAAGCTAATTTATTGGCAGGTTAGAGAAGATGTTCCGCAAGATGATCTTTTCGATAACGCGTACAAGTGCGTGGGCCGTTATACCCAATTTCATCACCGACTTTCTTACTTTCTGCTGCCTCAGGTTAGCACAAGAATGTGACGGGTTCTTGGCAGTTTCGAGCACCGTGTACGAACCGGAAAGCCTCGACGGGATGCGCACTTGGCTCTCGGAGACCAATCGATCAATATACCCAATCGGTCCCCTGACGCCCCCAGATAGTCTGTCTGAATCATCCAAAAAGCAGGAAATAGAAGCCTCCGCGAATGGGGACGAATTCCAGATCTTCCTCGACAAGCAGCTTAAGAAGTATGGCGAGAAATCTATTATCTACGTAAGGCAGCCTATGGTTTGGTTTAGGTATGATACTTAATTCATAATTTTTCTTCTATTTAGATCTCTTTCGGAAGTGTCTGGTGGCCCAAGAACGAATACGTGTGGATATTCGTTGACGTTCTCTTGCAGCTCGGTATTCCCTTCGTATGCCAGCCAAAATCCAATCAAGCAGCGTTCCTTACTAACCAACTGGTCTCAGATATTATCCCACCCTACAACGCGAGCACTCATTCCATCTGGGATCACGGAGCGGATTAAAGAATCTGGATTAGGACTCCTTTCGACATGGTCCCCTCAACAGACTATTTTGAATCACCCCGTTAGTACCCTGCTTCTATAATTGGCATCTCATGTTGTTTATATATATCTATTTTTTTGTTAGGCAACCGGGTGGATCCTTACACACTGCGGACAAAACAGCATGACAGAGGCCCTAACACAAGGGATTCCAATGTGTGTCAACGATTGCTCCGCCACATTATAACCACCAGGGCTTACTTTCTATCTTTTCCTTCAGGATTGCCTGGCCCCTCGACGCCGACCAACCCATTAACGCTGCTTACCTCACCCTCACACTCGACGTCGCTTTCGAAATGATCGAAGTTCGAACGGGATACGGGCTCAAGCCGCTTCGTAGGGGTGTGACACCTGCAGGAACCGTCGAAGCCGTTGAAAAGGAGGCACGTGATATTATTCTCCGATTACGGGGACCTGAGGGAGTTAGGAAGCGGAAGAATGCGGAATTGTTGAGGGATAAATTCAGGGGGGAGTGGGAGGAGGGGGGGGATGCGCGGAAGAACTTGCAAAGATTTTTGAATGAATTCTGTGTTTGAGGGGACGGTAGTTATTTATTCATATAATCCGTGGGCTCTGTAACCATTAGAATGTAGTGTGAAATATTGGTAGCCAGTGAAATTCAAGATTAGGAACTATTCATTCCTCTTTGACTATCAGTAATTTTGAACCTTGTTTAAGATCTACTACCGTTTGACGTCTTCATTGTCCCGGTTTTGTATTTTAGAGTTTCTCTGGCCTTCTCACATAGAATTGCTTTTATCCATAAGACTTCACCGCCCTCCTTAACTTCACCCTCGCTGTTCTTCTAGTCATAGAAACATCTTTATTGCAGTTATCCTATTGATTGACGAACATCAACCCGGAGCGATAATGATACAAACAACAAAATAATGCCAGATGTACAATTCACGAGTCTGTCCATCCCTCCTAGTGCATCGTCTACTTTAACCACTCCAGCAGGGGTGTCTCCATTCGAAGCTGACGGTGAGTGTACCCACCAGTCCAACATTTTGTTTCGTATATCCGTTGACCCCGCCTGCCGGGACTATAGGAATCTCTGCGCTCGTGTCGGCAGGCGGTGGAGGTTGCATCAACGTTTCCGACTTGTCCGCCGCGATCTTGGCCTCGTTCTCTTTCACTTGCTCAACAGCGGTCATGAGCACGTCCACATCCACATCCCGATCTTCCCGAAAAAAATGCAAGTGCTCCGTGCGCGCTCGCTGCTGTGCAAGCCATGGCAGACGATGGTAATCAATAGTCAGCATGTGAGGGAAAAAATGGTTTACCTCAAGAAGAATGTGCAGCTGATCGTCCTGTTTGAGAGGAGGGTGAGCAGTGATTTTGGATGTTGGTGTCGGAGTTGGAGGTGCCTGGGGAGAATTTGTGCAGGGCTCACGCCAGGTCGGGGAAGGGAGGGATGCAGAGACTTGATCTCAGTGGCAGGTGCCACGACTGGTGTCGACGCGGCAGGGTCTGTTGCTTTCCTTGTTGGTGGTGATACCACGGCCGGTGAAGACGCAGGAGCAGGAGTAGGAGCAGACGCTTGTGTAGTTACAATTTGCGAATCCTACGACGGCGCTGAATCCTGTGAGGTATTCGCTTTCGCGCCATGCTCCATGGACACAGCCGCAGGTGCAGGTGCAGGTATGGGTACAGGCATAGGGTTGACCGGCTTGGGAGCACCAAACCTAGTAAGTCGTTTCTTTCGCATTTCGATTCACGCATCTGTTTGTTTGATACGCTTTGCAAATCCTTCAGCTCGCCGGGCCTTTAGTAGCACGAAAATCAGCCATCGCACAAACCACATAGATTAGGAAACATACTCAGGTGGATTCTCGCAGTCGCGTCCGCTCTGGGATCCCGTTTCCCAAGTCTCTGGTAGCGCCTCTGTCCCCCATTTGTAACGCCAAGCAGGCAGAGGCTCCATCAGTTTTAAGTTTGTCCCGCGTTTGTTCCTCGAGAGACCGCCCTTGCATAGCCCCATTGTCAAATAGAGGACATAGGTCGTTTTTCCATTTGATCTACGATAAGGGTGAGCAACGGTAAATTGACATAATATTCGACGAACCACACACCCAATTGCGCTCCCGCTCGAGTACAGCCGCAACAGTACCGGAAAAGGCCTTTTGGATGTCGTTGTCTATGCCCTTTTCCCATGTGTCTTGAGCCCATTTTGCATCCGATGCGCTGAGCGTAAAATCCATGTAACGAGTGGTTCCGCTGAACGGGCCAAAATTTGGCCTGCGTGAAATGAAGCAGATGCTGAATCAAAATGAGCACTTGGAAGAGAAATTGTCGGCGAAAAGGCATGCCTGCAATCTACGGCGGCCCCGTGATTAAAGAAGTCATAAATTATTGTGTCCACCTCAATGTCCAGCAATTCGATGATACAGTGATTCCAGAACCGTCGGTTCTGGAATCACCAGGCGACATGGATTCACCACTGATTCACCCTAACCGCTAACCCTACGTGTAACATTCTTCTTGGCTCGGAGCCGAAACCGAACCATGGCAACGTGAGCTACGCAGATACAGGCGCGCTCCCGACGTCCTTCGCTGCGCGAGTTCTTGGACCGATAGGGCTGAAGGGGTTGGAGGCTATCTGAAGCCTCTGCACGACGCCCGAAGGCCCCGAACGTTCGAAGGACATCCGCCGGACGAGTTGGCCCGGACCTCCGGACCTCCGTACATCTGTCTACATAGAGAACACGCAGCGACTAAAATACATCAGAAGTTTGTCCCTGCCCCTCCGGCAAACCTCACATGTCTTAACTCAAGCGTGTATACTCAAATATGTAAAAGGCTTACACAAATTCGTCTCGCAACAGGCTCAGGCTCGACTAATTTATATAGCCTCTGTACAGCGGCCTTCCACAGTAGATTAACGAAATTGGCTTATCTTTGACGTTTCTATGGGTAATGACGACTCGGATCCACTGCTACTTTATGCTGAAATTGTCTCCAAGTCGATAGTAGGACCCTGCGCCGGCATGGATCCTGACTATGAATCCTCGCGGCACACAGCACAGTCCGAGTTACATGGGAGTAAGACAGGTACGGGCTCCCTCAAAGCCTTGGCACAGAGGTATGCCCCGAACAATCACACGATATGCGCCGAAGATCATATAAAACGTGGATACAGGTAGATACCCTAACGAACCTGTGCATTGAACAACCATCAACCGCAGCCAACGCATTTGCGAACCAGTCACCGTTCTTCAAGTTGGTGCGTAGTCGTCAAGTGTGTCATGACGAAAAGCATGATCTTCATCGGGCTGAGCGTTCTATCTTGACGGGAATATTCAAGCTTTGCCTCGTGACCACCGAGCTATGATCAGGCCATTACTAACAACCACACTCGTATACCTCTTTATAAGATGCGCCCGCGCATTCCCAACATCTCTAACCCTCCGAGTCCCCAGTTTTTAAGCCTCATTCTTCAATAATCATGGAAGCTCATACCAAATTTTCAGGACACGTAGCACTCGTTGGTTTCCCTGCATGGGGTAAGAATATCATCACTCTGGTGTTCCTACATCCCTTGACCTACCGTATTAATAGGACACCTCAGACCACTTTGCAGCTTTGCGTGTAAAATCGTAAAAGAACAGCCAGGCATCGCCGTCACCTTTCTCGTAGTTGGAGCCTTTGGACCACGAGTGGAAAGTGAAATATCGAGATATTTTTCTGAGCCCGAAAGCAAGGCCAAAGAACACATCAGGTCATAAATTTATATCGCTTACTTGTACCGCATGGCTTGTTTACATTGACGATTACTTAGAATTGTCAATGTCGGCGGAGAAGGTTTCGACCCTCTCACCCTTATGCCTCTGATTATGCAGAAGTCGCCGGTTTATTATGAGAAGATGATCAACAATGAACCTCTTCAATGCTTAGCTACTGGAAAGACCTTTGGTGCCATTCAGAAACCGAACGCAGCTGTTATCGATGTATAGGCTTATTTTTGTTTCCATCATGCGTAACCACTCACCCTGCGCTAGTTCGTCTTTCTGCCGATATTACAGGCCTTTCGCGCACAGACCGGCAAACGTATTCCCATTTTTGGGTGGCAAACAACATGCTGCAGTGTAATATTGCGCATTATGGGACCCGAAAAATTTGGAGGCATGGGAAATATTGCCTCAATAGCTCGTAAGCAGGCCGAGGCCACAGGTGGACAATATGAAGCAATTCTGGAAGAGGTTCGTTTTCCCCCAAATACTGTAGAATTGTAGACTAAATTACTTCCCAGCTATACCGCCCAGCCACGGGAAACTTAATAACTGTGCCTGGACTACCTCCAATGTATGACTACGAGTGGTCCCCGCAGGAGGTGTGATACAACGCCGTTTCCTAAGAAATGTACTGATTGAAATGGCTCGGTGCCAGCCCCGAAAAGACCTCCCCAGAGGTCTCATCCTTGATTTGTCATGCATGTGCGTAAATCAATTATTCTTGCTTTGTAATCCCTTTCATGAATTGCGTGTCATTTTGTTCAGCTTTGCCCGGGAATGCGACGGTTTTGTGGCGGTCTCAAGTCCTGTTTATGAGGCAGGGAGCCTCAACGCGATGCGTGCCTGGTTTGCGGAGACTAATCGCCCGTTCTACGCTGTTGGTCCTCTGATGCCCCCTGGTGCGGGAGGTGCCGGACTCTCAGAATCGTCCAAGAAAGTAGAGGCGGAACTCTCAGAAAATGGCGATGAATTCCAAATATTCCTTGATAAGACGCTTAATAACCACGGACAGAAGTCTATTATATATGTTGGGTCGCTCTGTTGCATCTTGAGTACTCAACCGTGACCGACCCACACCTAGGTCTCCTTTGGAAGCATATGGTGGCCCCATAAGAACGAATATGTATGGGTATTTGTTGACGCATTGATGGAGCTCGGCGTTCCCTTCGTAAGCCTAGTCAGATGTTGTTTGATTATATTGCTGCTCAAATAATTTATTTCAGATCTTGTCCCACCCTGCAAAGGAAGCCCAAGCGCCCAAAGGTTTGGCGGACAAAGTGAAACAATCTGGCCTAGGGCTCCTTTCAAAGTGGTGTCCCCAGCAGACCATCTTGAACCATCCAGTTAGCATTATTCGACTCTCAGGCTACTCAATATATCTCTCACGCAATATCTTATTAGGCCACCGGATGGATACTCACGCATTGTGGACAGAACAGCGTGACGGAGGCGTTAACGCAAGGAATCCCAATGTGAACAATTAGCTTTAATCTTCACCCAAGATGGCGCGAGGGACTCACAGGGATTTTCTTTTAGGATCGCCTGGCCCATTGATGCAGACCAACCAGCGAATGCTGCCCATCTCACACTCGACCTCGACGTAGCGTTCGAATTAATTGAGGGCAGGACAGGACACGGACTCAAGCCTCTTCACCGGGGAGTTACGCCCAAGGGAACAATTGAGGCTGTGGCGGCGGAGGCGCGAGACATTATCCGGCGAGCGCTAGGACCTGAAGGGGCGAGAAAGCGCAAGAATGCAGAGAAATTGAGAGATGACATGAGAAAGGAGTGGGAGGAGGGAGGCAATGCCTTGAAAAACCTCCGCGAGTTTCTTGATGATCTTGGTTCCCCTAAATAGGTGTATGAGTTGCTCATGAAAGGGGGGGATATATATGTGTGTGTTTCTTCGGAATTCTGTTACATAAGCCATCACTCTCGGAGGGATCTTTTCGACGAAATCGAACATGGACTCGGAATCAGTGCGATTATGTTTTCTCAACAAGTTCTTGATCGCCGACCGTGCTACTGAATCGTATTATAAATTACCTGGCAGTTACCTGGCCATCTGCCTTGGCTAAGTAGCAGGGTCGAGTCTGGTCGAGTCCAGGTTCGTCCAGGCCAGCTTCTCGAGGCTCTTATGATGTAGGAAAGCCACTTTGGTCTTGCCAGGAACCAACAGCTTTCATTCTGCTTAACCTTTGCAGTGTTGAACCGGTCGCCGACCTAGCTGGGTCACGGTCGACGACTGCATATTGTGAGAATATCGTCAACCGTCCCCGACAGGCAAAGGCTGCCAAAGTCAATGCCGCTGGATGTACTCAGAGGAAGCTTCATCCCACCATGATATGATGTTAGCGAGGGACCCCGACATCATTAAAAGCACGTCTTGGCCCGCGACAGATTGACATTGCACGACCGGCACAACACTGAATATTGAACCTTTGGGCATCAATTGACCAAGCTTTGAACACGCTCAGAACTCGGCACGGGGCACAAATGAGGCATATACCATGCCATAGCAGGATATAGGCCGAACATTTAAGTTCGCCAACCTCTCCTTTTTCTTTACTGTCTCTCACATCCCTGCTTTCAACCTTAGCTTTTGAAATCATGGTGGTTTCTGGTCATGTACTCATGTGCGCCGCGCCGGCATGGGGTATCTGTACCTACCTATGTTCCTTCACTCCCAACTTATTATATTCTTCCCAGGACACCTTAAGCCACTGTGCGGTTTTGCGTGTAGGATCGTAATGGAGCGCCCAGGTATTGTTGTCACGATTATCATTGTCGGAGATTACAGACCACGAATGGGAGATCTCGAGATGTACTTCCCAGAGACTGGAAGCGACTCCGACCTCAAGAGAAACATCAGGTAACTGACGTTTATACCCTCCTCACCAGTATACCTATCAGAATTATAGAATAATCTCTGCGGGCGGGGAGGGTCTCGAACCTTATCCATTAATGCCTGTGGTATTCCAGAATGTCCCAGCTTACTGCGCCAAGTTACTCGATGGTGAACGTCTCCAGTGCCATTCTACCGGCGAAACGTATAACGCCATACGTGAACCAAACGTGGCCGTTGTTGATGTATAGACTTAGTAGCCGCCATAAAAACGCTTATACTCACAGTGGTGTGCTAGTTCTTCTTCCTGGAGATATTACAGGCCATTCGCGTCAAAGCAGGAAAACGCATACCCATTTATGCGTGGCTGTGCGGACAAGCCGGTGCCGCTATTCGAGCCCTAGGCCCCGAGAAAATAGGAGGTTTCGGGAACGTGGGCCAGAAAGCTCGTGCGCAGGCCGAAGCCACAGGCAGACCATTCGAAGTAATCATAGAAGAGGTGATGATTCTTCCCTTTATCTCCTTCAGGTCGTTACATAATAATAATCAATAGTTATATCGTCCGTCTGCGGGGGAGCTGATCACCGTGCCGGGATTACCCACGATGTATGATTACGAATGGTTCCCCCAAGTGGTGAGGCACCATACTCTCTATCATGGAATCTTATGGAATGCACTAATTGAACTTGTCGTTAGGCGCCAGAAGGACTCCCCAAAGGAATCCTTCTCGCCAATTCCTACACGTTTGTAGATTTTCATCGGCCTAATTCCATTGTCTCATAATTTTCATTTCACTCTGTTCAGCTTCGGAGAAGTGTGTGATGGGTTCGTGGCGGTTTCAAGCTCAATTTCTGACGCAGAGGCTGTCGATGCAACACGAGCTTGGCTTGCGGAAACTAATCGTCCGTTCTACGCTGTTGGTCCCCTTACCCCTCCTGGCTTCGGAGGTATGCTTTCAGAAACATCCAAGAAGGCAGAGGTGGCATCGTCGCAAAATGGAGATGAATTCGAGGTCTTCCTTGATAAGATGCTCAAGGAGCATGGGGAAATATCTATAATCTATGTAAGTTTATGCTGTTGTTGCTCAGCTATTTACTCACCTAATTTTTCACTTGCAGATTTCTTTCGGAACCATGTGGTAGCCTAATAAAAGTGAATATGTATGGACGTTCGTTGAGGCATGGAGCTTGGAGTTCCCTTCGTTAGCCCCTTTTACCTGTTGTTCGACTCTACAATTTCTAAATTACTTCAGATACTGTCTATCCCCCAAATGGTAGTAAGTCCAGAAGCACGTATGTATTCCAGAGGATCTGGTCGAAAAGATCAAGCAATCTGGACTCGGACTTATTTCAACGTGGTCTCCTCAGCAAACGATCTTGAACCATCTAGTGAGTACCACACGGCTTTGATCGACACAATACTCATCGATAAAATACTCTAGGCTACCGGTTGGATACTCTCCCATTGTGGACAGAACAGCATGACAGAGGCACCAACGCAAGGGGTTCCAATTTGAGCCAACGATATTTATACTAATCCATTAGAGGGCATGTTTACGTTATTTTGTTAGGATCGCTTGGCCTGTAGATGTAGACCAACCGGCTGGCGCTGCATATCTCTCACTCCTCGACGTTGCCTTCGAATTAATCCAAGTCAGAACGGGACTGAGGTTTAGACCTCTCCATCGAGGAGTTACGCCTGTAGGAACGATTGAAGCCGTGGCGGCGGAAGCACGGGATGTGATTAGAAAGGCACGAGGACCTGAAGGCGCGAGAAAGCGTAAGAATGTGGAGATAATAAGGGATAAGCTGAATGCAGAATGAGAGGAAGGAGGACAGGCATTGCAAGACCTTCGCAATTTTTCGAACAAGGTTTGTCCTACGAAATGAGTGCTCATGAAGTGACCGCGTAATTTTGTGTATGTGTTTTGGAAATCTGTCATATCTGCTTCGTGTTGAGATTCCCACTGGTTTAGTGGGTTCGTGTTCCTTGGGACAAGCAAACACTGCCATTATCTGCTAGCTTTTTGAGCTACTTACATAAGTATATTTTGCTGGTATAACGGAACGGGAGCCGCTTCCCAAATGCCCACGACAACTTGAAATATTCTTCTCTGTTTTACTTTTACAATACATTGTCATGAAGTTCCAGATGCATCACCTCTGTATGTTCCTCGAAAACATCTTCGTCGGCATTAAAGTGAGTAACATTATCGCATATCGTACCTGTGTCAATTTCTTGACGAACAGCAGCCCCATCTTGACCAAGTTCTTGGTGAGCCTCATCCAAAGCGGGTTCTTCGTGGACCTCATTGGTGCCGGTGACGGAGCGACTAGTATCATCGATGGCAGGTGGCGCCTCATCGTCTCTACAGGAAGCGGGCTCTTCAGGACCCTCAGAATTGACTGCAGGATTATTTGTAGCTTTACAGCGAGGAATAGTTTGAGATACTTGATCACCAATGGGCTCCTCATGACTCTCAGCTTCGTCATGGGCCTCATTCCCAATAACCCTGGCCTCCCTGTGGGCTAGGATTGCGGGACTTTGGACCAGGTCGGTGATAGCCCCTTCGCGACTTTCCTCAATACCGTCGATAGCATGTTCTTGGCAGACCTTATTGACAGAAGCGTCTTCACAGACGTCAACGGCAGGTGGTACCTCACTGTCTTCACCGGCCCCGGAAGTGAACTCTTCAGGCACTTCGCTTATAGGATTATTTTCGAGAGGCTTATCTAGGGAGGCCTCTGGAGAGACTTGATCGCCGGTAAGCTCCTCAACTTTCTCAATTGCGACAATTTCATGGAGCTCGTTTACGGCAACCTCTTCGTGAGCTAGGACCGCGGGAACTTGGTCTTGCTCAGGGGCATTCTGCTCCAAGACTTCATCGATAACAGCCCCCTTGTGTATCTCAGCTGGAGTATCCTCGAGAGGCCTATCTGAATCCACCCCATCTTCCTCGTGGTCCATATCATATGCAGCAGGGGAGGCAATTGTGTCCTCCTCGTGGACTCCATGAGACAGAACCCCCTCGCCTTCATCATCCGTCGTAACTCGTTTGTGGATGACATCGACATGTACATCGGCTTGCTCGTGAATATTATCGGAAGCGCAAATCTCCGAGTCCACACTAACCAGTGGTCCCTCATGCGCCGCACCGGTAGCACTCTCTGGACGAACTTCATCGATGGCCGGTGCATGGTGGCAAGGAGATACCGGGTCCGTTTCATCTATCTCATTAGCAACATATGCTTCTGAGTGGTGAGCCCTATTGACAACATGCGTCTCATTGCTGTCGTCAACGTGAGTCACGCTGTGCACACTGCTAGTCACCGCCTCTTCAATCTGTAGCTCAATAGAAGCTTCTTTCGTAACCTCTTCATTCGAATTTGACACCTGCTCCATTGCATGAGGAACAGATACGCTTGTACCCTGAACAGCGAACTCCCCTGTGGATGGCATTGTGGCCGCGAGAACGCTGTGAGGCGTCGAAGTTTGGGGTTTTTCGACAGGCTGATCAATATCTCGACCGCTAGCAGTGTTGCCTGGAATACTACTACTATCACTTTTTGGAGTCGCACGGTCCCTTGGCTCCAAGAAGTCATTCGAAATAGTGTCTGCATTAAGGGCAGGCCTCTCAATGAAGGGAATATTCCTTTCGGCATAGCGCGGGTCACCGTCAATCCCCTGTACAAGCAAGTCTTCCTGTATTTGTTCCTGCAGTGATTCAATCACCGTGGATTTTTCGACGATTCCGCTAAGGTGTGATTGTTGACCGCCTTCAGGTTTATATAGAGCGAATTCGGAACTACTACTGGCAGTTGAGGTTAGGGAGTTTTGACCGGCGGTGAGATGTGAAGGCAGAAGGGACCCATCTCCATCCTCTACAGAGGTGTTGATAGGAAGATGGAGATTGATGGAAGCAAGAGAGTCTATGGGATTGGTTGCAGAATGAGATTCTTCCTCGACCGATCGATGCTCAGCCTCTTTTCCCGATGTCTCTCCGGCAGTTAAGACAGCCAGATTCTAACAAGCTAGGTGAACCCAATTGCTAAAAACGGCCATATGACGAACGGGGGTGACTCACTGGCGGCGTTCTAGCCCTCCCCGCAAAAATGATAGAGCCTTCTGCAGGAAGCTGGTGATCGACCATGGGAACACTGTTTGTCGCGTCGTCGGAATGATTTGAGAGTGTTTTAAGAGTCTCGTGTTCGCGCACGGACGTGGCATTCCCTAGCTGTTGATAATTAGCTGAGGTGCCACATTGTGTATTAGGTTGGCTCTCCAGCACACTCAATTCTTGTTCTTCCCTGCTCAGGTCAGTGAGAAACTTGCAGGGATGCGGGGAACAATGAGGGCAGAAGAATGCACTCCCTGCAACCGCTCCCCTCGATTTTTGAATAAATCTAGATTGGGAAACGCTGCGCTCGCGGCGATCCGCAACACCCTCATATGGAAATGCAGGTACGTTGGTCGTATGGTCTGTGGTTTGTTGGACATTCAAGCCGCCAAAATCACGGCTTTCTTCCACAGATGCTCGAGCCATTGTGTTTGATGACCATCCCGTCAAATTCAGATCCTTCTGTTCAGTAGAAAAACGCGCACCATCACCAATACTAGAAACAAGTTTGTCTCCAGCTCCAGAAATACGAATGTCAGCCTGAGCATTCCCCTGTTCAGCAGAAACACGACTAGGCTCACTCCTAGCACCATAATTCCTAGTGAATGACTCGGCGTCAGCAGGTAATGAGCCGGGAAAACTCGAGTCGAGTCGTCCAGTCATTGAAGCATTGACGCTCAATGTTTGCGCATCCCGTTTGACCCGGTTATCAGAGTCATTACGAGATTGGGATCCTCTCTCAGATTCGGCTCCTGAAGACGCGTGTGACGATTCCTCATATTTGACGAAATTAGCCCCCCTCTCTTCTGAAATGGATGGGTGAATGATTTGTTCTGACGATGGTTCGACCACTGATTGGTTCGTCTGTTCAACTGATTGTTTTCCGAGGGGGACTCGGTCCCCATCACAAAGATCTCCCGGCCCACGAGATTTGAGAGAAATAATCTCCATATCTCCTTCCACGACTTCATCAAAGACAATCGACGACGACGATTCTCTGGAGAGATTTGGTTGTTCAGCAGAGTCCTGCATGCAATGACCAGATTGAGCAGCGTCGCCGCAGACCGTAGCCTGAACATCCCCGGTGTCTCTCTCCATGATTCCCTGAACAAGCGCTTCCGATGATATTTGCTCGGTGAAACGTTGCGTATCGATGGGTTGTTGAAGGCTACTATCACAATTGGTGAAATTGGCAAGTGCCCCTCCCGTTCCATCCTCCTCGACTCTCTGAACCATTACACCTGACGAAGAAGACGAGGACGAATTCGATGAGGTAAGGATTCTCCGCTCAGTAGAACCTTCAGTATCACTGTGAGGCTGAACATCATCACCATGAGATTTTTCAGCTTCATGCAGCGGCGACTTGAGCAGAGTCCACTCAGTTTCCTGCTGCTCAGCTGAGACAGAAGCGAGAGAGGGGACCGGTGCCGTGGTGGATAGTTTCTCGAACTCGTGAGAGTCAGCCAGAAAATTCCACCCTCTCTTAATGTTTTCAGGTGGTGCTGGTCCCTGCTTTTCAGGTTTTATGTCCATAGGAGCCTCCCATTTGACAGCATCGTCACGTTCCACAGCGGCGTCATGTAAAGAGACGTCGGTAAAGATTTGCGACTCCTGTATTGTAGAAACATCGGCATGAGTCACGTACACATGATGGTCACTGCACTGACCGCTGGGAACCGCTGCGGGTTGCCGGGAAGATGAATGTCAACTTCGGCAGACACGCCTCTTATCCCCTCTCCTACGGATGTATGGATGGTTTCTTTCGACACCTCAATCTGAGTCAAAGCAACATCTTTCTGTTCGGCTAGGAGTTGCTCGTTCTGAGACTCGGCCCAAATAGCGGCATCAGTATGATCTACAGCGACCTCGGGCGGTGCGACGGCAGCAGCCGGAGTCGCATGCTTTGGTTGTGTAATTGAAAGTTTGTCAACAAGATGATTGCGTGGAGGGATATGTGAACTAACCGTTAGGATGTTTTGAGAGCTATCCAAATGTTCACTGGCCGCAGCGTGGAGAATTTCTTGCCCGTCGAGACAATGGGGTTCCCTTTCGAAATCAGTCTTTAAAGGAACGGCATGGATATCTGCGCCATCAGCTTCCGCACCCTCTCTCATGGGTGTTCTATCAATTTCCTTCGATGTTTCAATTTCTGGTTGGTCATTGCAATCACAATTTGCGATTCCCCCATGCAATACAGCATTTGCGATGGTTCTGATAATTCCCTGTACCGAACCGAACCGAACGAACGTCGTCAGCGAATATAGACACCTCTGAAATAGTGGACCAACTGCTGGAAGACTTTGTGAGATAGCAGTTTGTTCCGAAGTGGGCGGTTTATTAACTTCAGATCGGTCATTATCACCACGATCTGCAGTAGCGTCGTGTAACAGAGCAGTCGCAACAGCTTGTACAATCTCCTGTGTCAAGGAAGTGAAACGAACCTTATTAGTGAGAATGAAAACATATAGAAAAGATGATGCTCGAACTGTTGGAAGGCTATGGAAACTGTTGAGGAAATTAAACGCGGGGTTGGTCTTCTCTTGTTCGTTGATGTTTGGTTCCTCAGAAATGTCGCGAGACTGGACTTCTTCAGAGTCGGCACTTTGTGATATATCTGCAGACCGCGAACCTAATGGGGCATTTTGACTATGCGGTCCAAGGACGTCGGGAACTTGAGGAGATTCTGGGGTATCTTGAAGATTGAAATTCTGAGTGCTAGACGTTTCTCGAATGTCCCGGCTTTGCTCCTCGGCCACAACTGTCTTCCCCAAAGTCTCGTCATAGGTTTTCTCCACACCCACCTGTTTTGATTCAGACGCTTCGGTGGTCAGGGTCGATTCGGTCAGAACAACCTGTTCTTGTGCAAAAGATTGCATGTCAACACAGGACTCAATTCTACTGTCAGAACACTCTGCGGTGACCTCCTTCGCTTGTGAGGAGGCATTCGCAGTCATAAGAGGGAGCTCTTGAGCCACATCAATGGGAACCGGCGCATCAGTAAGCTCCTGTGGGGAACCCGTATTTTTTATGATCTCCCTACCAGGATTACCACCAGCGCCTTTATCTTCCTGTGAATTACCAGTAGAGATCTGATCCTGAGCGCTGTTTACATCAACGATAACTTGGTGAGCCTCCCCGGCATAAACAGCGTCGGCACCAAGCTCGTCCAACTTTCTCGCATCACTAGTGGTACTTGTATCAACAACAAACGCTCGTCAGCTGGAAGAATCTCGTACCGGACTTCTGAAGTAGTATATTCTTGTTCTTGAGCCTGGACTTGCGCATGTTCCGCCACGGTTTGTTCGCCCGTGGATTCGGTTACGACCCGGACAATCTCATTGGTAGGAACACTGTCCACGTCATTGGTGACTTGATGAGTCTCCTCAACACTCACAGCGTTAACAAGAGTATTATCCGAGCTACCCATTTCACTTGCGATATATGTCAATAAGAAACTCGCAGCCGAGAGTAGGTATTTCATACCGAGTTTCAGCAGTATACGCTTCTGTCTCAGCCTGGATCGGCATGTGGTTTGTGACCATCGGCGGTCCCGACTCGGAGGGCCCAGATATAATTTGTTCAGCTTCAACAGGCTCGGGCCCTCTCTGTATCGGGGGAAATAGAACGGCTTCTTGACTAGCAAAATTCTCGCTAGATCCTTGTTCCTGTACGGTACCATGGCAAGATGGCTCTGTTACAACCTCAGGCCCGAATGTGTCAGTAGCAAGGTGATCGTCCATGGGAACGTTGCAAAGGTTCGACGGCATCCCAGTAGTTGCTGGAGATTCAATTTGTTTGTCGCCACTGCCAAAAATATATAAGTCCCCTTCTGGTCCCAAAGACTGCTGGGCAGCCTCAGGCTGATACCCAACTCCTTCGCTGTTGCCCTTCTGAGCCTCTGCGGATACATACGTGCCAAGAGGAGGACCGTCTCGTTCGCTGAAGGGGACGCCGCATGGTTCCGCATTGGAAGATATTGAAAGATTTTTGAGCGTCGTACCTTGGGCGTCACCACCGGCGGAAATATTACATACACCCCTTTCAGCCTGCCCGGCACCTTGGGTTGTATCGATGACAGAAGCACCAGCTTGGATTGATACGAAAGGCGCAGCGGGAACATCACATGGGCTCAGTGGAATCTCTGCTGTCGGCATAGACACATCCTGAGTGTGAACGGCATCGGTGGAATAATGTCCAGGATTTACAGCAACGACAGTTGCTGGTCCAGGAGCAGTACACGGTCTTATTTCTTCGGGATTATAAACTTCGATGGCAACTTGAGGGTTAGCCTGATATACTGGTTCTGAAGAGGGAACTGAAGGGACCTGGAGAACGTGCCCTTGATTATAATCAGGGCCGAACGAGGGGTGTTGGGCCGCGTGATTAGAAACGGGTGGTCCCCAGCTCGAAGATGTGTCATAAAGCTGTGAGTGAGATGCGGGTGCAGGCGGTATGGGGGGAGTGTAATTTTGTACAGAAGAGCGAGGTATGAAGACGGGAGGCTGAGTAAACCGTACTTTGGGCTCTGAGGAGAGATCAACTACCCGACTATTTTCGGCCGCCTCTTGCTGTTCTGCAGGAAAACTAACGTTCCGCTGCTCGAAAGGAGTAATACCGCTCTCTAAATCTCTGGTAACAAGACGTTGATACCCACCCAAGTTGGAATGCATGGTGGTTCCTGTGAAAGGAGGCTGGGTATTTCCAGTTAGATTACTATACTTATCATGTGGTGGTTCGGTTGGGGGGGAAATAACAATGTTCTGATCAGTGGGAATGGTAATATCGTTGATATCCGTTGGAACAAACCGATGTCCCGTCAATTCTCCCGGTCGCATACTTTGAAAAGTGCGGTCTTGACGTTGGTTTGCAAGGTTCTGGGCCTGGTGAAAAGATGGGCCCGTGCATGTGTATTCGGCCTTAGTGAACTGGCCGGACACATTGTGAAAATGGACCGGAGAGTCTCTTGGGACGGAGTAGATGGACTGTCTTGGCGTTGCATTTACAGGTATGTCGTTTAGAGGCCCGGGATAATAAGGTTGGAGTTCAGGTTCGGGAACAGGTCCGTTGGTATGATGAGGGCGACACATAGGATGAATGAAGGGAGAACGGTGGCCTTTTTTGTTGCGAATGGTGTAGCGTAAAACGTATCCACTGCATTCTTGACGATGTCCAAGAACAATATACTGTCGCATTTAACATTAAACACTGGTTAGTTGCGCTGAAAAATATTTGCTCAATGATCTACGCTTGCCTCCGTTCCTGGGTGCAAACTAATCGGGATATCGCGCGTAAACTTTCCATACGGTTCATCGGTCCACGTCAACATGCACACATTAACGTCGGTGCTTGTCCGTGGAGCACACTTCCCTGAAACAACAAGGTAATTGTCATCCGGGATGAGCTCTACATCGCTTATAATCCCAGAGCTGTGAATATACATCTCAAAAGTGGCATCTGGAAGCCGAAAGATTGAGATACTGTATGTAGATATTAGGCAAACTCTGCAACATTGTAATGAGTAAATCGATCATGTTGCACGCACTTGGGTCCAATGGGGTTGAATGAAGTATGCGCCATTGAGGTTTGCTGTGGTAAACGGCAACGACAATGCGGAAAGAAATATCTGCGATGTAATGTTGGTCTTCGTTAAGAGCCAGGTTTCCGGAAATATGTTGTAAAGGGCGGAGCCTAGAAGCCAGCTAGATGATTTTCGATCAACGTCTCGGAGCAATCGTCCTCCTTAAGCTTCCCAAAGTCGTGATTTTTCGAGTTCGTACTATAGTCATTTGGCACCCATGTTGTATATATGAATAGACACGGAGACACGTTGGAGACACGCTAGTGCACCACGTCTGATACATCAGGACCCCCTTGATCCCAATGTGGTGATGATGGCTGGTGATGGCCGTTCGTCTTAGCCGAAATGCCGGAGTTTTTCCAAGCTTGCCGAGAGCGGAGCTCAGCCTCATTCGGCCTCAGAGTTAGGCCTTAAAATCAAAATATTTACCCGGATGGTGATGGAATTCTGGTACATCATATCGTTCTCTGACACGAAAGTGTAAATATACATACATCTAACTATGTTCATGCCTCTGTTTCCTGTGAGAATTCTCTTCCGACTCAAGGTACCTCCTGTCGCCATTGACAATTATACGATCTAAAACCCAACGCTTCCATCGCCTACCAGAGTTGATTGTACGGCGTTCAGAAGTGTTTCGTTTGTGATATATGTTGGCAATGATTGTTAGCAAACTCAATTGGATCCAATTGAGTTTGCCAATTATTATTAGCTAACATATATTCTCAATGGGTCAAGCGGGCTGTCTAATCACTAAGAAAAGTCGACTCGCGCTGCTCTGTTCTCCAGGGACAGTTGTCAGCGAATACTTGAAAGCTAATTGGGGATGAGCAAGCTTCGGAAAATCTGGGGATGCTCTACCTATAGAATTAAATATTACTTCATGTGACTTCCACACTGATATGTATCACCGCCAGCATCCCTGCTGATCGGCATGTTCCCGCAATAGAATAGAATATAGTATAGTATACGGTGCCTAGTCTGCCCCGTGGTCCAGGCGCGTAGAGACATCACAACGGCCATAAAACGCGGTGTTGAACTGACCGGTTTTAAACTGAGACCACCTTTCGTACCCCCAGAGTACTCTGTGCCATAACACATCATGGAACACACCCTCTGTAATCCCTTCATCCCCAGGTTCGTCAGCATCCAAGCATCTGCATCTGCACCCAGGAGCTGACTCTTCCTTATTCTCAGAGCCTCGGTATACCGTTTCCCCAACGGCATCTTCGAGATCCACATCCACCTTCCAGGCTTCGTCTCCGACGTCGAAGTCACGCCGCACGAAAACTATGTTATCCTCCAGGGTAACTTCATCCCTCGCGGCTTGAGGCGCGACGTCAACGGACGCGGGCTCGTATGGACGGACCAAGCCTTCGGCCGCTTCGGACGCGACATTCCTATCGGGCTCAACCCTGGTACTGAGGTATGTCGTACTTCACGTTCCGCGTTCCTGCGTGAGGTCAAAAACTATTTTATGGTAGTATGTCCTGCTCGAGCATCGCCACGACTGCGATGACTACGTGATCCGCTACACCGTGCGCAACAGGTTCGCCAACCGTGGAGTCTGCGCCCCCATCATCCCCAACGCGAACCCTTGTACCTGCAACGGACGCGTCAATGGACAAGGGGGATGCGGGCAAGGCGCAGGTTTTAACCAGGGCATAGGTTTCGGCTTCAATGGTACAAACGCCTATGGACATCATGGGAAGAGCTACAGCTTCGGCGCCTCGTACAACAATGGGTACGGTGGCTACAGTGTTAATGCAGCGGTCAACGGCGGCAATGTTCCCCAGGGTGGGTGCGGAACGGGTCCAGGCCTCGCGCAGGAGTATAACAGCGGCGGCGTGGCTGTAAATGGACCTCCTCCTTCTGGTGCGGCCTTCGTGCAACAAGTCTGAGCATGCATTTACCGTGTTTGATTCTGTGGGCACAGTTGACTTGGCCAAGGACTACGTAGACAGCAAAGCCTAACATTTCGTTATATTGCTTAGTCGTGCCGCTCGTTTTTGTGTAATGTGATCGACATTTTGGAGAACTCGATGTCCTTCGAATATGATTCAATTATATGGTGGGAGATGCACGGCATTTTAGCCACAGCGGAATCCAGATCTTCCGGCATAGCAGTCTACGATTCGCACGGACAAATTCTTCATTGTGCGCAGCTGAAACGAGGTGGAATACCAGCTTTGGTGCGGATCAACGCAATCACCCGCTGATCAATCACTTCAATAGGCATGTGAGAGCAGGTGAGTAATAGGCCATAGGCTTTGCCAAGGGTTAATGTTCAATTTTCATGCTCCCGCAAGACGTGAGCAGTAAGCATGCACTTGACTGGGTGGGAGCGAAGCATGACCTCATGGTATCACCGCGGTGTTACTGTATATTCCAAATGAACGAGACAACACGACCTAGTCTTTGGGGGATGAGATAGGTCAACACCAGGGTTCGACTCGTCCGAGTGGAGGTTGTTATGAAGTCGCCTGCAGGCTGGACATGAGACCACTGAACAGCGAAAAACAAGATGCCGCAATGGTCATTACACCGATCTCCGCGTCTCATGGGTGAAGGCAAGTAGACATGAGGATGAGCCCAGATCATCACAGTGCAGCCTGAAGCTTCGAAGTTCGCGAAGAGGCAACATGTGACAATGGTCTACAGAAGCTCCAACCCTTGAATGTTGGCAAGATAACTGCGTGAGTTAGCATCTAGGCTGGTAACAGAGCAACGAATGGCCGTGGATACTGTGGTGCGATGTGGTTGGAGTTTCGGTTGATTTCCACAACAGCGGCCCCGCAGCTTGGCGACGGCCGCTGTGGCTGTTCCACTGAAAAGTCCACAAGTTTCGCCTCCAAAACCCTCACTCACTCCCACCACCAAGACTCTGAATTAACCTATCTATTACTCTTGCTCATGTCCTTCCTAACATTGACGCAGAAAGTTTATGATGCACAACGTGGAGCGCAGGCTTCCAACCGACTCCCAGCTGCAGGATGGTTCAACGCCCTCTCTGCTTCATGCCAGACCTACCACGCCACAGGAGAGTGGGGAAAACGAGGGATGACGTTACAGGAACTCACGCATGCATTCGACGCGTTCAACGAGGATGAGGAGCGTGCTGCATTAGGATTTGCAGGCTCAGAGGTTCGCACACGTTTATTCCAAGTTCCCTCAGTTCCCTTTGAAAAAAAAAAATACCACTAGGATTGTAACCGAGCACTCGCTGAGCCCCTGAGTGGAGTGAAGACAGTTTTTTCAGATCTTGATGGGTTGAAGCCGCTGCTAAGACATTCGCTTGTCTCATCTTCACCTCCCTCCGCTCCCAACGTTTCGTCACGAATTACTCCACAATCACTTCAGATTTCATCCACTAGTGACGACAACAAACTTGGGGTGCGCTCATTCTCACTGAAAGCGGAAACACACAACGGCTTGCTAATACTGTGACCAACATAGTACCTCGTACGAACGTCTGACATCGCTGGTAGTAGCCATACGCTCAAACTAGGCACTCAGACCAACGGGAGAGTCGACGAAGACACCATAAAACCCGTCCATAAGCATCGACAAGGTCTTTCCGCGATCTCTCTGATGAACGCACCCACACTTCCGGGCGCCACTGGAGAGCCTGCAGATGAACCAGGAAAAAGTTCGTGGAACCCTCCCGTTCGACCACCATCGAGACTTGGATTTCTCGATAGTCAAATATTTGGAGATGACGATTAAAGTGAAAATTTACAGGCGCTAAAGTTCTATTAGAGAAAATACCCTATTATTCGTGTCGTGTATCTTACGGTTGGATGTACAAGGTGTTGTAGAGGCTAAATGATTGTCAAAACAGAGAAGAATCTGATTAACTTCTGTACGCAACGGTAACAGTGACAATGCTGTAATAAACTAATCCATTGATGAAATGTACATGAAGTGTTCAGACAACGCGCATACAATGGCAGGTCCGTGCAGAAGAGGCCATAGAGATCTAACACGTCGAGGAAGAAACATAGACGATATATATTCAAGGATACCGTGACCATAAGATCCAGAAGTCATATGGAATGTATGCAGACAGACAGGCATGGAATTGTGCGAGAGGGGAATGAAGGGGACAAGGAAAATGGATGATGCGTGATGCGTTGAACAGATATTGAAGACAGGCTGTGTATAGGGGTGTTGGGAGACAAAACATGGAGAGCGAACATAACAGCAATCACAGCAATAAAACAAAAAGATAGGAAAGTCAGTGCTAGGAAGTCGTCTTAAGAATGACTGCGGTACCAACAAAGCAATCACTGACCTTTACACGTGAAACCAAGCCAGGGCTCCTACACACAAATATATTAAAAGTTTACACGACGCTCATCGTTTTCGTGTGCAGGATTGTAGCTGCATCAACGTTTGCTATAAACAAAGATATAAACTGAGTAACAGGCAAGCAAAATAATAACGAAAATCACCGAAAGAGTCTCCTCAAACTCATTACCCTCCTGGGGCATTCCAGTCGTCAAAGCTACACTGACCGCCCAGGTCACTACTTGCCTCAATAAATCGCGATCAATCACGACTTCATCTGGCGATAAATCTGCTCTAAAAGTCAAACACGCTCATTCCTGCAAACTAAATCCACGACTCACTTAATTCCCCGGATCTTCCCTTTGGATGCAGCCATCCCGCTTCAAGTAATTGCGGAATCGTCTCTCGTTCCTTCGGGTTTTTCATCAAACAGCTTTTTAGGCTCTCAATGACCTCTTTAGGCACGGTCTTCGCGAGGTGGTGGAGCTTCTTCGGAGGAGCAGGTACATTGCCATTACTCCCGCCAGATGTCCCGCGTGGCTGTGGCACTATAGGAATGGCTTGTTCGGGAAAATCGATAACATTGCTGGGGTCTGGGATCGCGCGCATTTTTTGAAGCACCGAGAGTTGGTGGAAGGGCGGTGTGCCATAGATCATTTGATAAAGAATGCAACCTAGGGACCAAACATCGCTTGGGCGGCCAACCTGCATGAAGAGCATATGTAAGGATGAAGATATCATGCATAACTGCATACCTTTAAACGAGTGTTACCTTCCGCGACCTATTAGAAGGGAATGTCAGAGGCAATAGAATTTATCACATGACAACGAACCTCGATGGACTCTGGACTCATGTAATTGACGGTACCGATCTAGATACCGCAAAAGATGTTACATCAACTGCGTATTAAACCCACACCACACACCTGATGATCCCGCTGAATATTCGTAGTATCATTCGCAATCGCATTTGCGATTCCAAAATCAATTAGTTTCAGCTCGCCTTTGACAAGGACAAAATTAGCAGGCTTCAGATCGGAGTGTACAATTTTCTCCTCATGGATCACATGCACGGCTTCGAGCATCTGGATAAATGTGAGATTGTGAGCACTGCAGGAATGATAGTCCTATACCTGCTTCCAGTAGTATGAGACCCACACCATATCCAGCGCAGTGCTCTGCTTCGCAGCAATCAATCTTGCCAAATCGACCTCACCACACTCCATCACCTACTCACGCGTTTCGTCAGTTTATACCCAAGTACTCACGAAATGATGTTTAATAACACCTACTAGCATGAGATGGCCCTTACTCCCGCCCCGCACCTCACTCTCCACAAGCTGAATGATACGCTCGTTCCCATCCAGTCGACGCAGCAGGGCAATTTCATTCATGTATCCCTAAAAACATATCAGGAAGGAGACGCAACGTCTATCGAACACGAAGTACCTGCATCGTTTCCTGGTCCGTTCGATCAAGGCTCACCCGTTTGAGCGCGTATATCTCATTCGACGGCGTGATGACACGGTACACTCGAGACGAACCTCCTTTCCCGATCATGTCAAGCTTGCCATACGTCTTCCCGTTCACCTGTATGGCACATCAGGGCGGCGCTATAGTAGAGAAAAAAACAGGAGCAGGGCGTACCGTAAAATTCTTAGCCCCATTAACCTGCACGGGAGCAGCTGCCCCCGAAGCATGCGCCCTCGACTCTCGTACGTCTTTTTCGCGGGCACTTCCACTTTCCAACGAGCCGAGCCAACCAACATCGCGATCAGCTTCTCCTATTACCTCGATGCCCATCGACCAAGTCTTGCCTTTAGATACACCAGCCGCACCATTTAACGGAGCTCCATTCGCATGTAAATGCTGTGCTGTCCCAGTAGCATGTGCGTTATGAGCCTCCGGAGCGGTGGGACTCCGACGATGCTGTCCCTTAGTGAGAGGAGCGTGCTGAGAACTGCTACGGCTCAGGCCAGGCGGATGAACAGGCTGCTGTGACGTAACCCCTGCTGGGTCTGAGGCTTGTTGTGGATTCGACGATACGCGTTCGCCGGTTGCCAATCCTGCCTCACGGTAGGTAACATGCCGTGCAGACGGAGATAGTCGTGCAGGGACGGGTGCAGCATCTGGTACTACTGTTTCTGAGTCGCGGCGCTGGTGTGAAAAGCGACTTGCTATAGATGGACTACGTCTACATGTCACGTGACAGGTGAGCAAAGAGCGCGCGCACCTGGTCGGTCTCTTTCATCCGGGCCTCCTTGCACACGATGCAATGGCACTGCTTGTGGGTGTCCTAGCAAGACCACATTAGCGCAATGCAACGGAAGAAAACATAGCATATACCATATCGCTCTCGCTCCTTTTCAATCTGCTCGGCCTCTCGTTCCCGTTCATGCACAGCCTCCTCCTGTCGTTCGTTTTCTTCATCCTCGAGAATTTGCTGTAGCTCCTTTTCACGTTCTGCAACCTCTCGCTCCTCTCGCTCTAGTTGTGCTTGAAACTCTGTTGAGGATGCCGTTGGCCAGAGGACAAACTCAAGGAATGTTAGAGCAATACGCACCCGCAGCTGCTCGTTCTGCCTCCCGTTCTTGTCTTTCCCGTTCTTCCTTGGTGATTCTACGAGCTCCGCCTGTCACAGGTCGTGATGGGCGAGGCTCGTCTGGGGCTGAACATAGGTCGTCTTAGAAGTTGGGGTCACGACATCGCAAGAGCACGCACGGGAGGCCTCAACACTTGCGCCACTTGCACGCGACTCCATACTACCAGCACTCGTACGAACACTCAAAGAATCTTTGCCTACAGGGCGTGGAACGGCAGAGAGGACGCGCTGTTGTTTAGACGGTGGTCGGCGGGAGCGATATGGAACAGACTCTAGAGGCTGTGAATGTGACTGAAGTTCGGATTGTTCTAAATTGGTCATATGCGGGGGCAAAGGGTCGGAATGAGTACGTGTGAGGGAAGAAGACAGCGGTGCCGGCATGTGGTGATCTGGGATATGTTCAATAAAGACTCGCCAGAGAGCAACGTCGACGGGGAAGGAAAGGCATACTCACCCTTGGCGTATATATCAATCCCTCCTGCCCAATTCTCTTTCTCCTTCTCGCGCATGCGTAGCCGCCGTGCTTCGCGTTCGCGTTCTTCCTCCTCCCGGTCTCTTCTGGCAAACTCTGCTTCCTCTTTACGTTTCTCTTCAATTGGGACGCGTCTGGCGCGCACGATAGGTCTTTCGCTAGCGGTGAGAAGATTGGTGCGTTGGCCACCGGGAGTAACAATGGGTCCCGAGACGGCGCGTTGGAAAGGTCTTGCGGCCGGGGTTGTACTGGGCATGGACTGAGGCACAGATGACGCGCTGTGAGACAACGAAAGCACGGACGCGATCGATTGCGCATTCTCTGCTGTACGCTCATTACCTAGTAGGCTGTTGAGATCCGTGTGGGCGTTTCCTTGCGGTGGCCCAGTTGCCTCGTCAGTCTGTAATTCAACGTGTTGCATGCCTTCAACCGTGGAGGGTCTTTTGGATAGTCGAACATAGTTGCCCTCGTCGTCCCAGATATATTCGAAAGATAGTTGAGGCGCGTCATCCGAGCTAGTGCTGATGCTACTTAAGCTTGGGCTGGCGCTGGGTAATGACGGTATATCGGATGTGAGTGATGGGAGGCCTTGAAGCGTGGTCATTGCCAACGACGAGGAGTGGCGATGAGCTAGCTTGGTGAGAAAGGCTCGGATTCAGCGACACGAGGCAGGTAAGATCACGTGATCTCAAACATTTCCGACCAAGCAATTGATTCAATTTGATTGAATTGCAATGAACAATTCAAATGAATAACCTTCGCCACAGAGTCTTCAAGTGCATGCATGAATATAGCTTGAAACTTCTAGTCGTCCCTTTTCCTCTAAACGACAGCCCTGCGTACCATAGTAAAGCATATGGTCGAGACACAATGTGGTAAGAAAGAAAGAAAAGAAAAACTTGCTGTATTGTTGGACTTGAAGAGTTGACTTGACAACACTGCAGTTCTAATTTATAATGTAGCATCTATCAACCGCAGTAATTACGCAAGTCATGGAAGAGAAAAGAATGCGGTAGGAAGGTATTGTCACGGTTGATTTCCATATAACAACGCACAAATCTGGTGGCATGCATCTCAAACAGTTGGAACCTCTATTACTAGTACGCTGCTGTTGCCCATTGCACACGCACTCCGTCGGATAGGCGACACCGTGATGACACTCCTCATATTCAAGATTAGACGACTTGCCTAAAAAGAGCACTCATTTAATTATGGAAGGTCCCGCTGGACTAGGCACATAATACCTACCGCGAGGGAAGTGAGTGCGATCAAGCAACTGCAAGCATCCGAACTCAGTGACACAATCAGAAATTTTGCATTATGGCTTACCAGTAGCCAACGCTCTGCAGCGAAATTGGGGCTAATTTTTCCAACAAAACATTAAGAAGATTGATGCCTTCCCGGAGATTCAAGTGATTAATTTCTGAAAAAGAGATAAAAGATACACTCACCCAAAATTCTATCGCATTGTCGAACATATTGAACAACAAACCGTTTAAAAGAGAAATATATTGCTTACATCACAAAATAACCAGCCCCATCGCTGTAATGTGTTAATCACGAACAAATTTATACATTTACAACGTACCGAAAGATAATAGTGACCAGTGGGGTCATAGTGAATCCAAATGTCTGAACATACTTGAAAAATCGAAGCATCGTTATGGCAATATAGATGGCTGGGGTTCGACAAGGAGTTCAAGTAAGTCACCCAACATCCCTGAGCAGATTTTGAAAATAGAACCTTGAAAGGCGGAAGTGATACTCCTGTACAACTTAAGTCACAGCAGGGTCCAGGCTATGTGGGAAATTATTTACCAGAACGAAATAGTTAGCTGATAATTTGGAGGCGTTGTGCCAGAGAGGCAGCTAGGGAGGATTCCAGGTAATATGTTGGTGGTCGGTCCAGTGAAAGGTTTATAAGCATATACGAGAACTGTAATGACGATCTAATGGATATATTAATCAAATGAAATATCCATGCAGTTAGTTTTGGCACTGCCAAAAATCGCTATGCATTTACCGTCGCTTCCACTTAATATTAATGGTTAGCAGCATGGTCGAATTCTGACATGGATCTGAGATTACCTAGCCAAAGACCCAGAAGGAGTATGCCCACTTTTTGCAATGCAATCACACGGTTAGACTTCCTCGAATAAAAAGGCTGTTTCAGTGTCACGTACCTCGAAATCTTCGAGCATAGAGTGCGTATATCCGCAAAACAATTAAAAGGTCAACCAAAAGCACAAACAGCGGCAAGCTCCTTAAAATTAAGGTTTTATGAGCATGGCGTCGTCTTCGTGTACAATCGGATTAGGTCTCACCACAGTTCAAAATGAAGGTATTTGTTGCAGCTAGTGCGAGGATTTAGACGCAAATGCATGGCAACATTCGAATTTATTCATTGACGTACGTCTGAAAGAAAAAGGAGAGTCAATCAAATATTCACGAGGTTATTGTGAGCCCACATTTAACGGTTGAACCAACTTCATGTCAACTGTTCTAGCCCATCAGAATTTTGTTAAATTGCCGAGTGTTATATCTCACAAAATAAATTCGTGCACATGAAGATGAGAGCATAATATCGAATGACGATATAAGGAATCTTGAGTAAGGAGCGAGAGGACCTGTATATTAATGTTTACGACCAGCGAGCAGCAAATTCAAAGCTGAGAACCCACCCCCAGAGATAATCGTATTCCTGGTCCTGAGTTACCAATACCTCATACACCAACAGAGCTGCCGCGCTTACTGCGTCGAGTAGGTAAAAATTCGGTTAGAATACCATGTAATGAAAATTTGAAATCTTCAATTCACCAGCGTTGAAATTGGAGACCCGGAGATTGTTAAGAGTGGAAAAAAGCGTTGTTAATCCTGTCGCATCAGTCATGATCGCTATAGTGAAGGGCAGGGGAGAGATAGAATAATGCCACCAGGGAAAGAATCGCAGTCTTGTGTGAAACGCAATATGATTAAGTATCGTACACTGGCATCCGCACCCGTGATGGAAATATAATCTATTAATTGTTATAAGAATTCCAGACGAGTCCTTGGCTCGATTTGCGGTGTGGTACTCGCGACAAGCGTTTTCACAATGTCTGCTGAGACACTAGAACCACGTGTAAGCAATGGCAAAAGCTTATAATTGATCAGTGGCAATGTCTGTGTCCATGGTGTCGAAACTTGAAGGTCACGGAATTGAGATAAGTGATCGGAATAGATTCGGAACCCGTTGATAGCATGATTGATGAGGAATTAATACAATTAATGGACGCACTGGTGCCATAATAAGAGAAACCTCAACTGAGATATACTTACGCCACACAACTAGTCACAACTTAGTCACAGGTTCCCCGCACTCAAAGAAAAATGCCATCAAGGAGATTATCTTCCTCAGAAATGCTACTCACCTTCATATCATATTCCTTTCAACACAATTGATAAGTCGAGGTAAGTAAATTTTTTATTGAATTCAACTGTCTTGACTCTTGATGTTGGCGATTCGAGAGACAAGTCTCCTTAGCGTTCGGTATCTGAGCAAACAACGGCAAGTTCCGGCCGCATGATTGTGGTGCTATAGACCGTACTTATGTAAAGCCGTACATACTGGTAAGTCTGGTCCAGGTAGCTGAAACGGGTCTGAATCATCAATGCCACAGCGTTGAATCTTCTCTATATAAGAGGAAATATTCATCGAAAGCTACCGTGTGATATATCATGCTTTGTTTCGTGAGCCTCGGTAGCGGACTCGAGCGTCAGTGAAGACAGGGAACTTGAAGTATAGCCTGAGAATCAACAACACTGGCGGCGGGTTCGGAGGAGAGATGTGAGCGTGGCCGTGCATTAAGCGATGGAATAACTGATACAAGAGTCCCACGCACTGTGGGTTTCCGTTAGACGTTTGTGGTGTCGTTGAAAAATATGACGGATACAACAACATACTACTAATCTCGTATGATGCTGACGGTTCGAGAAGGCTCTAAGTAAAAGAGAGATGGGAGATCGCGTCGTGAGTGTCCTTCAGTCTATTCGCCTTTATCTGTGCCGAAACGAGTAAGGAGGTTCAAAGTAATTCCCATCCAGGCAATTCCCAATACCATACGTCCCTGTGCAGAGTTTTGAATCAGTTTCTTTGTGAAAGGATTGCCTAAATCTACTTCACTTGTAATGAGCCGGAAAGTCAAACTCTCGGTTGCCATTCATGATCAAGCTTCATGGGGATATGACGTGGCAAGTGGGGTCCTGAAAAATAGGGGTCAACTTTAATGACTTAAAATTGTTTGTAATCCAAAACCAGCATCAATACGCCTTCTCAAAGGACTGTGTCATTGGAGGTGGGTTCGGAGGTCCAGTTGAGTGTTACGTCACATTGTCACATCAAGATACTTGTAGGGATATTTTATCCCGTACAAAGCTGGATCTATCTGAGACTGTTGCAAAGATGCACGAAGCACGATCGAGTTTATTCATATCTTCCAATGGTGCAACTATTTTCTCATTGCGACCATGTACGCTGGGAAGCCCCTACCATTCTGACATGAAAGTAATCAATCATCACATGCGACGGAAATCTCACCAAATAGTCCCCACCGGGTGATTGCCAGAGATTGTAGACAATCAGGAACCGTGTACCTAGGACTAGAGTTTAGTGCATACTCACGTTGATCGCCGTCACTTCAAGTTGATAATACCGCAAGAACAGGCACGATGATCTTCAAGTTGAGATAACCCATACGTTGTTACCGGAGAGATCCAAGGCTTGTTCCGTCGGCTGACCCTTGACTGGCCTCGACTGCGTCGGTGTCTCTTCGCGTGTTAGACGAGATAATCCGCTTACTGTGTGATACATCATTGGAAAGCAGCTTCCTTGGCTTGTGATCATTGATTAGAACCTGACTCCAGAGATTTCGGATAGATATCGGAATGGTATATAATAGCTTTGCAAGAACATAATTGGGCGAACAAATCAGAATTTCGACCAAGTGAGATATCAAATTCGCTAGACAATACGGTACAAGGTAGGAAAGGGAGCGCGACATGTGGCAGTACTTCCAGGAGAACCTGTCTATAAGTGAAAACCATTCAATCCAAAACATAGTGGCGAGGGAGAAAAAATATTAAGTTAAAACATAGGGAAGAATAATTGAAAGTCGCTAGACGTACAGATAAGCTTCTGAAGGGCCAGTGTGTCGGCACAGGAGTCTGGGAAAGACACATAAGAACGTACTAAAGAAAAAGAATGGCAATAAACGAGCGTGAGGATATCGATTTATTCCAAGATATAGCCAAAAGAACCGCCAGGATAGGAACGGAAGGTGTTCACTGGTCACCGAAATCTTTACATAACGCTTACACCTTCAAGAATGTGCTCTTCATGCTATCAGCTCCATCCTTTACGCCACTCCCGAATATGCGAAACGGGCTCCACGGACGGTTGTTTAGTGACACGGGTGGTACAGGCCGGCCGCCTGACTGCTGCGCTGTGAATTCTGAATCGTGGTCCGAAAGGTTTGTAAACTTGGAACCGCTATGGGCTGAAAGTGCAGTGCGCGAACCACTGTGTTGAGTGTGAGGTGAAAGCGGCGGCTCTATGGACTGAGGGCCTAGAAAGGCAGCTCCAGCCGAGCGCATGGATTCGGGGCCAGTTTGCAAGCTTCGAGGTATTTTCCTTGATTTGGTTCGGCGGCGGCGGCATCGAAAAATAAGATAGCAACCCAGGGCCAAGATGAGGCAAAATAGCAAGACACCAAGCACGATGGCGACAATCATAGTTGTTGTGGCGGATCTAAATAAAGTGGTTCATTTCATTGTGTTTGGAATATGTGACATGGTACTTACGAGGTCGACGTACTCCCCGTATCGCTGGATTGCGTAGGGGATTGAGAAAGGCTATTGAATTAGCGTGCAAGTCAGTGATAGTTGGATGAAATTAACAAGGGATGCAACAGACGTTGCGGTAGTGGATAACGCCGGTGGCAATATCGTTGACGAGAACGGTGCTGCACTAGTAGATGAAACACTGTTGGCAACACCATAACGTTAATGGCGTATTTCGATAGTCGAGAGTGCAACAGTGACCCACTTTCCCGTTGTAACCGTGACAAAATCCAAATCCAACCACCGTTGTTCAAGGTCGGTATTATTGAGAGTGAGTGAATTTGTGCCAGACGGCAGCTGGATTGCAAAGAGGAGTTGCTGGTATTGCAATGTGTCTGCGTGGGCGGATAGTAGCTGGATGTCGCTGTTGTAACGAACGGAAAAATTGCCCTATGGTCGGCAAGCCTGTCAGACACTAGTTCCAATCACACACAGGCAGCGTACATGATTCGGTCCTTTGGAGCCATAAAAGTAGATCGCAGTGCCTATAGAAGCGTGTCAGAACAATCTGGCGCAAACTTGCGCCTCTACTCACCAGAGAAAGTGACATCGACGGTTGCACCAGAGGTTGTTGATGCATGATATGTAGACTGGAAGTAGTTGTCCAAAGCTGGATCGTCGGACGAAGCTACGCCCCATCCTGGCCCGTAGACCAGCATGGACGCTACATCATCGATGGTGAAGTTGGACATGCCCCCCCTGCAACGCGAGTCGTAACTGTGAGAACAACTAACGAAGAGCGTGGCAACTTGAACTGAGGCGTTGAGGGCGTGAGATATTAGGATTAGAATAAAATGAGAGTTAGCGAAGAAGCCCCAACAAATTAGAAGAGTTTACTGATGTAGTGAGAGGCGCCACGTTTGGAGTACTAGTCCGGATCCATCGCTTCCAAGTGCCGAGATGGGCCGAGATTCTGCACAGGATCATAAACAGTGGGCTGATGGGGCCATCATTAATGCATCAATGCATCAATGCATCAAGCTTTAGGCCTTTACTAAGGCCTAGACCGGTCTGACTTCAATCGAAATTCAGGTGTATTCTTTTCTCAGTTATGCCCTCAACAATTTCAGTTGAAGTCAAGGACATGCTAGTTTGTAACTAACTTTTGCAGATATTTGAATGTACGCTTTGCAGCCGGCGGGCGGGACTTGGGGGCGCTTGTCCCTGGCAAGCACATGCAGACCCTGGCACTAGCTAGCACTGCAAAAACTGAATACTCGGCAAGGGCTTTCCGTGCCGTTCTTACTCAGAAAATGATCCTGAACACCGTTGAGCATCTTTAAATGCAGAACAACGATTCGAGCCTGTTACAGTGAGTGTATCCTAGTGCACTGTGCACTCGAACAAAATATGACTACTACGATTCAGGAAAAACAGCAGGCCAATAACGGACTACGGGATGTTCCTGGCCGGGCATTCGGTTGTCTGAATCTGCAGTGAAACCACTTCCGGGGGTAATACCTTCCATAATCTTTGACAACATCTCAACAAAATGCAATCGTGCTGTTATGCGCAACAATCATGGCATAGCCTGTGAAGCGTGTGTGACGGGTTACGGTAGATATCGTAGTCTTGTCATACCAGTCACCGTAGCCAGTGGTCAAGGTAGCTGCTAATTAAAAGAGGCTTGCAAGGTACCGTAGCATGCGGGACCCACGTTGTGTCTGAGGCAGTTTTGATAGGCCGACAGTCTAGCCTACCTATCGGAGCCCTCTGATCACGATTGTTGCGATATGGGGCGCAAGCGCTCAAACACCGAGGACCGGGAATTTGGAATCCGTAGATCAATCAGAATGGGTCCACTTGACCTCCCTTCATTCGTGCATCACACCTGGGGTTCCCACGTAACGATATCGACTTAGCTGGAGCAACCCGGGCGGTTGGCCCAGCTAGTTGGGTAGGGTTCGCAGTAGTTTTTCCTGTACCGTTGTTAATTCTGCCAGTATTTCTGCCCTGGGAAATTTTCTAAGGTTTGGATGACGCATCCAAAGCCATCTGGACCCGGCTGCCACAACGCTCGGCTGACAACATCACGGGCGCCATGGACACCCACATCATGCATCCACCTGCCGGCACTGTCACCAAACAGTGAGCTCAATGCTGGGGCAATTCCGGCCCAATAAATTGCAGATAAAATACGAAAAAATTCCTAAAAATTCATACAATAGCATAGAATTATTTAAATAAATCATGGCTAGCATACAGCCCCTTGCCAGCACTGTCAACAGCAGTGAGCTCACATATAAGCCTCAAATATTCTCGAAAAAATTAGGAAAAAATTCAGAAGAGCATAGATAGCTGCCCCATCAAGATATTTAGCTTGGCAGTCTTCCCCTGGTCACTCTATGAAATCCTACATTCACTAGAGCTTGTGCAGCAGCTGGTGCTCATGGTCATCCATCCAGACTACCTTACTACCAGTGAGTCCTTGCCTTTATGATGCTTCTAACCCATATATTCTATGCATATTGACAATAATTTGATTCTAAAGCAATCAATAAGCTCAGTTGACCCCTTCTGACTGGACTATTCCCTATATATCCTTCCCCAGCAACTCAGCAACTCACCAGTGCTTTGTGTATCACTTTCAGCTGTCTCCAACCTATGGAACTGTCAGTAATGTTTATTTCATTGTTTTATATTGTCTTTGGAGCTCTGTGACCAAGGGGGGGAAGCATATTATAAGCTGGAAGGTGTCAGATGGTGCATTTATGCCTCCTGCCACTTCCAGCCTTTGTTTTGTTTGTGTCTGACACTCCCCTCATTGTTTACTTCTATTCCATGAGTTCTATATTAATAATTTTCCTGGGTGTTGGTCTGGGTACTAATTCTTCTCCCCTCACCTCCTCATACTTTCTGGTGCTCCCTCAGCACCCCATTGGCTTTGTAAGTGTTCTGAAAGGCCTTTATTCTGTTTATTTCATCTATTCTAATCATTCTATGTAACTTATGAGCCTTCCATACCGATTCCTCTTCCAGAGAGAGCTCCAGAGGCTTTTGGGCTCTTCAAGCTGTATTAAAATAATGTAGTGAGTTATACATGGCTATAGGGTCATTTACTGCATATATAGATATCTATATAGTTCTATGAGGCCTCTAAACTCCTTTTTGCTTGAGTGGAGAGCAAGAAATATGAAACTTATTTTGACAGGTAAGATGGTGTTGCCGATTGATAACCATTTGTTTCCAAGGCTGTCCCATGCCTTCATAAACTTACAGTAACACTATGGATGCCTGTGTACTAGCCATGTACATAACTCCATGCTCCATAACATCATATTCAATCAAATAATGTATAAACCATTATTACATGCTATTGAGTCTTAAATTCGACTTAGATGCACCATAAATACTTTAAAAAAACATAGAATGAGTTTTGTTAGTGGTCCAAAGTGAATGACATACTCTGACAGGTTTTGTGGTCAGTCCCAGGCAGAAACTACAGTGTGACATTCACTGGATCACCAAGCACATTAGCCAACACAGAATAATGGTGCTTGGAGTCACTAACAAAACTTTTTAGAGTATTTATGGTCTATCTAAATTGAATTTACGACTCAATGGCATGTGATAATAATTTATACAGCATTTGATTGAATATTCTATTATGGAGGATAGGGATTTTTTAAATGGATAGTATGTGGGCATACACAGCATCCATAGTGTTTACTGTAAGTTTATGAAGGCATGGGACAGCCTTGGAAACAAATGGTTATCAATCGGCAACACCATCTTACCTGTCAAAATAAGTTTCATATTTCTTGCTCTCCACTCAAGCAAAAGGAGTTTAGAGGCCTCATAGAACTATATAGATATCTATATATGCAGTAAATGACCCTATAGCCATGTATAACTCACTACATTATTTAATACAGCTTGAAGAGCCCAAAAGCCTCTGGAGCTCTCTCTGGAAGAGGAATCGGTATGGAAGGCTCATAAGTTACATAGAATGATTAGAATAGATGAAATAAACAGAATAAAGGCCTTTCAGAACACTTACAAAGCCAATGGGGTGCTGAGGGAGCACCAGAAAGTATGAGGAGGTGAGGGGAGAAGAATTAGTACCCAGACCAACACCCAGGAAAATTATTAATATAGAACTCATGGAATAGAAGTAAACAATGAGGGGAGTGTCAGACACAAACAAAACAAAGGCTGGAAGTGGCAGGAGGCATAAATGCACCATCTGACACCTTCCAGCTTATAATATGCTTCCCCCCTTGGTCACAGAGCTCCAAAGACAATATAAAACAATGAAATAAACATTACTGACAGTTCCATAGGTTGGAGACAGCTGAAAGTGATACACAAAGCACTGGTGAGTTGCTGAGTTGCTGGGGAAGGATATATAGGGAATAGTCCAGTCAGAAGGGGGTCAACTGAGCTTATTGATTGCTTTAGAATCAAATTATTGTCAATATGCATAGAAATATATGGGTTAGAAGCATCATAAAGGCAAGGACTCACTGGTAGTAAGGTGGTCTGGATGGATGACCATGAGCACCAGCTGCTGCACAAGCTCTAGTGAATGTAGGATTTCATAGAGTGACCAGGGGAAGACTGCCAAGCTAAATATCTTGATGGGGCAGCTATCTATGCTCTTCTGAATTTTTTCCTAATTTTTCGAGAATATTTGAGGCTTATATGTGAGCTCACTGCTGTTGACAGTGCTGGCAAGGGGCTGTATGCTAGCCATGATTTATTTAAATAATTCTATGCTATTGTATGAATTTTTAGGAATTTTTTCGTATTTTATCTGCAATTTATTGGGCCGGAATTGCCCCAGCATTGAGCTCACTGTTGGTGACAGTGCCGGCAGGTGGATGCATGATGTGGGTGCCCATGGCGCCCGTGATGTTGTCAGCCGAGCGTGAGTGGCAGCCGGGTCCAGAAGATGGCTTTGGATGCGTCATCCAAACCTTAGAAAATTTCCCAGGGCAGAAATACTGGCAGAATTAACAACGGTACAGGAAAACTACTGCGAACCCTACCCAACTAGCTGGGCCAACCGCCCGGGTTGCTCCAGCTAAGTCGATATCGTTACGTGGGAACCCCAGGTGGTGCATCATGTTTATAACTGGCCACCTCAAGGCTTTTGTCCAATACACCGTGTTTTGGAGCGATGCACTTGCTTGACAATTAAACCTTACCAGCCAGCTTATAATATAGTACCGAGGGTCTACATTCTGGGTGTGCTTATCCCTTTCTATACTAGTATGACAGACAGGCAATTTGGGCTCACTGACTCTGACAACCTGGGACTGATATTCCGTCTAGTTTCAAATGACATTCCCAGCTAGGAATATAGATAACTCCGGATCTAATAATAGTGCTTCAACACCGAGTAGATCTGAGAAGATATGTCCCCGTTCAAGTCAGACAAGACGCCCACTTTCGCGTCGACACAGACAATGTAGCCGTCGCGTGGTATAATAACATCGGATACCATACGTACCCGCTGGACAGGCGATTCGGCTTCTTGTGAGCCGGCTTTCCCGGAATGCTCCTCTGGAAATCACATGGGGATAGAATGATTTTTATTTTACATAAATGTTATAAACCAATTTTCATAGACTCTGATATAGCGTCTGTTGAGTCTTGAGCCCAGCTATATACACCTCTCTGATTCCATGAGGTATTTTAGATAAATACCATGTTGGAGTTTCAATTCACTGAAGGTGTGGTGCAGTCTAGAACGAAAGGCGTGTACAACTTAGTTGAGGGTCAAACGCGCGAGGAGTACAAATGTGTTATGGATAGCTCACATGTAAATGCTCCATTCTGCGCAACGCAGGTAGCATACGCACATTTCTGAGTCCTCAAGTGGTACCGTTGAAATAATCCTTCAAGTAGTACAATCAACAAGACTTGTTTTACAGAGAAAATTTTCTGATTCCAATTTACACTCACTGGTAGTGGTAGAGTTGCTTATGTTGTGATTTATGTAACTGGTTTCCTTTTGATCAGTTCATCCAATGGCAAGCAGAGCGGAGAAAGGTTGGATCGGAGAAAGAAAGGCGTAAATTTTTCCTTCCTGAATCGAACAGTCTTCACATGTCCTTGCCAGCTAGGGATTGACGCAGAATAAGCTTGAAGCATATGTTGTCGGTGCATTTGCTCAACTTTGAGGGTCTCGGAGGACGGGCGCTCAAGTTTAGTTATTGAATAGCTTTGTGTTGGCGCCATTGGCCTCGTGTTTCATCCATCCCCAGTCACCGCTAACCAGTGTCCAATGTCTGAGACGACTCCCCTGCTTCAAGACTCCACCGGTTCAGATGGTCGACCTAAGGATGTGTATGATCGGTTTTCACCATCTCAGCGACGGCGGATTCTTGGCGTTGTATCTATGGCTTCCATCATGTCTCGTGAGTCATCTTAGACATCACTTGAGCTGTTGCATAGTAATGACGAGCATTATGGTGTCTAGCTTTTGCTTCGGGATGCTTTGTTCCTTGTGTGCCACAGATCGCCAAAGACTTGAACACCTCCGGAACGGTTATAAAGTACGTATGTTGGCTTTATGCTCATACCAGATCCCTCATGTTCCAAGCTACACTGTCGCTGTCTACGTGTGTATGGTTGCATTCGGGAATTTGATATGGGCACCTTATGCGGCATTTTGTTCGTTGAGAAAATTTCTCGGTGTGGATTATCACTAAACGTAGCATAGATGGCCGACGACCTATTTATTTGGCGTCTTTGCCTCTTCTTTGCTTTGGATCCTTAGGTGTTGGCCTGTCCATGAGTATTGCACAGCTTGTCATTAGCCGTACTGTCCAGGCTATTGGGGCGTCATGGTAAGGGCAAGACATTTACGCCATTCCCATAATTTCAGATCAAATTTCTAGTGTGGTAACCGTTGGCGCTGCAGCAATTGCTGACGTTTACAGGCTCGAAGAACGTGGAGCAGCAATGGGTGTTCTCTTTGGTGTATGTTTATTCGTCCTACATCTCTTCTACAAAAACATGCCGAGCTGGGGTTCAGACGTTAGTCCTTGCTCCCGCCATTTCTCCCTTAGTTGGAGGATTGATGGCGACTTATTCATCATGGCGGGTGATGCAAATAATCCTGTTTGCTATGGGCTTCGTGGCGTTTCTTTCAATTGTACTCTTCTTTCCTGAAACTAGCCACCCCGGATCAAGAGGTATGGACAAACGTCTTGCGCTTGAGGAAGCTACAGGGCTGGGCTGTAACGCCAAAGCCCGGGGCTGGGGTCTTGTCTTTCTTAACCCGTTCACCCAGTTGGCCATTTTACGTGGACCGACTATTCTCCTTGTAGTATGTACTCCATGTCTATAAGGAATGCTATGCATAATGTCTTTTTCTGTTCCGATCTAGTCTATCGCAGCGGCATTTAATTTACTCACGGATTACAGTAAGCTCTCTCTCTTTGTATATAAGTATGCCATATAATCTTTATTGTTTGCAGTCCTCCTTATACCTATGTCATATACACTAGTGGGTTTTCTTCTCGTCTTCTTCTGGGATCCCATCTAAGATTAAGGCGCAGGGAGAGAACTACGGCATCAAAAGCCCGGCACTGATTGGAGCTTGTTTCCTAGTCTGCGGAGTCGGAAACATTCGTGAGCCTTATATGAGCTTTTTTTTTCTCGCTAAAGCTCGCACCGCAGTCGGCGCACCCATCTCAGGCTACTTATCTGATCGCGCGGTTATTCTGGGAAAGAAGAAGCGTAATGGACAATGGGTACCTGAAGACCGACTCACAGCAGCACTTCCTGGAGCCCTACTGCTCACACCACTTTCAGTGCTAATTTGTGGTCTATCGATACAATTCATCCCGGGAAAACCAGGTCTCGTAATCGACCTCATCTGTTTGTTCGTAAACGGCCTCGGTGTTCGTGAAGTTTCAAATCAAGCTTGCAGATGCTCCTGTAGGTTAATCGATGAATTGCTTCATAATATAGGTAGTGATAGTCCTCACCTCTACGTCGACGTATTATCTCGATGTTCTGCACACTCAGAGTGCGGAAGCTATGGCAGTTGGCTAGTAAGTCTCAAACATAATTCATATATTAACTTGTTCACTCTTTTTTTTCAGTTTTTTCCGCAATGGCTTTTGTGGAGTCGCTTCGGCCGCGATGTTGCCAACCATCAACAAGATTGGAGTCGCTGCCACAAATGGGATTGCTGCAATGCTCGCGTGGATTGGCTTCGGGTAAATTCTATCATCATCAATACAGATCAACTGACATTCTCACTGTTTTCTTTTCGAAGACTGTTCTACATAACCATCCGGTATGGCGACAGGTTACGGGCCTGGGTGGATATCGGATATACAAGTACCATTAGAGACTCTTGAACAGGCAGAGCGTTTTTCTTCCAAGGATTAAACGAAGAGAAGGTTTGTTAGAGCAAAATGGAAGGGATATTGAGTTTTGAGAAGAATCATGGCTGTGGTTATGAAACTGACACCGATTCTTTTTCGGCAGTAGTAATCTTAGACCAACCCCTTAAGCAACTTCTGTATTAATAGTTCCAAGTTCTTTCCCCTCTAGTATAATACTACTCAGCTCGTAGTACATAAGCCAAGTTTCACCACCAAGTCGATAACGAGAGCGAAAGAGTTAATGCTGCACATGTGTTCTGACAGATCGGCTCAAGTTGGACACGTAAACTCCTCTATCACGGAGAGTGGCTCCTTATAATCCCAAACAGGATAATACGGGATGTCAAGTCTAGAAGCAAACCCATATCAAAAAGAGGGTTGTGGAGTAAATGAACCTTACTGCCTACCCAAAAGCCTCGGGACCTCCATTCTTTAGTCCCTCTGGTGTCGTCCAAAGAGGTGACCCAGCCAAAGCCAATACAGTGACACGAAGCTATGGGAAAAAGTGCCGGTGAATCAACGAGACATCACCAAGAACAAATGTTTTACCCCATAACGATATTCATGGGTGCCTAAGCTCGACCCAGATTGGGAATCCAGTACCGTGATGAGATCTGGTACGACCGCAAGCAACCTCTTTGAGGACAAGGATGCCTTTGGTAGAAGCTCTGCGGTAAGGTTCTCGTTTTGAAACGTGATCAGGAGACGATCCTCAGGATTGAAAATGACATCATTTGAAGACGGCTGCTCCTCTTCTTCATTAAGAAGAGGTGCCACTAGACGAGAAGTGCGCGTGAACGACCAAGTTACCAATTCACGAGATCCACATACTAGTGACACTTCCCCACTGGGAATTGTCAGCCAAAGAA
Source organism: Ramaria rubella (assembly GCA_015039355.1). NCBI lineage: Eukaryota > Fungi > Basidiomycota > Agaricomycetes > Gomphales > Gomphaceae > Ramaria > Ramaria rubella. Next base: position 200,918 of record MU134401.1, on the reverse strand, counting down.
GAACAGCGTCATAAAGTACAGACTCACCGTGAAACCGGCTCTCACTTCGCGATTTACATCGATAATTTTCCCTATAAACAATGTCCTTCCATTTTGAAGCTGAAAAATTGCCTTTGGGATACCCTGAAGATCGCTGAATATAGGTGATGAGCCTCCGCTCGACATTCATTCCCAGAAACACAGGACAAACTTTCTTTGCCTCTGCAGGATAACTGCCCGCCCGATCCTCCAAGCTTGAGAGACGCTCTTCGTAACACCGTATCTTCGACATATTGCAGCAGAGAGGGGAGCCATAGATACGCCCGCTTTGCTGCCCAGATCTGTGCATACACCCCGGAGGCTGTAAAAAGTTCAGACTGACATGTCGGAACATTGCATAACGTAGTTTCACACGAACATAGTCTCTACCATGTATTGATTTGAAGTGGATGGTAGTACCTGAAAGTATTTTCAGATGATATTTTAAACGAAATCCGTTGCCTACCACTGAATTTCCCACGCCATCCGCTATTGCGCACGGTGTCAAGCTTGATGGTATGCAATATGCAGCAGGCAGGCTCTACCGTTCAAACCGTTGAGTGAGAACTTTATTTGAATCATATCCAAACCTAACCTGCCACATATTGCTATCAGGAAAACACTCAGCGGGGATTAGAGGTAAAAGATTTGTAAATGCAACTTACGGATATGCTCTTCCCATTAAGTCACCGTCAAATACAGGAACGTTGAGATGCTTTGCAGAAGCGAGGATCATAGGCTGAATGCCTGAACACGTGGAGTCAGCTGCTGATATTTGTATTCACTCAGAAATGTCGACCTCACCATTTCCACCACCTATTTCATCACTTCCAGGAAGAACATTATCGTCAGCGAACCTCAACGTCAGCGAATTAAATGAGAAGATGATCCTTACGAAATGATGGCCGCAGGAGTACCTAATCCCATAAAACGTGCAAGGTTCCGGCAAGCCGTCTCCGTTTCTGTACCTGCTTGAAGTCGTTCGTTAGATACCGAGGGAGAACTACGACAGCCAGGGTCAAGAAAAGTTCCCTGAAATAAAGTCAAGTCTCACCCCATGAAGTGTCCACGAAAAACCTGCATAGGGTTATAATCATAAGTTTCACGTGTATCCGTCGTTGAAGTCGAACCTACAATTGCGTCGTCTGGCAAACTATCATGTGATATGACACGGATGATCCCGCCGTCCCTTAGTATCTGACGGGCCCTGAATGACATCAGTTAGGGCGATATGTGCATCTGCACGAATGTACGAATAACATAATATAAGGAGGATACGGGCTGCCTCCACCACCCGTTCCTAAGATACCACAACCTTCGGCAATCCATTCTAACAGCTGGTATATCAGCATTATTAAACCATCGCCTTTCATCAGTCGCACCTAAATCAACTTCACTAAGGATCCATTCTCCTTTCGAGTTTATATGGGGGATGTACTGCTCCACATCGATGCCGTCCGTAAGGCTGATTGTCACTTTTGGTGGATCACCTTCTGCCTCGTCAACATATTCACTATTGTGTACAATGATGGGCTCTCCAGTTGATACGGAAAGATCAAGCTGAGAGTAACCATATTCAACAAAGAGGTCAGAGTGAGTTATACGCGCAGTACTTCTCCGACCGCTTTGACGATGATTCTTGTTGCTTTGTTGGTTACGTACTGGTCTGGATAAGACTTCGTTTATTACACGCCTCGTGGCCTACGCACCTGCACGGGTAAATTTTCGACCTCTACGACCTTGACTGTTTCAAATTTGGCACCTGCTCGAACAGCACGTGCTATAGCCTCCTTCTTACATCGGTCCAGGACGTCAGACAGATTTTGATCTTGCAATATTTCAATCGTGTCTTAAAATATTTCAATTTCAGATGATGGTGCTGTGAGGAGAACAGCTCTAGCGGTTCACCTAGTTCCCCGGCTACGTTTGCGACACAAGCGCCAACGGCATTGGCGCAAGAAAAAAATGGAGGCTGAATAAGTTCTGGCGCCGTTATATCAATCGTCTCTGTAAATGACTTCGCCATATCCGATGAGACTCACCACCCACACCCTCTAGCGTTTTAGGTGCTATAATACTGCCCCCTCCAACAAGAAGAACGGTGGCAGGCTCTGGGGTAGTTTTCATTCCTGGATGACAAAGCCATCAAAGATGCCGTCTTTGACGTCAGAAAAGGGTACCAACGATCTATGACATCCTCTAGAAGTTTCTTAATTGTCAAAATCCCGTCTTGTACCACCCCTGACTCTAACAATCCTCCTAAGACTTTAGCCGGATCACCTATTGAGAGCGATGGGTCTTCTGCAACTACGATATCTGTCGCTGTGAGGGTAGAACCGCCAAACACTAGCCCATCCGTCAGAAGTCGAAAACCGGTAGAACTAAGTTCACGTAATTAATTCTCAAAACTGGGTGCGATGAGACCAGCACGTACTCAGGACCAACAGTGACCGTAGAAGATAACGTAGTCTTCCCTTTCGCAACACGAACGCGGGATCCTCCACCAAGGCCTATGGAATAGACGTCGGGCATGGAAAAGCTAATTCGAGGTTAATCCTCAGAGGTGGAGGTTTAATCATTTCTCACTTTGTGCGCACCCCGCCTATTTTGACGAAAGCGGCTGCCTGTCGTGGGAAACCACTCGGAAGTAACTGTCAAAGTTGATAATAAGATGGATGCCCAAATGTGATAGGAAGTCAGATTCCTGCTTACAACCCCTACGTCAGTGGTGGTTCCGCCGATCTTAGAAACGATACTTAGATTTTATCTGTTTCTGCGAACTTTCACTTACGTCAACGACAATGATGCTACTACCTTCATTATTCTTGACAACACTACCGCCACCTGTTCCCAACCCGGAAAGGAAAGCAGCGCCGCGCATAGAATTCGTTGCTCCAGAAGAAAACGTCCGAATCGGAAGGTGCGCGGCGGCACTACAAAATGGTTCAATGTTGGTTGTATCGTTTGCAGCTTGACATGGTAGCACTTACTTTGCCGAAATTAGAGTTCCATCGTTCTGCGTCAAGAAGAGAGGGCAAGACATGCGCAGACGATACATGGCACGTTGAAATCCAGAGATGGTGTGTCGAGCGAATGCGAGAATTGAGGCGTTGAGAATTGCTGCGTTTTCCCGCTCCAAGAGACCGACTTGTCCGACTAGCCAATAATAAATGAGGTACATTGCCTTCATGGTTTTATATATTTAAGATTATACCATCACGCGAACAAACGACTTCGACGGATGATCCGAGTACTTCTGACATTATTGCTCTGGCACGCTCTTCTTGGCTAGAACCCTAATCATAAAAGAGCAAGTATCAAATGGATACAAGTTCTTTATGTAATTATTTGTCCTTACGTCGTTTTTGTCTAGGGGGGAGTATATCCCAACGATGACTACAGCTTTCAAACCCTTTTCTCGGATCTTGAAACTCTCGGCAACGATTTCGTCTTTGTCGATCTATTGCAAACCAATTTGTATAATATATATGCTGAAGCTTTGCAGACTGGTTCACCTCGTTGATGGTCTTTCCGTCAATTTGTAAACCCCCTTTGAGTATTGCTACATGACCTTCGAGGATGGATCTCAATGATGTCGGAAAATCTAGGAAAGGTGGACACTCCTGAACCCAAGTAATGTTCAGATGGAGCGTGACGGATTTTGTATCGTTACCTCTGTGTAAGGTGCCCCAAGTCGGATGACCCCCACTTTAGATAGACGACGCCGGTCAGCTTCGACCACTGCATCTAGGTTGACAATAACTTTCAATATAGTTATGTAAACATGTTGCAATAAGTTTACTCATGAAGTGTGTCGCTGTGTCCCATATCGCTTAGCTCTCGGTTGTATTGTTCGGCGAGAAATACTGACTTCCTATCATAACGCTAGCCACTTGTTCAGGAGGTATGCAGGTCTCCTCAAGTACAGATCGAATGGCTTTCTCAATTCCATCGCTGACTATGGTTGTGGTAGGATGCTTGAACGAGGCTAAAACACCGCGGTTAGGCCATGTTGAGGCTTCAGGATCAACGCAAAGGAGAACAGAGTCTGTATTCGTTCCTAGGTGGCAAGTGTGAGTATTAGAATCATCTTTGGTTAAGAAACTCACCGCCAACATCCACGCCTATTCGATAAACATTCCGTTTTGCAGACGCGGACATAAGCAAATGTTTGGTCTAGATAACGCTCTGAATCTGTGTGAGTTCATATTGCCAGATTATGCCGCAAAGCCTGATTGGTTCATGTGATACACTGAGAATATGTTATGTAAGCAGGACCCGGGCTCATTTAGTGCTCAAAAATGTAAGAACTATTGAAGCTTGAAGCCGCGAACTTACATAGGGGTAAACTGTCATTCCACTCGTATTCATCCTGCTCACATCCGACGAACTTTGATTCGACGGTTAATATTTCCATTATTAGAATAAATACAAATCTGTATCTACATTATCATACTGCCCATCAAATATATCCCTCTAGTATCCTCCCAGACTCCCAAGATCCAATAACTTTCCTAAAGATTAAGCACGCTGTCAGTGATCGCGCCTGAAAGGAACACGAGAAAAGTACCTATATATATTTATACTTTTCATGGTTCAATTAATGTTGCGATCTGTCTCAACTTGAAACTGGCCAAGGCGTTCAGATCGCGGTCCTCAAACACATCGTGCTCATTGATGACCAGATGCACCATCAACGCAAGCTTTTTCCCGTCTAGATATGCACGATGGCGGTTACGGACGAGGCGCGCGACGCTGTGCCAGGAAACGAGGAAACAATCCTTGAAGTAAAAGCGGCTGAGCTTTGGGCACACCCACCGAATCTTGCCCGTGAATTCGCCACGGCCCTTGTAAGCGTAAGGAGTTGCGAGAGCCTTCAAGACAAGCATCGGATTTGTGCAATATGCCAAGCCGAGGCATCTTAAGCGCGGGGAGCGCTCGAGTGTCCATACAATATCCTCGGGGGCCATAGCGGACACGTGCAGTTCTTCCAGAGGCGGCGCTTGGGAACGCCGTAGGAGATCACGCCAAACGATTCCAAACGTCTCGGTGAGCCCGGAAGAGTAGCGCGGCAGAGGTTCGATAGAGGCGGCACGCAACGCGGGACACACCAAACCGTTCATTATAGCGAATGTGTCGAGATGATGGGTGATGAGTGAAAGATGTCGCAAAGCCGGGAGGGTATGCTGGCCGTGCGTGTGACTGGGGTCTTGACAACATGTGCCAGAGTGATAGGCTATGCTTTCGCGGGCGTTGAAAGTAAACGTCTCAAGCAAAGGGCACAGGCTGAGGACAACAGAAATCGCATTGCCGCAAATGGGATGGGGGCGTATGCGATCCGACATCCGGAAGGTAGAAGCGTACGTATCCGTTAGATGGAGCGTTGTAAGTTGCGCGAGTACGCAAGTGGGATTAAGAGATAGCATAGGAAGAGCCCATGTCTGAAGCCGCAGGCTGCGAAACTTGGTGTAGCTAAGGAGGTCGGCCGGTAGCTCGAGTCGTTGAAAGTCGAAGTGGTTCGCCGTGTCCATGAAAAAGAAACCTTCAACAGTGATAGTGCTGTGCACGAGGTTGGGTGCACACATAGGCAGCTCATCTAGGACATCGTTTACCAGACCGTAGGTGGAAGCGCTAATCTCCAGGCTACGCCAGCGCCTTGAATGAGTAAGGACTTCATACCAAGCAGCCCATCCCGAATCGTTGAACCCAGGTCGACGTAGCTCGATATCCAGCTTGGTGGACCGTGAGCGTAGCAAAAATAGTGCCGCCTTCTCTTGCGCATTCGGATTATCGAGATCGATCACAATTCGTGACCATATCTGGGGACTAGTGGCCGCTTCCTTCCATTTTCGGCAAACGCGTGATAGAGGCAGAGGCGCGCTGTCATCGTGGAGAGCACAGAATTCGAATATGTTGCTCAGTGTCTCGAGTGGAAGATGGCGTATTGGCGCAATCGAGGCATTCGCAAACTCGATCTCATTCGCAAGTTGACTGTGGCGGTTCGTGAGACCTTCTAGGGCTAAGGAAAGGATTTGGATTGCGGGTTCTAACTCCTCCTGTTCCTTCCGCTTTAAATCGACATCCTTCTTAACGCGAACTATGTTGCTGTGATGGGGTAGGTCTTGGAACATCACTAGTACTGTTACATGGTGTAAACACATGAATATGACGCGTACGAAAGCAGAAAATAGCGTACGTTCTGACCAAATAAAAAAATATGGACCTTTGACACGTAAAAACGCGTAGATTCAAGTTCACAGACCAGGTTGAGCACACATGGTGGTGAGTGCCGTTATGGATTGAGACTCCGCGTAGTTTTCACCGGAAGCTAACTCAGTTCCGATTTGAAGATGAGGCGCCCACAACCTAGTATTGGTGGACAAGCCGAGGTTGCCGAATATATTTAGACGGCGACAGGACTGGGCGCTTGGAGCGACCAGTATCCAAGAGCCAAACTAAAATCCGTGGGCCGCAATGCAGAGCATGAGATCGGTAGGTGCGAAGCCACTACTCTCAGCGTTATAACACAGTTTCAACCACCATGTCCATAGCTATTCCATCGGAGGCTCCCATGAGAGAACAAGTCAAATTGTATATCTCTACTCTCCAGGCCCAAATCATTGCTGCTCTTGAATCAGTCGATACAACCCCAGGTGGGGCCCATTTCCAGAATGACACGTGGCAGCGCCCCGAAGGTGGATACGGTCAATCTTCTGTTCTTTCCGGTGGAACACACATCGAGAAGGCAGGAGTAAATATATCAGTAGTACATGGCAAACTTCCCCCAGCTGCCATCAAGCAGATGAGGGCCGACCACGAAGGATTGCCTTGGTCGGAGGGAAATACAACATCCCTACCGTTCTTCGCCGCGGGCCTTAGCCTTGTCATTCACCCACGGAGACCTGAGGCACCCACCGTACATGCCAACTATCGTTATTTTGAGATCACAGAGGAGGATGCAAGCGAACAGGATCCACCTGCGGATCAACAGACATCGAACAAGATTCTTGCATGGTGGTTCGGGGGTGGTTCGGACCTCACCCCCTCGTATCTTTTCCCTTCCGATGCACAACACTTCCACGGCACGCTGAAAGCCGCGTGCGATCCATATGGAGACGGTGTATACTTAGCATTCAAAAAGTGGTGCGATGAATATTTTTACATTCCACATCGGAGGGAGTCTAGAGGGATCGGCGGCATCTTTTTCGATGATCTCAACGATCACGATCACAAACGCTTGAAGGAAGGGGGTCGCCCTCGGGAGCGAGACGAGATCTGGGCGTTCATTCGATCTTGTGGAGATGCGTTCGTGCCATCCTATCTTCCAATCCTTCGGCGACGAGTTGCGCCAGACGAGCGAATCGAAAAGGCACTCGAAGAGAGCGAGGAGCGCAAGAGAAGGTGGCAGCTCATCCGCCGTGGCCGTTATGTGGAATTTAATCTGGTGTACGACCGGGGGACGAAATTTGGTTTGATGACACCCGGCGCCAGGATCGAGAGTATTCTGATGAGTCTACCTGAAACAGCGCGTTGGGAGTACTGCTCAGACTTGGGCGAAGAAGAAGGTACACGAGAGAAGGAGTTGATGGATGTGTTGAAGAAACCTAAAGATTGGGCGTGATTTGTGGGCTTTTCATGTTGTTAAACCAATTATGCAGGTAGTGGAATTTGACTGAAGCATAATCCATTCCCCGTTTACCGTTACATTTCCCTGTCGCTCACCAGAACCTTGATACAAAATTACCTATAAGGAATAGTGGGAATAGTGTAAAAGATAACATTTTCTCACTATTTGTACAGTGCGATTTGAAACGATCGCAACAAAAAATAAGAACACTTTGCAATCAGTACCTATGTACATACTTCATATTCGTTCCAATTTCGCCAATACATTATAAATCACCAAAGTTGCTAATTCCGACTACACATGGACACGGAGCTCAAAGAACATATCGAAAATCTGTATTCTGTTTGTCAGTGAGGTCGAGGAACGCCTGCCGGTCTCGGTGAATAATAGTCGAGTACAAATAGAAATAAATCACACCTTGTCAACTCTGCGTTCTATTTTGGTTCCATCAATTAATGTCTCTTCAACATAAATGTCATCGGTGTCGCTCGATCCGATTTCGGCTTCTGCGTCTCTTCGCTTATTCTCATTTGAAAGTATCACGCGAATCCACTGATGAGAGACATAAACTAGTAATCACACGAAACACCTCGCGTGAGAAACCTACCCAGATGAGGAATGGACAGATAACATAGCAGATTGTTATGATGATCCACGGTACGCGATTTCGAGGTGCGAATGAAGCTTGCCACACTACACACAGACGTAAATCTTTAAGAGAAAAAAATATGAAAAATGTACATACTTTGGGGCCCGACAATATTGCCGACACAGTACGCACTCAGCATGATCGCATTGAGCGTAATACGCTTCGTGTGTCCAGCGGTGATAGAGGTCACCCAAGCAAGAGCAATCACAAAAGCTGTTGTGCCTGTAAATATATTATTATCCATAACTAAACCCAGCTCGCCAAAACTGATGGAAGAAAAACGTACCTAGGTCGGTTAGCCATATGCCAAATAACAGTCCGACCTTGTCAGCCCATGGTAGAGTAATCACTAATATCGCCCCTAGTATCATGGGTGCAAAGTTGAGTATGGCTATATAGCCCCGTGAGTTTGGGTACCGAGCAACTAGGGTGACGCCAACCCAAATTGTGACGACTGAACAGACTTCAGGTATCACCGCGTCAAAAGGTAGAAGTGATAGATCTTACTTTCGATCAGACCATCGACGCAGCCTACGTTCGGTCAGCGTACTACTCCCCACATACAGATAAAGCTTACCGAGCAGAGTTGTTTGCAAGTTGCTAAAGCCGAAACTGCTCACAATGATTTGTCTTTGGTTCGTAAGCTGTGGAATAATGAAGGAGATTAAAATGCAGCGCTATTTTAGAAAGAAAAAAAGTATGAACAGAATTTGGTATATTGCTATCCGGAGGACAGCCAAAGTTAGTGATGGGGGGAAACATGCAATTACGGCGTACTCAAGGCAAGAGCTGACATACTCGCGTGAGATGATGGCCTCCCACTCAAAAATGTTAGCACATACAATAATGCAAATAACCATGTTCTCGGTTCTTTGATGGCCTCGATAACCCTGCAAGTAATGTCAAAAAAAGAATGGAAGCAATTCTCGGTAAGGAACGCACTGCTCCATCTTGAACTGCTTATTTCCAATGCCTGTTTGATTGACCTTAATTCTCTCAACGGCGATCGAGCGTTCTTCCGGCGTTAAGAACCAGGCATTTGCAGGAGAGTCGGGGAAGAAAAGCCTAGGCATGGCAATAGTACTCGGGACATTCACACAACGTGGGAGGGTCTTTCTTACCAAAAACAAACGGCAATAAAAAGTGTGATGATACCAGTAATTATCATGAACCTATGTGGCTCGGTTAGTGAAACATCTCGCCGATTCACTGATGAAAGCTAATTACCACTGCCAAGGATGAAGTGCACTGTGCGAGATATGCAATACTCCAAAGCTCAAAAATCCAGTAATTATCTGAGCTGGATAAACGTAAGGACACTCTAACTCAATTATCTGATCGACAGCATCGTACCTGTCCCATTCATTAGGACTACCAGCGAATATGAATCAGCAACTCGAAAATAATAAACATGTGGCGTACACCAGTATCCCACACGCTGGCTCTGTTCGTCCCTGGTATAGAACATGGCAGTAACGATCATAAACCCTGCCGTGATGCTCCCCTCGCACATTCCCATAATAAAGCGCACTGTAGACCTCAATCAGAGACTAATGGAAATGGTAGTGAGAATCCTCCCACCTGCGAATAACCCTCCGAAGTTGGTACATGCGGCATGCACACTCAGAGACACTGCCCAGACAAAAATATTGATAGACATCCATTTCCCGACCGGGAAACGCTGGAGCGCCATATTCTGTCTATTCAACCGTATCTCGGAAAAGACATCATATTGAGGGAACAGGCACGAACGGATATTCAAACAGGAGATAGCTAATGTAGAATATTGTGCCGAGCCAATTGCTTGCGAGTCTCTATTCAGCTATTCAACAAAATCATTACAAGCAAACGTACTATCTGTACAAGACGTGTCAGTGTTGTTTATTGATAGTTTCCATAGTAACGTAACGCACTCGTTTGCATTCAAATGTGTATCGGTCCTGGTTATGAATTAGCTAGGTTCGATATCTATGGACAAGAAAGTATGCCTTGCCTGATACCAACTGCGAAATAGATCAAAATCTGGTGGTATTCTGTTCCAGAACTCACTCACGAATGGCAGAACTGCCTAAGGTCGTCTTATCCATAAATTGAACCCTGGCGCACCATGATATGTAGGCATATGATATCACAGGATATCGCACGTACCAGTAAAGAACTGTTACACGTTTTGTTAGTCACCAAACAATGCTGAGGGGGCGCGCAGAAACTCACTGCACATCATTGGAAGAATATGCCTATCGATTTTCTTGCGAATGCGGAGACCCTCCTCGAGTGTGATTTCACGCCCAAGGCTGAACTGTGCCGCATCATCGACCTGCTTCACCTCAACTTGCACGCCACCTTGATGTTTTGAGTCCATCCCAGACTTTTCTTGAGTTTCATGGTCGCTGGAAACCATTTCCGTGAGCTGCGGTGGTGAGTGGGCTTATCAGCAGAGAAGTGCCGTAAAGCCTTATATTGAGTACGACCAGTCACGTTTATGGTCGAGTACCTGGATAAGTCTCTTCGAAATTCAAATCGGTCCGAAAGAAGCCCCACTAAGCCCAGTTTGCTGGATTGTTACTGTGATTGAGATAATTAAGCGCGCGACACCACTGTGCGAAAAAGAGAATATCAAGGAGACACTCCACCTTCGGAGATCATTGGATATGCCTCTTTGAGACATCTGATGTATGACAGATAAGGTGATCTGCTCGCAGAATAAATAACAACAATACACTAACCAGATGAACCGGCGAGACACAATTAAGAAAAGAATGACTTCCGTAAGGCAGATAAGGAGAAAGCTGGCCATCTCTCCCCCTTGGAACCAATAGAAACACTCACGCTGATCCCTCCCCCTCTCAGCTCTCAAGAATATCCCACGAAACTGCTGCAAGGAGAATATTGTGCTTACCCGATGTAGTCTATCCGAGTCTAACGCGCCTTCGAGAGATGGGAACTTGAATGTCTTCGATCAAAAGAGAGGAGGTAGAAATAGCGGTGTAACAAAACAAAGTATATATTTGCTCAATATCTGTTATGTAATGTAATGCCTTTTGCGAAGAGTTCGTGGAAGTGAAAGGAGGAGACTCTAGAGGATAGAAAATATTTTGACATGTTCGTCATGAAATAGAGAGGAACGATACGGAAAGCAGACGAGGTTGCGAAGGCCACATCAGGAAAACATTAGCGCCGACTAGGACATGACACAGCTACTGCGAGTAAGAAGGCATTTTCGTTACGTATAAAGTCAAGAGAAGCATATGAGCTCTTCAAGTTGTTGCTGTTTTGTGTCGGCAGTCGCTTACCACCACAATGGCAAAGCACCCTTTCATTTGGAGGGAATTTATATAATGTCGACGTTTACACATTGGGGTTTTCAGTATTTAAACCCACTTTAAACTTAGGTTTAAATGTGATGTTTTTATATTAAGTTTAAATTCACATATAATCACAACTAAATTTATATTTGTGAGACAAGTTAAATTTCAGTCCATATATAATGTTTGCCCATACATTTAAACCCAAGTGAATATTTCAAATATACATTAGTTCAACATCTTGGACAAAACTTCAAATATATTTTGAGATATTAACTATCTTAAACTTAACGTATGAAATGAGAGTAAATCTGTGTTTAAACTTCAACTTTTCACCCACATTTGAAGCCATCTGTATACTTTTAGTTTATCTTTATGTTTAAACTGTAGTCTGAATGACAAATATAACTTGAAATTTAGGGATTCAGTCAAATAAATTGCACGATGGTCACCTGATGATCACCTGACACAGGGATGACCATTGGTCAATCATCACCTGAGGGAAGGGCGACAATGACAGCAACATTGTGTTGCCCTGTCGCTGCTCCATGCTCACACACCCTCCCTTTAATTTCATTCAATTATTTATTCTTTTACTTACCTTGAAACCTATAGTGCTGTGCTGCTTTGTAACAGTATCCCTCTTCGTTTTCTCTCGAACCAATGTAAATTCATATGTTCATCCCTGAAATCATATCCCAACTCACATTTTTCCAGAAGCATGGGCTGCCAGCAAGCTAGGTCCACCTCAAGATCATAGGTTTGATATCTACTTGAAGGGTGTCTCGACAGCTTGGTTGCAGCTCTAACCCCTGTCCATCATCCCCCAACGTAAGTCAGTTTTTTAATCATAATTTGGCAGTTCGACTCACCTTCACTCAAAAGTTTGTGCTGCCACAGGCAAACCCCACCTCATGAGGAAAGCTTTGACTTGTGCCTAGGGGATGTGTGAACAGTTGTGTAGTGTCTTCCACATCTGAGCGTACCAGTGCTAGATGTCAATGTGAGTGAATTTTCAACCAATGATTTATTTGGTTGTTCACCTGAACTCCCATATAGTGTCCTGCCACTTCACACCAGTGTTGCCCTTCATGTTTCACGTGAATCTAAGTACATCCATTTTTTGTCCATAAAATCATGTCCAATCTCACCTTTTCCCAGAGTCCTGGGCTGCCAGTAGGCTAGCCCCAACTCATGTTGTAATCTTCAATGGCTACTTGGAGGGCATCCCAACATTCACAAAGCAGCTGTCTCTACCCTATTTCCACGTAGCTGGACCATGCATCACTGTGAGTCTAATTTTTGTTTCTAATATCATGCTTCCACTGACCTTTTCTTGAAAGTTTGTGCTGCCACAGGCAAACCCCACCTCAGGATTAAAATTTTGACCTGTGTCAGGAGAACACCCCTGTTAGGGACTAGAATTATAGACTGGGTCAGAATTCTCCTTGACCAGAGTTTCAGATATTGCAATATTTGGAAATGTCTGGAATATCAGAAGACTTGGGAAGTTGGAGAACCGAGGCAGATCTACACAGGCATTGGCTTCAACTTATGGGTTGCACCCTCTTGAATTTATAGTGCCCTGGTATTTTGGATTTCTTGACTGATCGGAATTACCAGGATACCAATGGTTGGATCTGTATAGAAGATTAGTAACAGATGGATGATTCAAGACTCAATGGATGAGCAAAAGAACACAGATATTTGGAGTTTGAAATAATCAGGAATGGATGAGGATAAGGATAAATGAATATTGAGTGAAGTATGGCTTTACAGAAAAGCGAGTATTATCAAAGAGCAGGAGTTGGAAGATTGGAATATGATGTTTGGGATTGGAGTATTCAGGATATCGATATAATGATCAGTTGTATATAGACATATACATTGAACAATACACGTGATTAAGATAGAGGAGGAGGTAATTTAATATACAAACTCAATCTGGGTCGAGTCAATATACAAGCTAAGGAAAAAGCTTGAGTAAGGAAAAGCACATTTAAGGAATATGTGGAATTCTGAATTGGAACAGAAGAGATAAGGGTGTGATACAGAATTCTGGAATCAGAGTGAATATGGGGATCAAGATAAATATACAGGGAGAAGGTCAAAAGTGGATTGTGACTAAGAATGATAAAATGGAGGTATATTGGAATAAGCAGAAAAAAGGCTTATCGGAATGCGGAAACATCAGAAGAATGGAGGATGGATCTGGGATCTAACAGCTCCAATGGTCACATAGGGACTTCCTCTATTTTATCTGCAGATAGCACAGCTAGATATCAATGTAAGTTTATTTTCATTCAAATATTCATTTATTTACTCACCTTAACTCACACAGACAGGCCCTTTGCAGCACCACTGGTCTTCATCTCCGCTAGATCACATCTATATTTCGTTTGCAGAATCATATTTCAACCCAATTTTTTCTGAAATCCTGGGCTGCCAGCAGGCTAGGTCCAACTCATGTTGAAACCAATGTCAGCTGGGAGGACATACCACCAGTTGCGAAGCTGCTGTCTTCACCTTATCTCCACATATTCAGGCCTTTCATCAACATGAGTCCAATTTTTGATAATAATATTGTGTTTTGACTGACCTTTTCTGAAAAGTTTGTGCTGCTGCAGGTGAGCCCCCCCTCAAGAGGAAACCTTCGACTTTGATAGGGAGTCCTCCAAACAGTTGCATGGCTACCATCTGTATTTCAGCTGCAGATAGTGCAATTGGGTATCTATGTAAGTTTACTTTCATTTAATGATCCTTTCATTAACTTACTATAACTCTCATAGTGTCTTGCAGCTCAACCTTCCTTTGGACTCTTTCCCACCTCTGTCTTAACATCCAACCCAGATGGTATGTTGAGACTTTGTAACTTCATTCTTTCTCATCACCTTATGCATATTTATTCACTTGGAACTGTAGCCTCTAATTCACCCCTTTCCACAATGCTTCCCTTCCTTTGACACCAGTCAATCCTATCCAACACAGCTTCTGCTTGATATTTAGGTCTGATTTCCCCCTCACACCCAGAACACTATGCAGGACCTTGGACAGAGGGGGAATGTTCATTCAGGATGAAAATTTGAATGGAAGCGAGTTGGGGTACTGTTATGAACTGGATTTCTTCTCATTGGATGTTGGAATTGTCAGAGTACGGATTGGAGTTGGAGATCGAGACATATGGATGTTGGCTTCAACTTAGGTTGCGCCCTCTTGGATCCTTTGTGTCCTGGTATTTCGGAGGGTTGGAATGTCGGAGGAGTCGGACAAGATTGGAGAGTCGGATAGAACTTAGAAACAGAAGCGAGAAGTCGTCGAGTCAAGGTGGGTCAATATTCGAACTGATTGACGAGTACATGGAGGAGTCGTATATAACAAATTGATATAATCCGAATTGGAGAGATACAAACACGGAAATCCGAAACGGAGCGAAACTGGGATTGGGGCAGAAAATAAATATGGACATAAGACCAAAGATGTAGATTTTTGATGAAAATAACTAAATATAGATGGGATGGAGATAAGGAATAACGGGTGGAGGAAGTCGGAAATATGAATTGGAATATGTCTGAGAAAAGCGGAAAAGCTGAGAATGAATCTGGGTTCTAACAGTATCTCCTCTTCAAGGCCGAGCCCTTGAGGCCAAAGATCAGCATGGGAGGTCTGGTTTGGTTATTAAGCGAAACCCCTAACGTGATATATAAGAGTGATGGGTGGGGCTCGATTTATCAGTTCCCTGATCTTCTTATCCCTACCCTCTTCTGAGCTAAAATGTCGATGCTGCTGATTATCTCGCTTGAGGACCTGATTTCCGAAGATGATTCGGAATCGGAGACTGATTTAGAAGCACAGATTTGCGAGATTTCGGAGTTGCAAAAAGAAGCAGCAAAGAAATTAGAGCAGAGAAGGTTGGAGCGGAAAAAGGCAGAAAAGGAGGAGAGGAAGGCCAACCAGAAATTGGAGGAAAAGTCTCGGGGGAGGAAAAGCAATGTGGTGGAGAGAACCATTGCCTGTAGGAGGGTTCACGAATCTGCGATTAACCGGGTCGGACACGAACAGTATTGTTGTGCGGGATGTCGGATTCGGGATATTTTTTGTTCACCGATAGGGGAGGGAGCGAATGTGACATGTGATGAATGCACAAAGGATGGGAGGACATGCCGTTGACTGGGAACGTCGGGATTTGCAGAAGAAGTCGCAAAAGATGTGGATACAGGTGAGGAAGGAACAGCGGAGTTGCTGGTGAAGGAAGTCCGAGAGTTGCGGAAGTCTGTCGATCGTCACGCGAGTTCCATGCGGACTCATTCCAAGGAGACGCAGATTCTCACTACATGGGTACAAAGGATGGTTCAGCACCAGGAGCGGGAATTGGAAGTGAGGATGGAGGAAATGGAAGGGGATGAAATATGGAAATCGGAAAATTGAATTGGGATTTGAGCGGAAGCACGAGGTGGAATTTCTTGGAACAGAGGGAAATGTAATTAGGATCTTGAACATAAATTGTAGGAAACATTGGAGAAAATCGGAAAAAATTGGAGAAAGAAGGAAACGTTAAGGAAGAATCAGACTGGGTTTGTCAGGATATTTGCGATGAAAGTCTTCAATGACCTCTGAAGCATTGCCTAATTCCGTAGTGGGAATCCATGAGGTTTCTTCATCGGTACCCTGATAACCTGTCCAGCATACTAAATATTGTATCTTGCAACGTTGGTGATTGTCTATCTTGGAGTCCAGAATTTTGTCGATTTCGTATTCGGGTTTGCCTTTGATAATAACTGGTGGAGGTGGAGGTTGTATTTGGTTCGGGATTGCGTTCAGAGTCATGGGTTCTAGCATGGAAATGTGGAAAGATGGATGAACAGCATGCATACTGTCAGGTAGTTGGAGAATAAAGGCTCTATTACTGGTACCTGTGGGTGCGATGATATCAAAAGGTCTGAGGTATGTTTTGGTGAGCTTCTTTGAAGGTCGGGTTGTGCGGAAAAATTCAGCTTTGACAAAGACTTTGTTGCCTACTTTGAAGTCTGGAGCTGGAGAGCATTTCTTGTTCATGGGTTCCTCATATTGGGATTGCACGTCGGAAATTCTCTTTTGGAGTTCCTGGTGGAGTTCATCTAAGTTGATTGCAAAATCTTTTGCATGGGATGAAATGAGATCATGTTCAGGATGGATGGAAATGTCGGGATTGTAACCTTTGTTAGTGAAGAATGGAGAGACACCTGTTGTCGTGTTTGGAGCGTTGTTATAGGTGAATTCTGCGATTGGAAGAAGTCTAGCCCAATTGTCTTGTTGATAGTTACAATAAATGCAAAGGTATTGCTCAAGAGTCTGATTTGTTCGTTTGGTTTGTCTGTCACCTTTGGGGTGATATCTGGAGGTGAAATGGAGATTCATGTCTAGTGCCTTTCCGAGTGTGCGGAAGAAAGAAGACACGAATTTGGAACCTCGATCGGAGGTGACGTGAGTCGGAACACCGTGCTTGGAGAAGACATGGAGAATGAAAAGCTGAGCGAGCATTGGAGAAGTGATTGTTGTCACTGTTGGAATGAATATTGCTTGTTTCGTGAGTCTGTCAATGATAACGAGGATGCTGTCAAAACCCGATGAAAGCGGAAGCGGCTCAATGAAATCCAAGGATATAGAATTCCACGGTCTTGGCAGAATTGGTAGATGCTTAAGGAATCCATAAGGCCAATGTCATTGGGATTTTGATTGAATACATGTTGTACAGAATTTGACATAAGAGATAATGAAGTTTTGGAGTTTCGGCCATGTATATTCACGTTGGATGTTGCTGAGAGTCTTGTTTTGTCCGAAATGTCTGGAGATCTGGTGGTCTTGCAGATATTGTAAAACGTGGAGTTGGAGGTCGTTAACGTTGGGAATGTAGATTCGATTGTCAAGTTGGAGGAGTCCTTGAGGATCGACTGACCATCGAGGTGTTGGAGGGTTTGCGGGATAGTCGGAAATTGCGGGATTGGAGGAGATGGATTGTCAGATTTCTTCATGGAGTTTCTTGAAATCCATGATGGTAACTGCATGGAGAATTGTGACGTTAAAGGATGTGGCTCGGAGGGATGATGACAGCTGTTCGTTAGTGAAAACTGGGTGGAAGTTGTGCGGGTTAACGCTGGCATAGTTGCTACTCCCCTCTTTAAGATAGACATCCCATCGTCTAGTTAAGGAGTTGGGTTTTGTTCCGAGTTTCCCAGGTCGGAATCAGATAATGAGGTTGAACTGACATAGGTATTCCAACCATCGTACTTGTTGTCGGGTTAGAAGCTTGGTGGTTGCGAAATATTCGAGGTTCTTGTGGTCAGTTACAACGTCAATGGTGGAACTGGAACCTTCGAGGTAGTGTCGCCAAAGCTTGAAAGCTTTGAAAATAGCAAGTAATTCTTTGTTGTGGACGTTGTAGTTTAATTCCGGGGCTGTAAAAGTTCTGGAATGAAAAGCTACAGGGTGAATTTCACCATCTTCCAGAGAAATGATAGAGAGGATTGCTGCTAGGGTGTAGTCCGAAGCGTTGGTTTCCACGATGAGTTGACAATCGGGAATCCAGTGCGTAAGGATCAGAGCTGTGGTGAAGGCTTTCTTGAGTGTTTCAAATGATTTCTGATACTCATCAGAGAAGTTCCACTTTACGGTTTTCCAAGTGAGTCGGGTAAGCGGAATTGCGATGTCGGAGTAATTATGAATGAAGCATCGGTAAAAGTTCGCAAAGCTTAGGAAGGATTGGATATCTTTTACTTTTCAGGGTTTGGGCCATTCTTGAATTACTTTGATTTTGTCATCTGCCATTGAAAGTTCTTCCAGAGAGAGTATGTATCCAAGATATTCCACCGTTGTCTTGTGGAAGTCACATTTGTTGGATCTTGCATAAAGTCGGTTTTTTCGGAGATGTCGGAGGACTTTGCAGACATGTTCTTCGTGTTCTTCCAGGTTGTTGGAGTAAACTAAGATGTCGTCTAAATAGATGAGGACTGAAACATCGAGCATGTCGCTGAATATGTCGTTCACGAATCACTGAAAAGCGGCTGGTGTGCCAGTGAGACTGAAGGGCATAACACACCATTCAAAGGAACCGTATCAGGTCCTGAATGTGGTTTTACACTTGTCGCCCTCTCTAATGTGGACTAAATGGTAAGCATGTTGGAGATCAATTTTGCTGTAAATCCGCACTTTTCTGGGGCTTTCCAAAAGGTCAGAAAGTTGGGGAAGCAGATATCGGTCTTTTTTTGTGATTTTGTTGAGACCATGGAAATCGATACAAAGTTGGAGTCTGCCTAATTTCTTCTTTGAGAATAGTACTGGAGCACCATGCAGAGAAAGTGAAGGGCGGATGAATCCTATGGCTAGTGCCTCGTCAATGAACTTTCAGAGTGTTTCTAGCTCAACTGGAGATAGGGAATAAATGGTTCCCAAGGAGGGACTCTCTCCCTCTATCAAGTCAATCTTGAGATCGTACGGTCGATGATCAATGAGGATTTCCACTTTCTTCTTACTGAAGACGTTGGAAAACTTGTGATATTCCAATGGAACGCTGTCGAGATTGGCTGTTGGATCGGGATTTGGGGAAGTGTTGATGTTGGAAGCGGATCTTCCTTTCAGAAATCCGCATAACTGAAAGATCTCCTCATTATCTAGTCTGCACAAGCGAGCAAATGCAGAAGCAGGGACTAGGTCGATAGGTGAGTCATGTTTGGATGTTGGAGGGGCGTCCATGTGATCGGATTTCGGGATTCTGGGAACTGCAGAGGCGGATTTCATGGAGAGTGACATTGGAATTGAATCTTGCTGCTGAGGAATGCAGAACGATATACTACTCATTACCCAGTCAATCAACAGATTGTAGCAGGTGAGCCAGTTGTGTCCTAGCATGATGGAGCAGCTAGAATCAAGCGGTGTTACATACATAGCAACAACCTGATTCTCGCCGGATGGAAAGCAGATTGGCATATCGATAGTCTGCATAATTGAGACGTTAGAAGTGCCGTCGAAAAGTGTTAGCGGGATTTGCAGGATGTTGTGGAACTCCAGCGGAAGCTTGGAAGCAAATGATGAGTCTATAAAACAATGAGTGGAACCGGAGTCCACAAGAGCTTGAATGTCAGTATTCAGAATAATGTCGGAAGTCAATCGTATAGTAAGAGAATTGGATTTTGAAAGAGTGGAAGTGTTGAGTCGGACCTCGGAAAATGCACAGATGGAATCAACGCAACTCTGGGTCTGTGCGGAGGTCTCAGAGCTGCTTATTATTATTTTGAATCTGTAACGGCCGCAGGTTTGGCCTTGGACTCGGGTTTGCTTGAAATTGCAGAGGCCACTTGGGCCTTCGATTGAGCATTAAAAGGGGTTGATCGTGGACAGTCCTTTGCAATATTCCCAGGCTTCCCACAGAACATGCAAAGGTTTTGGTCCATGTGTTGCTGTCTCTCCTGTTGTGTTAATTTTCCATCTTTTCTGAGTATGTTGGGGATATCCGGAGTTTTTCGAAAATTCGACGTGGAGGACTGAGGTTTGGTAGAGGAGGCAGAAGCTGAACTGTTGTTGTTGTTCGTCCTCTTCTGCGGTTGGTTCGATCGGGATTCTTGCTTGTCCGATTTGCTGCTGTTACCGGAGTTGTTGTTGTTGGAAGTGGTGGCATGGTTGACTTCACCTCGCTGTTCCCAATAATGGCTGTCGATGGTTTGTGTGAGTTGTCAGAGTTCTGGAAGCGTGTCAGCTTTGTCTCAGGTTGCAAGAATATCTTTAATATGATCGGGAAGTTTAGTATAAAAACTCCTACGAAGGGTGGCGTTGCCCCAATTGACTCTAGCGGCTAGGCGGTTGAACTCTACGATGAACTTCGTGATGTGTTGGTTTTTGCACATTTGGGGATTGTTGAGTTTGGTTTCCGCATCGCTGATGGGATCGTAAGCTCTGAAACTCTCTCGGAGTACCGTTGTGAAGTCCCAATAGTTTGTAACCCAGGGCGGGTCTTGGAAGGCGTCGTTGTCTAAGAGTTCAGGCTAAAAAAAATCTAAAGCCATCCCTTTTAAAAAAGAGATAGTGTAAATAACTTTCGCTTTGTCACTGGAAAAGGTCTGAGGACGATTGCGGAAGTGGAGCTTGCATTGAAGGAGGAAGGGATGGAGCTTTCGTGAATCCGATCCGTCGAAGGTGTCGGGTTCATGGAGCTTGGTTTTTCCGGTTTGACCTTTGTTCGGAGTTCCCATGTGCCTGGTTATCTGTTTTAAAGCTTTTAACATAGCCTTCCCCTCATCTTCTTCATTGTCAGTGTCGTCCTCGTTGTTGTTGATGTTGTCGTCATCACCAGGGTCGTCTTCTGGTTTGTTATTCAGAAGGTTAGATCTGGGGTCTGTGATTACGGTGACAGTACGGGATCTGGTAGAAGGCATAATGAAGAGTTTTAGTTCGAATATACTGTTATGAACTGGATTTCTTCTCGTCGGATGTCGGAATTGTCGGAGTACAGGATTGGAGTCGGAGATCGAGACATATGGACATTGGCTTCAACTTATAGGTTGCACCCTCTTGGATCCTTCGTGTCCTGGTATTTCTGAGGGTCAGAATGTCGGAGGAGTCAGACAAGATTGGAGAGTCGGATAGAACTTAGAAACGGATGTGAGAAGTCGTCGAGTCAAGGTGGGTCAATATTCAAACTGATTGACGAGTACATGGAGGAGTCGTATATAACGAATTGATATAATCCGAATCGGAGAGATACAAACACGGAAATCCAAAACGGAGCGAAACTGGGATCAGGGTAGAAAATAAATATGAACATAAGACCGAAGATGTAGATTTTTGATGAAAATAACTAAATATAGATGGGATGGAGATAAAGAATAACAGGTGGAGGAAGTCAGAAATACGAATTGGAATATGTCAGAGAAAAGCGGAAAAGCTGAGAATGAATCTGGGTTCTAACAGGTACCAGTGGCTATGTTGTGCTGGGTTGTGTTGTTCTTGGAGCCTAATGATCTGGAGGACTATGGTGCATTTTGACTTAATTTTGATGTTGTGGGGTGCTGACAGTTTTTCTGGCATTTTAGAGTTGTCTTTCGATGCTGAATTCCATTGCCAGACAGTGGTGGAGTCCTACACTTCAAGCCATTGAGGATTTTGACTTGACGACCATTCTTATATCAATCAATGGCAGTGGTAGTAGCTAAGGAGCATTCAGATGTAAATCCAAATGAGGTTCATTACATGACTCATCACTTACTCTATGAGTCACCATCAATGCCCACATGCCCTCAAATGTAAATCACCTGACCAAGGAATCTATCAAAGAAGTTTAATTATATGATTTGGCACTTACCCCACCACATTCAACTGCTACATCTGTTCTACTGGTCTTGAATATGGCTGCTGTGCATTCAGATGTAAGTCAAACAATTTAGTCCTCTCACAATCTGTCACTCACCAGATTGTAAGCTCGACTCCCTCCACACAAACTCCCCATTGTAAGTTATGTAAACCATCTTGCATCTTGAACACCTGATTGATCCAATCCACTTTCTAGACTCCAGGAAGATGGCCACCTCTGCACACAAGCACCTGTAAAACTGCTGGGACACAATTTGTTTGTGTTCCATGCTGAATGATGAGTTGATACATGCCATGGTAGAGATGTACCACATAGAGATGCTCCCCCTGCAGAATGATTTTGTTCTGTGCCTGCAGTGAGGCATCTCCCACATGTCCATCTCAGTAAGTGGGCTCCCTACCCATCTGTGCACTGTACATAGCACCTGGCCACAGTGGTCTGGTGCACGAGAGTGAGTGCAGGACCCCCTTGGACATCCCTCTGCTGTCACCACACCTTGACGCCTCTACACTGCCACAGTTGCCTCCTAAGCTGCCACCATCACCTCCTAAGTTGCTGCCACTGCCTCCTAAGCTGCCACTGTCACCCCCTGCATTGTCCCTATCACCCTTCAACTCCTCTATGCCGCTGCTATGCTGCTGCTGCTGCCCCTTGCCACCCACATGCCCCCTATGTGTTAGATCCCAGATCTGAGTTCCATTATTCCAACATTTTGCAATTCCAATAGGCACTTTTCCACTTATTCCGGTATACCCCCATTTGATCATTCTTAGTCATGATCTACTTTAGATCCTATCCCCATATGTTTTATCTAGATTTCCGTATCCGTTCTGATCTCGGCATTCCATATCACGCACTCTTATATCTTCCGTTTCTGACTTTGGAATTCTGTACCTCCTTTTAAATACACCTTTTCACTCAAGCTTTCAGTAGTATATATATCTTCAACAGAACATACCAATTCTCATCTGTATTGAAGTCAATTATCAGTACACCCTTATATATTACCTCACATATTGTTCAAGTGTATACATCCTTATACAATTGATCATTATATTGAAACCCCAAATATTCCAATTTCCAACATCCCTCCAATCTTCCAAAATATCTGCTCCTTAACTTTACTCACTTTTCCATAAAGCCAAACTTCACTCGATATTCATTTATTGTCACTCCTTGATCTTTCTGCATTGACTTTTAAACCCTGAAATCTCCGAGTTCTTCCACTCACTCGATAAGTCTCTTTACATGCTATTGTAACTGACCATTCTCTCTAGACCTGACCATCGGTATTCCGATATTTCCATCTGGTTGAAAATCCAAAATACCAGGGCATTAGAAATTCAAGAGGGCACAACCCATAAGTTGAAGCCAACACCCATGTAGATCCGTTGCCAATTCTTTGATCTCCGAGCTCCAATACCTCCAATCACCTCCAAGGTATTCTGACAACCAGAACTCTGATTACTGAGAAGTCCAACCTGGTCAAGAATCAGGTCTCCAACAGTATATATACTAACACTCTTGATTTCTACAATGTCTTCTGACATCCAAATCCAAACTCTCTCGAATGATGATATCAACAATTCAACCAATGACATTGAAAATCCTGACAACATCAGTGTTCAAGGATACTCCGATAACATTAGCAAATGCCTCATAGACAAAGACTTCAGACCTGAGCACATCCTGAAGAACACTGACAATGCGACCTCAACCCTTCCTCCCAATGACCAACAATCAATGGCAACAATTTCTGACCACATCCTGACTTTGCTGACACCAAAATTTTCTGACATTCTTGGACAGGACGGCAAACTGATACCACAGGAGAAACAATGACACATCGATCAGAAACTATGCCTCTACTGTGGAAGACCTGGTCATAAAGTAAAGACTTGCCCAAAGTCATCATCCTTTGCCAGGAAAGCAAAACTCATCACACCAAAAATCCCAATGATGAGGACCTCTTAGAGATCCTTCCGAATTCCTGAAATTGACAGCTCAACAATCCTCAAGCACAATCCCATGTTCATATCATGAGATTATGACAGATGCTGTCCAAAAACACCTCTCAAACCCAATTACCAACAATATCAATAATCCCTTCCATGATCTCTGACCTTACCTTCAATCCCGACATCTCCGAAACCAATGCCGAATGTTTCAACCGACCATCACATCTGAAACTTTTATCTTTGGACTCTGCTTACAACAGGTCTCTGCTCTGTTTTCCAATGACATTTTATGTCACACCATCCAGTAGGCTTATCCATGCCAATCACATTCTCTGTCCAGCGAAAATCCCAGGCATTATTACAATGCATATAACACCACTTGTTTCTAATTGTTCCAACGTGCTGGGAATGCGACTAACCCACCCACTACAATCTGTTGATTGACAGGGAATTGGGCAGTACCTAGTTCTGCACTCCTTAATGAGAATATTCAATTCTATGACATGTCTCTGGAAACCTGCAATGATTTGCATTTTTCCAAATCTCCGAAAATCCTTGTTTGCTGCGACATCCTCTGACTCGCCACAACATCCACCATCAACGCTTGATGAATCCTCACCTTGCGACACAACAATATGGAAACCCTGACATTTTTCCGACACAGAAAATCCGATACATTGATTCTTCTGAAATCCTCCAAATTCTGACCCAAGCAACACTACCAATATTTGGCTACGCACTCTGACAAGATCACATCTCAATGGAGGAAGAGAATCTCCTTATGGGAAAACTCATTTCCTTACATCTAGTTAAGCCAGAATCACCTCGAGAACACTTTGATGAGACTCTAGCTATAGGATTTCATCTGACACTTTCTGCACAGTACTCCGGTACTTCCTTGAGAATACTTCAAGATGATTTCCAAATCCCAGATCATAAATCTCCTCCAAGGACCTAATTTTCAATTCCCCAAGATTTCAGTTTTCCAATCCAACACTCTGACCTTTCAAAATCCAAACCTCAAAGATCTGATGCAACAAGTTACTCCAATTCAAAGTTGAGTCATTATTTTCCAGTGGGACAATAACTGGCAAGCCGCCTTCTGAATCCACAATGGTTTTCCTCAAATGGCATTGTTAAACCCCTTGTCTTCACAAATGCACCATCCTCAACCTGTTGGGACTAGGTTGATAGGTGAGTCTTGTTCAGATGTTGGAGGGGCATCCACATGATTGGATTTCAGGATTCTGGAAACTGCTGACAAGCATGATACTCGACAGCGCCTACTACACTACAAAAGACGCTCACTGCACACGCGCCTATCATCATCAGCTTTCACCAGACCATCATCTGCTGTGCTACCTCCAGTCCACCAGACACATCATCTCCACACTCATTCTATTTTTCATCAATTCTATTTTCGAGTATGCCATCCAGCATTGCCGCCACCACATCCCATGATTCGTTTCAGATGACCACCAAGCCAGACATACGTGTTGGGCCATGCATTGAACTTCCTAGTCGACATTCTCCCCTTGATGTTCATTTGTTCAGTCCTCCACAAGTCGCACATCGTCGGTACTATCCTCTATATGTTGAATCTCCTGAAGGCCCATACCGAATATTCCCCTCATATCCTCCTTATCGTGTTCACAATTGCATATGGGTATTTGATCAAACCTTCCACGCTCCCTTCTACGTCATCGGTTTTGACCCAAACTTCAAACCAGTGAATGGTTGATATCGTATCGTCCTCAGGAATAACTGGTGCATCAAAGAGCATGGACCAGGAACAGAGATTTGCTACGGTTGTGTGCCTAAGGACTTCATCAAGCAGGACTCGTCTTCATTCTCTCTCTGGAGGAGATTTGTATCCAAGTGTCGTGATTGGTTCACATGTTTCTGAATCATCTTCAAGTCAAGTAACTCTCTTACTCATCCTCGGAGATATTTGACAATCAACTGGAATCCTATTGGACGGCTATGACTCATTTTCTTCACATGACTCACTCGCTTCTTGGCTGTACTTCTATTTCCAATTGTTCCACATGGTCTATTGTCTGTGACTCACTTCTATTCTATTTCTGGCTTCTATTTCCAATTTGCTGCCATATTTCCATTCATTTCTTCGACCACCTGACTCATTTTTCCATTTCCTTACAAACCCCCTTCCTATTTTGGTTTTCTGCCTCTTGCTGTTAGTCATTTCTCCTGTCTGCTGTCGACAACATTGTTGTATGGCATACTCGCATCGTTTGTTGTTCTGCTCATGTATGTAAGGCCTGTTTCACCTTAGTGTACCCCAATTCACCTCTTTCAGTTGGATTCACTTGTCTAAGTCTAAGTCCAAGTCTACTGCTACTACGTCTATGTCAAGGCCAGCTTTGTCAATCACGTGACATTTGCTGTTGTATCTCGTCTACGCTTACATCAGTGTATTACGTCATCATCTTCATCACTGCTACGTCTTCGTCTTCATCTTCGTTCTACCTTTGTTGCTGCTGATAGCGAAGCGCACTGAGCTGAACACCAGTGTAAGTAGCTGTGCAACGACGACACCACTACCCACTGTCTTTTGGATTCATTTCCGAAAGTAAACTGACACTGCAGAGGCGGATTTCATGGAGAGTGATGTCGGAATTGAATCTTGTTGCTGAGGAATGCGGAATGATATACTGCTCAATACCCAGTCAATCAACAGATTGTAGTGGGGAAGCCAGTTGTGTCCTAGCTGACAGAGCAGCTAGAATCAAGCAGTGTTACATACATAGCAACAACCTGATTTTTGCCAGATGGAAAGCAGATTGGCATATCAATAGCCTGCGTGATTGAGACGTTAGAAGTACCATCGAAAAGTTTTAGCGGGATTTGCAGAATGTTGTGGAATTCCAGCAGAAGCTTGGAAGCAAATAATGAGTCTATAAAACAATGAGTGGAACTGGAGTCCACGAGAGCTTGAATGTTAGTATTTGGAATAATGTTGGAAGTCAGTTGTATAGTAAGAGAATTGGATTTTGAAAGAGTGGAAGCGTTGAGTTGAACCTCATAAAACACACAGATGGAATCAACGCAACTCTGGGTCTGTGCAGAGGTCTCAGAGCTGCTTATTATTTTTTTGAATCCGTAACGGCCGCAGGTTTGCCCTTGGACTTGGGTTTGCTTGAAATTGTGGAGGCCGCTCAGGCCTTTGATTGAGCATTGAGAGAGGTTGATTGTGGACAGTCCTTCGTGACATGCCCCAGTTTCCCACAGAACATGCAAAGGTTTTGGTCCATGCATTGTCGGTTTACTTTCAGAAATGGATCCAAAAGACAGTGGGTAGCGGTGTCGTCGTTGCACAGCTACTTACACTGGTGTTCAGCTCAGTGTGCTTTGCTATCAGCAGCAACAAAAGTAGAACAAGGACAAAGACGAGGACGTAGCAGTGATGATGATGATGACATAATACACTGACATAAGCGTAGATGAGATACAACAGCAAATGTCACATGATTGACAAAGCTGGCCTTGATGTAGACGTAGTAGTAGTAGACGTAGCAGTAGACTTGGACTTAGACTTAGACAAGTGAATCCAACTGAAAGAGGTGAATTGGGGTACACTAAGGTGAAACAGGCCTTACATACATGAGCAGAACAACAAACGATGCGAGTATGCCATACAACAATGTTGTCGACAGCAGACAGGAGAAATGACTAACAGCAAGAGGCAGAAAACCAAAATAGGAAGGTGGTTTGTAAGGAAATGGAAAAATGAGTCAGGTGGTCGAAGAAATGAATGGAAATATGGCAGCAAATTGGAAATAGAAGCCAGAAATAGAATAGAAGTGAGTCACAGACAATAGACCATGTGGAACAATTGGAAATAGAAGTACAGCCAAGAAGCGAGTGAGTCAGGTGATGAAAATGAGTCATAGCTGTCCAATAGGATTCCAGTTGCTTGTCAAATATCTCCGAAGATGAGTAAGTGAGTCATGTGACTTGATGACGACTCAGAAACATGTGAACCAATCACGACACTTGGATATGAATTTCCTCCAGAGAGGGAACGAAGACGAGTCCTGCTTGATGAAGTCCTTAGGCACACAACCGTAGCAAATCTCTGTTCCTGGTCCATGCTCTTTGATGCACCAGTTATTCCTGAGGACGATACGATATCAACCATTCACTGGTTTGAAGTTTGGGTCAAAACCGATGACGTAGAAGGGAGCGTGGAAGGTTTGATCAAATACCCATATGCAATCGTGAACGCGATAAAGAGGATATGAGGGGAATATTCGGTATGGGCCTTCAGGAGATTTGACATATAGAGGATAGTACTGACATTGTGCGACTTGTGGAGGAGGACTGGACAAATGAACATCAAGGGGAGAACATCGACTAGGAAGTTCAATGCGTGGTCCAGTGTGTATGTCTGTCTTGGCAGTCATCTGAAATGAATCATGGGATGTGGTGGCGGCAATGCTGGATGGCATATTGAAAATAGAATCGATGAAAAATAGAATGAGTGTGGAGATGATGTGTCTGGCAGACTGGAGGTAGCACAGCAGATGATGGTCTGGCGAAAGCTGATGATGATAGGCATGTGTGCAGTGAGCGTCTTTTGTAGTGTAGTAGGCGCTGTCGAGTATCATGCTTGTCAGCGTCCCCGTCTCTCCTGTTGCGTTAGTTTTCCGTCTTTTCCAAGTATGTTGGGAATATCTGGAGTTTTTCGGAAATTCAGTGTGGAGGACTGAGGTTTGGTAGAAGAGGCAGAAGCCGAACTGTTGTTGTTGTTTGTCCTCTTCTGTGATTGGTTCGATCGGGATTCTTGCTTGTCCGATTTGCTGCTGTTACTGGAGTAGTTATTGTTGGAAGTGGTGGCACAGTTGACTTCGCCTCATCATTCCCAATAACGGCTGTCAATGGTTTGTGTGAGTTGTCGGAGTTCCGGAAGCATGTCAGCTTTGTCCTGGGTTGCAAGAATATCTTTAATATGATCAGGAAGTTTAGTATAAAAACTCATACGAAGGGTGGCATCACCCCAATTGACTCTAGCAGCTAGGCATTTGAACTCTACAATGAACTTCGTGATGCGTTGGTTGTTGCGCATTTGGAGATTGTCGAGTTTGGTTTCCACATCGCCGATGGGATCGTAAGCTCTGAAATTCTCTCAGAGTACCGTTGTGAAGTCCCAATAGTTTGTAAGCCAGGGCGGGTCTTGGAAGCATCGTCGTCTAAGAGTTCAGGCTCGAAAAAATCTGAAGCCATCCCTTTTAAAAAAGAGATAGCATAAGTAACTTTCACTTCGTCACTGGAAAAGGTCTGAGGACGATTGCAGAAGTGGAGCTTGCATTGGAGGAAGGGATGGAGCTTTCATGAATCTGATCCATCAAAGGTGTTGGGTTCGTGGAGCTTGGTTTTTCTGGTTTGACCCTTTTTCAGAGTTCCCATGTGCTTGGCTATCTGTTTTAAAGCTTTTAGCATAGCCTTCCCTTCATCTTCTTCATTGTCATTGCCATCCTCGTTGTTGTTGATGTTGTCATCGTCAACAGGGTCATCTTCCGGTTTGTTATTCGGGAGGCTAGATCTGGGGTCTGTGATTCCGGTGACAGTACGGGATCTGGTAGAAGGCATAATGAATGGATCAAGATTTTTAGTTCAAATATACTGTTATGAGCTGGATTTCTTCTCGTTGGATGTTGGAATTGTTGGAAATTGGAATTGAAGTCGGAAATTGGAATTGAAGTCGGAAATTGGAATGTACGGACATTGGCTTCAACTTATAGGTTGCGCCCTCTTGGATCCTTTGTGTCCTGGTATTTCGGAAGGTCGGAATGTCGGAAGAGTCGGACAAGATTGGAGAGTTGGATAAGACTTAAAGACAGAAGTGAGAAGTTATTGAGTCAAGGTGGGTCAATATTTGAACTGACTAATGAGTACATGGAGGAGTCGTATATAACGAATTGATATAATCCAAATCAGAAAGATATGAACATGGAAATCCGAAACAGAGCGAATATGGGATTGGGGTAGAAGTAAATATGGACATAAGACCGAAGATGTAGATCTTGATAAGAATGACTAAGTATAGGTGGGATGGAGATAAGTAAAAACAGGTGGAGGAAGTCGGAAATATGAATCGAAATATATCGGAGAAAAGCGGAAAAGCTGGGAATGAATCTGGGTTCTAACATACCTCCAGTCTGCCAGACACATCATCTCCACACTCATTCTATTTTTCATCAATTCTATTTTCAATATGCCATCCAGCATTGCTGCTACAACATCCCATGATTCATTCCAGATGACTGCCAAGCCAGACATACACGTTGGACCACGCATTGAACTTCCAAGCCGATGTTCTCCCCTTGATGTTCATTTGTCCAGTCCTCCTCTACATGTCGCATATCGTCGGTACTATCCTCTTTACGTTGAATCTCCTGAAGGCTCATTCTGAATATTCCCCTCATATCCTCCTTATCGCATTCACGACTGCATATGGGTATTCGACCCTGTCTTCCATGCTCCCTTCCACGTCATTGGTTTCAACCCAAACTACAAACCAGTGAATGGTTGGCATCGTATCGTACTCAGGAACTACTGGGATATCAAAGAGTTTGGTCCAGGAACAGAGATTTGATATGTTTATGTGCCTAAGGACTTCATCAAGCAAGACTCGTCTTCATTCTCTCTCTGGAGGAGATTTGTATCCAAGTGTCGTGATTGGTTCACATGTTTCTGAATCATCTTCAAGTCAAGTAACTCTCTTACTCATCCTTGGAGATATTTGACAATCAACTGGAATCCTATTGGATGGCTATGACTCATTTTCCCCACATGACTCGCTCACTTCTTGGCTGTACTTCTATTTCCAATTGTTCTACATGGTCTATTGTCTGTGACTCTCTTCTCTTCTATTTCTGGCTTCTATTTCCAATTCGCTGCCATATTTCCATTCATTTCTTCGACCACCTGACTCATTTTTCCATTCTATTACAAACCACCTTCCTATTTTGGTTTTCTGCCTCTTGCCGTTAGTCATTTCTCCTGTCTGCTGTCGACAACATTGTTGTATGGCATACTCGCATCATTTGTTGTTCTGCTCATGTATATAAGGCCTGTTTCGCCTTAATGTACCCAAATTCACCTCTTTCAGTTGGATTCACTCATCTAAGTCTCAAGTCTAAGTCTTCTAAGTCTACTACTACATCTACTACTTCTACATCTACGTCAAGGCCAGCTTTGTCAATCATGTGACACTTGCTGTTGTATCCCATCTTCAGTTATGTCATTGTATTACATCATCATCATCGTCACTGCTACATCCTCATCTTCGTCTTCGTTCTACCTTTGTTACTGATAGCAAAGCGCACTGAGCCAAACACCAGTGTAAGTAGCCATGCAACGACGACACCACTACCCACTGTCTTTTGGATCCATTTCCAAAAGTAAACCAACATCGCCTCTGAGGTATTCTGACACCTGGAACTCCGATTAACAAGAAGTCCAACCCAGTCAAGAATCAGGTCTCCAACACTATGCCATCCCTGTCACCTCTTGACACTCCTATGCTGCCACCACCGCCATGTCCATGGTTGGGGTGCATACCCAGATGTTGGGGCATACATGCGGGGGTAGACCCTGCTAGGGGTCTGGTAACCATAGAGCCCTACCTCACATGTAAGCAGAGTAAAATCTGCTATAACAAAGTCATGCAGAGGGTACTCAATGCCTGCAAAGGCTGGACATTTACCAGCCTTTACATACCAATGCCCCCTCATTCCCCAGGCTTCTGGGGAGCACCAACAATGTCCAACGATGATTTGTTGCTCGATGGATGAGGCAGATGACCTCTCCGCTCGAAGGCACATACAGGTGTGTCGTCAACAGAACCCTCCATGCCAACCGCTCCCCCACCTGTACCTGCTACTGCAGTGGGTGACACTACTATGGAAGTCGATCCAGCCGACTCCATTTACTATGACAATACAGTTGAAGTAGCCGCACAGTCCTCTTCAACTGCACCTGCACCTATATATGCTGATCCTCCATCAGCATAGAGTTGCCTGAACCTCCTGAGGTTTGGTCTGTGGGGAGGATGCAAGAAAGTGGAATAATAGTAGCATATATGCTACTATATAAAATATACAAGTCACTAGGGTGACTTGTTGGCTGTATCATATAAGCCACCCACTAGGGGTGCTTGTAGATAGTGGACAACTATACAGTTGTCCACAAGTAATTAGATAATCAGACTTAATATTTTACTTGTAACCACACAACTGCAGATACCAATATCATATATTGGCTCAGTCTGTTTAGTGTGAAAAGTAAGAGAATCTTACATCTGGGCAGCACTTTGAGGCTTTGTGAGCCACTGAGCATGAACATCATTTTGAGCTGTGAAGCAGCTCCTGACCCTCCTGGTCACCCATATGCTCTGGATGGTGCTGTGATGCCCTGTGACCCACAGAGCATAGACATCACTCAGAGATGCAGAGCAGCTCCTGACCATCCTGAGGACACATGTGTGGCAGACAGTCCTTTGAGGCTCTGTGAGCCACTGAGCATGAACATCACTTGGAGCAGCAGAGCAGTAGTATATGTGCAAACAAGTCAACCTCAGGAATTTGACCCACACTACATCCCCACACTTGATAATCCTGCTGACATCCTTACAGAGCCACTCACAATGACCAAGCATGCCAACCTCCTTGAACTTCTCAGAGTATGTCATGCTTGAGGGGGTGTGTTAGCAAATTTAGGCTGGAATATTCTGCAGGCAAGACAACAGTAGAATATGTCTTGGACACAGACAGACAGTTACACAAACATTTACACTATATTTTACACACATATGTCATGAACTCATCATAACTTTCTCCTTTATCTTCTCCTCTATATTTCCCCTTGACTTTGGACAACATATTACTCCTTGAAGTTGTACATCTCATGACTATCATGTTCCATTTTTATTAATGTTATTCCGATGACATTCTCCTATTAGCTGCTGCTTCAGATATATAAGGACATTATGTTGTAACTTAAAAGCATCAAATTCACCTTTGTGTTTTATGGTCAATGGCATGAACATATTCTTGAATGAGTTGGGAGTTGTAAACCTCTGAAATTCATTGTCTATTAACTTCTCTTATATCTTAACAAGTGGGACTTGTGGACAGCCTTAGTGTAGGGTGCTTTAAAAGTATGAAGACAATCCAGGATTGAATTCAGAGACTAATTGACCAAGAATTTACCTCAGTGTTTAAAATAATTGACACAAAGAACAATTCAGGAAAATCTTAGCAAGCTATCACATTCATGAACATGGTTTTATTTCACAATGGAATGGGGTGGGCCATATGTATCACACACAGCTGTAAGTATGGTATTCAAGCAATTCTCAAAGAAGTACACTTAGACTTTGAGGTCTGTTGTCAGAAAAGGTAATACAACTTGTGAAAATGCTAGTGAAACTAAGAGTCTGTCTATACACCACTAGGGAGCATCTTAACAAAAGTCACAGCTCCACCAGTTCCACCAATAGCAATGGACCTGTCATGTAAGGCAATCTCTCCACCTCTGAATTGGGGTGGAAGCCATGGCAACCTTGGTTTAGATTGAGCATTGAGAGTGGAAAAAGAATTGGAATGACAAAGAAATCCCAATTCATCAATAATAGGGGGGATTTGAATGCTGAAAAACATAAGGAAGATAAACTAGGAGTGTGTTAAGGAAGGAAATACAATCACCTTTGAAATTCCAAATCCCTTTGGGGGTCAACAGGACACCCAGTCTCAACATCCAACAGCCATACAGTATTGTCATTTGAAGCAGAGGCCAGCTTCCTCCCATCTGGTAAGAAGGTGACAGAAGTGATTGGATGACTATGACCTTCAAAAGCAGACCCAATGGCTTGACCTGTCTCAACATCCCACAGCTGTACTGTATTGTCATGTGATCCAGATGCCAGCTTGGTCCCATCTGGTGAGAAGGTGACAGAAGTGACCCAACTACTATGGCCCTTGAGAGCAGACCCAATAGCTGTACTTGTCTCAACATCCCACAGCTGCACTGTATTGTGATGATTGTCCCATGATGCAGAGGCCAACTTCCTCCTCCCATCTGATGAGAAGGTGACAGAAGTGACACGATTATGGCCTTCAAGAGCAGTCCCAATAGGTGCACCTGTCCCAGCATCCCACAGCTGCACTGTGTGGTCATATGATCCAGATGCCAGCTTGGTCCCATCTGGTGAGAAAGTGACAGAAGTGACCCAATTGCTATGGCCCTTGAGAGCAGACCCAATAGGTGTACCTGTTGCAACATCCCACAGCTGCACTGTATTGTCACATGATGCAGAGGCTAGCTTGCTCCCATCTGGTGAAAAGGTGACAGATGTCACTTGATCATTATGGCCTTTGAGAGCAATCCCAATAGGTGTACCTGTCTCAACATTCCACAGCCACACTGTGCAATCAATTGATCCAGAGGCCAGCTTCCTTCCATCTGGTGAAAAGGTGACAGAAGTGACCCACCCAGTATGGCCTTCAAAAGCAGTTCTAATAAGTGGACCTGTCTCAACATCCCACAGGCGCACTGTGTGATCACTTGATGCAGAGGCTAGCTTTGTCCCATCCAGTGAAAAGGTAACAGAAGTGACTTGACCACTATGGCCTTCAAGAACAGTCCCAATACCTGTCTCAACATCCTACAGCTGCACAGTGTGGTCATCTGATGCAGAGGCCAGCTTCCTCCCATCTGGTGAGAAGGTGACAAATGTGACTGGACCTCTATGGCCTTCAAGAGCAGTTCCAATAGGTGTACCTGTCTCAACATCCCACAGCTGCACCATATTGTCATATGATGCAGAGGCCAGCTTCCTCTCATCTGGTGAGAATGTAACAGAATTTACTGAATCCCTATGGCCTTATGGCCTTCCAATGTCCATAAAGAATTTGTCCAGAATGGGTGACTAGACATGATGATGAACTTGGTTGGAAGTTTGGAATGGTAAATCTTGTACAGTTCAGTTGTTTTTGGAGTCAAAGGAATCACTGAGGCATAAATGTGAAGAGCAGCAAGATTAATAGCCTGGCCATGATTCCTCAAAAGCATAATTGCCTCTTTGATGACTTCTCCTATGTTCAATGGAGAAGATAAACCCTTCTGTATTATGTGAGCTCACACACCCACTTATAAATTGAACAAATTCACCTTTAGATACTCTGCCAAAAGTTCCAAAGAGACCTCAGCTTTATAGAGACTTCTAAGGAGACTCATAACCTCAATCCAATGTAAAAGGTGTTCAGTAATAAAGTACTGCAGTTTGTCCATCAACCCTGGTAGAGGTTGTGACATATCATTGATATGGTGGGCAAAGTATTGACAAGCATATTGAAGAGCTTCAGGAATGTGTTTAATACAGTCAGATAGCTTAGGGACATCTGAATTTAGCAATGATGTGTTGCCTATTCCACAAACATCATAATGTAAATGGACATTCATATAGTCAAGGCACTGTGCTGCCAGGATCCCATTGCTTGTAGGCAAATGGACTTGAATAGATTCAGGTGCTTGGTTGATTAAAAAATCATAGACAGATTTGTGGAGGAGTTGTACATTATCCATCATGTCATGATTATTTTGAAGGATAGGCCTGAGTGAAGTGATAATGTAGTCAGATGTGGTGAGTTCAATCTGACGGCCATCAACCAATGTCAATGGTTAATCTGACAACTCCTCAGACAATCCAAGTAGTGTGTCCATCTCTTCAAGTGTGAGTGGTGTCTTCAATGTCACAATGGAATCCACTACATAATGCCACTCATTGGCTCCAATGGCTTCCTGTAAACTGTGGTGAAACACATGATTGATCAACTTCTCTAGTCTTGATCCAACAGTCTTGATTTTCCCAGCTGACTTCAACAACCTAGAAAGTTGTATGGCAGGATCACCTTGTCCAATGTGTGTGCATGCAATGTCAGCCCAAATGAAGAGACCATCAGCATAGTGTGCAATCTCAGTTTCTTTGGCAGCCCCTGGCCAATTATCCAAACAAGTTCCATGAGACTGGCATATTAAACTCATCTGATGTTGCACATACTTGAGAATGACCTCTTCAGTACTTTGAACATCATGCATTGTCCAGGAAAAGCATTGCCTGCATTGTGTAAACAGATTTGAGATAATTCCCTCATCTCGGCTTGTTATCAAGACTTTGATAGATGAAGATAGCTTTGGTAGTTCTTCTACAATAGCTTGCACAAGAGTTCCACGAGTTGGCTCAATTGTGCTGTGATCATCACCACATTCATCCAATGCATCAATGATGATCACAACTGGACCAACAATCTCACTGCTTCTAGTAGTCTCCACAATTATTTTCCTAGCTTGATCTCTTAATGACATCCCATATATGTTTGTCTTATTTATGGCGGTAAGGATTGCAGTCCGTAATTGGCCATCATAGAGGGCAAGTTGATGGCAGAGGTTACCAAACAATTGTCCACGAGTTTCAATTGTTGCAGTCTGGCGGTCGAAACGAAAAGAGGCACCTAAACGACCAACGGAGTCAAGCGGTTCAGCTATACTGTTGGCAATGCTTGATTTACCAGTGCCTGCAGCACCAGACAGCCAAAGGATCCGCTCTGAGTCTGGATTATGGACCCACGAAATGATGTCCCCAATGATCTGTGTTCTTGTTCCAAGCATGCAGGCACGGCTGGGGTCCCATTGGACGTCAGGAAGCTTGGCGCCCGGGAGATCCTTCAAGTCATTACGTTCAGCTGCATCGAAACTGTCAGAGCCGTAAGTTACGCATGATCGGCTCTATGCTTACCTATATCTATGAGCTGGTCAGTTTTGGTGACAAGCTGAAGCACGCCGTCCTTCATTGTGCGGGCGACCCTCCATTTGTCGAGATCTATCCTCTCACGGAAACGGATTCTGAGATCGGCGAAAGCATCCGTGAACTGTTGAATGGAATCATCCGTCTTCGCCGTCGAAGCGTTGTTCAGTGTTCTACCTACGATTGAGGATGAGGAACGTGCAGTAATTATAATTTAGAATACCTCAACCTTTAAACCCTTCTTCTCCGTAGCGCCGGAGAAATAACGCGCAATCATAGATTTGTTTCATAATGGCCTGTACCGTCTTCTCGACACCTTTAATTCTCTCTGGGATCTCTGCATCTTCTGCTTGCTTCATAAAGTCCAAGGTGTCGAGTATCGTCGCCCACAGCTGCTTTACCTTGTCGTCTTGATCCTGCTGCGCTTTGAGAACCTGGGGACATATTAATCCGGAATATCTGTCGTTATTTGACATTAGAAAATACGAACCCTTCTCATGCTCGTAAGCACATCCCATACAAACTTTGCATATGGGTGAACCTGCAAGTCGACCTCAGAATCAGACCACCTATAAACAGCATGGAAAAGGTGCTTACCTCAGCGACCATATTTCCTATCTCCACAAATCTCGTCAGAAAACCCATGACAGTGCTGAAGCTATCGGAGGCGATGACGTTAGATCCAACGTCTATGACGATCCCCGCGATACCAACACCGAACGGGGTTGATACATGAGAAGCTGCGATACCCTGCATGAGAGACTCGAGGACAAGAATGTTGAGTCCGAGGCTTGCTATCGTAACGACTGGCAAGACAATAGCCTGCAACCCAGTAATCGGAAGATGGGCATCGAGAGCCACGGCTTCAGTTGATCCACGAATATGTGTGGACAAAGAGACCTTAAGCTTCCCAGCTTTCTGGTTCGATGCATCTGACAGATCGTAAGAGCGTTCTGGATGGCAATATGACAATCAGTCGCGAGGTATGGACAAAGACTTCGAACACATACCGATGTTCTGAAATTCAGGCTGAAAACACTCCGAAACGCTGACACTGGCACGTCCTATTATCTTTTCTGCTTCATTTATGACCTGGAAGATGTCGACGATGACGATCATCGATGGATCGCGCGCAACCCTGCAATGACACATTGAAATGCGAACACCGAGAGATCAACAAGGAACACTGACAAGTCGAAGGGCTCTTTCCACTTGGGGTTTCTACTCCTGACCGTCTTCGTACGGTACGTTTCTCCCGAATCGATGTGGACTAATGCATAGTACTTCCGAGTCCGAATAGGACACTTCGAGAGGCCGGAGGCTTTGACAACTGCGCGATATGGCATGAACAACGTTATCAGTTGGAAGGTAACAGACACGCTTGTGGTGTACTATTCACCTGTGAATTTAATGCTTTGAGAACTTTTCAGTGTTAACGATTCCATGTAAGACTAGGTAGGATAAAGGACTCACGGAGCTGGTGTGTTCATTCTCAATCCGATGGAGGTCGGGGTGTGTTAGAGAAGTGTGGGAACTAACCTCGAATTGCACCATCCACGTCTTCGACAGACTGGACTTCGAACTAAGAGCCGTGGGAGCGGAAACGCGCACGGCGTTAGTCTCGCTCTCGACTCCCCGACTTGCCCAATGATCCTAGGTCTGCATCTCTTCGCTTATTTCATTGGAAATAATCTTGCAAAGTCCACTGAATGAGATGTTGCAGCATCAGGAATTGGACTAAGTTCACCCTAAGAGCCACCACGATGAATCAGTCTAGACAGCAATCTATAAACAGCGGCAGCATTCCCAATTAATAAAAACCATGGTGAGCTCTTGAAAAACATGCAGGTAATCTCCATCCATCAACAACTCATTTACCTCTTCGAGGGACAAAGATTATCCAGGAACTGGCGAAGGTTCGTCAAGGCATTCCCTCCCTCATCCCACTCCTTCCTCAAATCATCTCGTAATTTTTTTGCATTCCTACGTTTTCTCGCACCTTCAGGTCCTTGCGCTCGCCGAAGGACGTCCCTCGCCTCCGCCGCCACAGCTTCAATTGTTCCCTTGGGCGTAACTCCCCGGTGGAGAGGTCTGAGCCCGTATCCTGTTCTGACTTCAATTAATTCGAACCCTACGTCAAGGTTGAGGGTGAGATGAGCTGCATTCGATGGTTGGTCTGCTTCGAGAGGCCAGGCCATTCTAACAAAATTATGTTAATCCCTCGCATTCTTAGATCGAGGATCAGGGACAATTGCTCACATTGGAATTCCCTGTGTCAGCGCCTCTGTCACGCCGTTCTGCCCACAATGCGTAAGCATCCATCCTGTGGCCTGAAGTATTGCATAGCGTTGAGTGATACATCGATCAGAGACGGATGGTATTAACTTTATGGTTCAAGATAGTCTGCTGGGGACACCACTTTGAGACGAGTCCGAGGCCAGATTGCTTGACTTTTTCCATGAAACTTTCCGGGACTTGGACTTCCTTTGTAGGGTGCCAGGACAGGACCTGAAATAAGTTATCTGAGCAGTAGAACCATCAAACAACACCTGACTAGGCTTACGAAAGGAACGTCGAGTTCCATGAAGGCATCGACGAAGATCAATACATATTCATCCTTAGGAGGCCAAAATAAGGTTCCGAAGGAGACCTAGACGCAAGTCATTCACATTAAGTACTTAAGATGCAACGGAGTGGCTCACGTATATAACGGATCTCCGTGATTCTTAAGCATCTTATCAAGAAATATTTGGAATTCATCGCCATTTTCTGAGAGTTCTACCTCTGCTTTCTTGGACGTTTCGGAGAGCCCGACACCCCCGACACCAGGGGGCATCAGAGGGCCGATGGCGTAGATAGGGCGATTAGTCTCCGCAAGCCAGGCGCGCATCGCGTTGAGGCTCTCCGCCTCAAAAACAGGGCTTGAGACCGCCAAAAAACCGTCGCATTCCCGGGAAAAGCTGAACGAAATGGTGCGCAAATCATAAAAGAGATTACATAGCGTCAAGGCAAGAAGAATTGATTTACGCACATATATGACGAATAAAAAATCAGACCTTTGGAAAGTTTTTTCCGGAACTGGCGCCGGGCCGCTCCAATCAGTAAATTCTCGGGAGACGGTGTTGTATCACACCTCCTGTGGGAACCATTCGTAATCATACATTGGGGGCAATTCAGGCACAGTAATTAGGTTTCCCGTGGCTGGGCGGTATAGCTGGAAAGCAAGTTAGTCGGTGATATTTTACAGTCTTGGGAAGACAAGAGAACCTCGTCCAGAATTGCTTCATATTGCCCACCTGTGGCCTCGGCCTGCTTACGAGCCACTGAAGCAACATCCCCTACGCCTCCCAGTTCCTCGGGGCCCGAAATGCGCAATACCGAACTGCAGTATGCCCACTGCCACGCAAAAATAGGAATATGTTTGCCGGTCTTCCTGCGAAAGGCCTGTAATATCGGCAGCAAGATGAACTGGCGCAGTTTGAGTAATTGTGCAGCGTAATGAGGACGAAAAAGAACCATATACGTCAATCACGGCCACGTTCGGTTTGCGAATGGCACCAAAGGTCTTTCCAGTCGCCGAGCATTGAAGAGGTTCATTGTTGATCATCTTCTCATGAAAGACCGGCAAGTTCTGCATAATCAGAGGCATCAGGGTGAAAGGTTCGAAACCATTCCCGCCGATATTAACAATTCTAAGGAAGCACCCAATGTAAGCAGTGCTTGTAGTGCAAGTGAATGATATAAATTTCACCTGATATGTGCTTGGGACTTGCTCCCTGACTCTGGAAAGTATCTCGATATCTCAGCCTCTACTTGTGGTCCAAGGGCTCCGGCTATGAAAAAGGTGACAGCGATGTCAGAACGCTCTTCTACGATCTTACACGCAAGACTACAAAGTGGTCTGAGGTGTCCTGTTGGAAACACGGTAAGTCGAGGGATGTTGGAAGGTCAGGGTATAAATAATCTTACCCCACGCGGGCAACGAAAATAACACAACATGCCCAGAAAATTTGGTTTGGTCTTCCATGATATTGGAGAACGAGGCTTGAGATGCCCCACCAGTATACATGTAGAAGAAGGCAAAGTTAGACAATGTTACATAAGAAAATGGAGAAACAATATATGGGGATCTTTTAAAATTTCAAAGGCCGTGATCTCGGCGGATGAGTAGTAGGCCTAATTTCCGAATCGGATTTGGAAGTACATATGCATGATCTGAAAGTACCCATTTCTTGCGTACGTACCGTAGAGACTGTACGATCGTACGAGAGCGCTAGCGGTTACAGTCAGAGTCGACAATCTTATGTTAAGTGTTCCCTTACAGCCACACTCTGGCCTAAGGCCTCAACTTGAACGATTGTTGTCGGCGTCATGTTCACAAGAGTTTGGCTACGGCCGTATGACGTCCGAGTGTCTCACACATCGGGGTTTTCAGTATTTAAACCCGGTTTAAACTTAGATTTAAATGTTATGTTTTTATATTAAGTTTAAATCAACATATAATTGCAGCTAAACTTTAAATTTAGACAACAAGACAAATTTTAATGTAAACTAAAAGTTTTGATCAAGATTTTCCGACTGGAGTAAACATTAAATTCTCATAGGTTCTACATCAAATATTGAACTTCAAATATGATCTAAAATTTAAACCTGCCTTTTAATTTTAAATATAGAGCAGCGGTATATACCCATTCAAATTTTAAATATTACCCAACATTCAGGCCGTTGAAAAAATATAAAATTTAGCTTGTTATTTGAACTAAGATTTAAACTACAATCGAAACATAAAGTTTAGAGGTGTTCAAATCTATCGCGCGATTCTCGGCTCACTCATCAGGCGATAATCTCCCAGGGTCCGGATGACAATCACTTGATGATCGGGTCATAATCGCGCGATGCGACGACCTGCCTTACTGGATCTATTAATCACGAGTTAAGTTCAAGATAACTACATTTTCTGAAGAAATTGACCATCGAGCGAAGTGACCCAACACCCATTGGACTTGTACAATTTCAAGTTGTTCCGCCAACTGTGAAGAATAGAGTTTAGCTGGGAAGTGAGGGTAAGGTGCAAAAGGATCCACTATGCCGCTGACAGCTGGGTTATGACGACGGACCACAAAGGTTATTCGCCCCTCTAGTAAAACAATGTATTGGACACAACCCGGGATCGAGGGTGACGTTGTTTTACCTGCCGCATAGAAAAGTATCAAGCTATTACCCAGATGGGTAGAAGCTCTAGAATAAACAACATTGTCGTGCTTAAAGCGCGCATACAGTGCACCCTTCCGTTGTTTCATGAGGAGGCGCAAATTATCCGGAAGGATTTGAGATGCACCAGTTAGCAGCTGATCGTCTGGGGAGTCATCGTCCTGTTTTCCGTACACCTTGTCAAATAATAATTTGCATTCCTTGATTGCAGATGGACAGTCCGGACCACCAAGCCAACGGTGTAGATTCCCCCCTCTGATAAAAGATTGTAGCATTGTAGGCTCAAATTGACCTGACATTCTTTCAGAAAACATGTCATATTCATAGCACATTGAACTCACCGAATTTGTGGTTGTGGGGCAGCCACTGTAACATACCAATGAGGCATTCGAATGGAAAGCACCACCAGGATCGGACCAGCCCGAAAAGGGCTAAAAAATCATAGATGTGGAGTGCCATGTGGTGAATGGTGCGGTGTTCAAGAATGTGAGGGTGTATCTCCTTGAGGTCTCATACATACGTCGCTATATAGTCACAGTATGACTCC
Source organism: Ramaria rubella (assembly GCA_015039355.1). Classification (NCBI taxonomy): domain Eukaryota; kingdom Fungi; phylum Basidiomycota; class Agaricomycetes; order Gomphales; family Gomphaceae; genus Ramaria; species Ramaria rubella. The sequence continues at coordinate 158,438 of MU134401.1, read as the reverse complement.
ATACACGATTTGGTCATAATTTGCATACATATGAGATGAGTGGCCGAGAAAAGCGACATGGTATGATCTAAGATATTCTGAAATTCACTCGTGATAGCAGGCGTTGGGTGTGAAGAATTTGTTCCCCAGAAGGTAACAAGCGCGATCAGTAAGTAAATTGTTGCTAGCATTCGCCATTTGTCAGCTTTGAGTGTACCAGCAGCTGGATCTCCGAAATTGTAGGGAACCAAATTGATCCACGATGGAGTCACTGTGTTCTTCACAACAGCCCTGATGTGGCATAGAAGTTCCGGGGTACAGATTTTCAATGGTGGTGGCTTCCCCGAACTCAAAGGCTGAAGCTTCCGCTGAGAATTCGTGTAAGCCGGGACACGTGGCGCAGATAGTGATGGACTTACCCATGCAACCAGAGCCTTAGCATAGTCGCATTTCAAAGTGCGCTTTCCTGTTCGTCTTACACGCAAACAGCCAATGTCAGTGCAAATGAACTTAAGAGGTTCAGTGTTGAGCTTGAGTAACTTGGTCTTCAGAATCTCCAAACGCTCTTCGAGTATATCTGAATTTTCTATGTCAATGGGCTCAACAAGAAGTGCATGTATGCCTTTAGTTTGCTTGATTTCTTTATCTGGCATGTTCATATCGGGTTGATTAGGATCAGGCACTTGAAAATGATGGTCAAAAGAGGGTATGTCTTTAGCCTTAGCCAACAACAACACGGTTGTCAACTCCAGGACGTCCATGCTATGATACCCAACAAGACCTTCAAGGATGCAGTGCATAGAGTCTACAAGCTGGCGGGTAGGATTCCAATAAGATAGCTGCCACAATTCTGACCAGTGAACCCCGTGCAAATGGAATATCTTTTCTTGCTCACTGGAAGTGGTCGCGTCTCTCCATTGTGTTGCATATTCACGTACTTTGTGTTTATCAGGTAGTGTCCACGCCCAAAAATCAGTCTTTCCAAGGGTTGATCGGTGCCAATACTGGCACACAGTACAATAAAAATGACTGCCATGACTGGCCAACCCGGATGCTTTCCGAGCAGCTGGTAAGTCATTAACGGATGCAGCAATAGCACTGCGAGTGAAATGTCCCGTCGGATAGAGGGAGGTCCTTGAAAAATGAATTCCTCTTTCCCAGGTGACCACCATATCGTCCATGAGAGGTCGCATATAGTGGTTGAGCTCAGCGAGGCTAGGCTCACGTGGACCAGTAATTATGCCTGCGGTGTACATATTTTCAGCTTTGTAGCAAATTTCTGTGCCCAAGCTTACACATGCCATGGATATGATACCACAGGATGTGCGAGCACCACGAATATTCATGCCCTCAGGACTGAAGAAGTCGATATTCAACACAAATAAGAAGCGTCCTTCTGTGCCGCGGTCAATAAACAACTTCTTTTGTTCTGGGGTTGACCCAGGCCTTTCAAATGATCTTAAGAACTTGGCATCGAATATGTCCTTGACAAAGCTTGGGTGCGGTTGGTCCATCGACTTCAATACATTGTTGCAAGATTTATCCAAGATTTTCTCAATATCCTTTCGTGATAGAAGGCGGACCAAGTAATCGTTGAAGTCGTGATAAACAAACGGTTTGATGGGCATACACTCCTTGGCATTATCAGAATCAGATTGGAGCAAAGGTTCATTGCGCTGCTCTCCTTTGGGTTTCAGTCGATTCGTGCACTCCCGAGGGTACGTCGCAGTGCGTGAGCCAGCCTTGTATTGAGGCTTGTACGTGCAGTGACATGCCGGACACACGGCATAGATTGTGACACAACTGTCCAGGTTGAACTTGGAAAGGGCAGTCGTGATGGTGCTAGGAATTTGCGCCAGTGTATTCATGTGCAACAGGTCCACATTGCCATCTTTTCCCTTCCAAGCCATCTGCAGAAGAAGGGAGACTAATCCCATAATTAGATCACCGGCTTGTCGGCTTATGCCCATGATCACCATGCATACAACTCTGAGGAACATGGATAATTGTGCAATCTCATCGAGGCGATCTACCAGAGATAGATAGAGATAGTCTGCGATTCACTCTTAAATTGCAAAAGACTCAATTAAGATACGACACTCACCACAGTCAACTCGAACAGGCTCTTCTGATGCATGGGGTATAACAACATTTAGCTCGGTAACTCATGCCTCCAGCCTCTCAAGCTCCTGAACAATCTCCATCCTGCCCTGATCTATAGTCAGCATACGACATGTGACCTTTTTGACCGCAATGCGAAGGCCCTTCAACTTGGACTGAACATCGCCAAGTATGATATAAGATGGTGATCCTGATAGTTTCGCCCAACATAGAGGGATGCGTAGTTTAATGGCACGGAAATTCTCGAGAATTTTGAGGGTATGGTGACTACGCTCCTTCTTGGATATTCTATGATGATTTGCCTGCTCCGACGGTACTGTTGTCCGAGCACCTGAGGGGGCTTGGCACGGCTGAGATTCAGTATGGTTGCCCGAGACGTGGATGGAGGGATCTCCCTGGGAAATAAAGAGACGTTTAACACCTTCTACTACTTCACTAAGGAGATGGGTCGAGGGGTCTAGAGGGATTAGGACCGAGCTTGTCTGTTCCTGCATGGCGAGACGGGAGGCCCATAGTCAACTCGGTTGAGACATAAGATCTGGTCCATCATCACTGATCGTGAGAGCAAGTACTTGGGCAGCAATCACCTCTATTTCCTGAGACTGTTCGCGTGGCTCTTCGTTTCGCAATTGTGCCCGTTGCTCTGCTTGCACTTTGGCCAGATGGGCTTTCAGTTGGATAGCTGAGAAGATTTTCCCTTCTGGGTGAATAACAATGCAGTTAGCACACTGGCAACGAGTGGAATCAGCTCGTGCTGGCATTGCGCGTGCGAGGAAACAAGGAGAAGAAATGGATGAGGTCTCGCTGTGATTCAGACCATGTGCGAGAGGTTAAATAGTGGGCAATAATACAAGAAAGGGTTAAAGAGGAAGGTTGTAGAAGTACAAAGAGTACAAAGGGGGCGATCAAAGGGGGCGATCTGGGCGGGCGAGAGCAATGAATTCCAATGACAGATGTATTGGATGAATTGCTGGGAGAAGGCACTTGTCACGGTTGTACCACTGATGAGGGGAATAATAGCAGGGAGAAGGGAGGCCCTCGTTGCAGTAGTACTGCTGATGAGGAACTCAAGATGGTCCATAGTGGAGAGATAAGAGAATAGGATACTCGACGCGATTGAACCGCTGATGAGGAACTCGAGAAGCCTGAGATGGTTGAGAAAAAAGAGGAATGGCTACTCGCCGCGGTTGTACCGCTGATGAGGAGTTGGAGAGAGAAAATGAGAGTGGGTGCCAGTAGGCGCAGACCTGCGGAGTTTTGGTCGCTAAGTCAGCTCGTTCTTCCGTCACCCACCGCAGTACAACCACGTGGGTTCCTCCTCCTCCTCCTCCCTCTCTCTTCTACGACCCCACCGCGGTCCAACCGTGTGGGGTCCTCTGGGACATCCTCCTCCTCCTCCCTCTTCCGCCATTATCTTACCCACCTTCTCATCTGTGGTATAATCGTGCTGAGATTTCTTCACGCTTCATTACCTTCCTCCTCCTTCTCTCTCTGTGGTACAGTCACACTTATATTTCCTCATCCATCCTCTCATCTGCAGTATAATCGCGCTGAGATTACCTTCCTTACCATTCTCTTATATTTCCTCATCCATTCTCTTATATTTCCTCATCCATTCTCTTATATTTCCTCATCCATTCTCTTCTCTCATCCGCGGTATAATCGTGCTGAGATCGGCCAGGCCCTGCCATATTTCCAGAAGCATCTATGTACAACCAGTATCATACTTACCCTGAGAGAATACTTAGCCATTGGAATTGTTCCTTAGACACCGCAAGGGTCACTTCCTGGTAATCACTTGGAGTCCTATCATACCACGCGTTGTCGTAGAGGATCCGTGGTAGCCCCCTGACCGTGTCGTGGGTACTGACAGGGTTACCAGTACCTCGCACCCTTGTTACAGGCTTGGCTCCTTGTGGTGCAAAGATCTCTGAGTCCAACATGCGTTTGTGGTTGATGATCCGAAGCTCCTTCTCGATGTCTCGTCGCCATGTAAGGATCTTCACCCGATAGACAGTTTCGATATCATTTTCTGTGGCACTTTCTTCAGAACTCATTCCATCCACTCCCAAGAGAAAGAGGAGTTTCTCCAACCATCTCCAGATTTGCACATCAGGCTCCCCATCTGTGCGCTTCAGAGCAATGGTGGCTTGCACTGTTTGTACCCACCGTTCGAATTTCTAAAAGGGCATTCGTGACTTTCGCGGATAGAGTGTGTATCACTTACACTATGGCGCTGTGTATTATGTCTCGTGGATTTCAATGATGTATCCTTTTTGACTTGAACACGAGTGGCCAATTCTTCCGGCATCTCCAGTCGTCCATTTTCTATCATCTTGACCTGTATGGCTCGCCATAATACCCTCAGACGCTTGAACTTATCTCGAATCAGCTCCTCCAAGTAACCATCTGATCTCTCCGGTAAAATACAATCCTCCATCTTCATCTTCAGTTTGTCGCACAATATTTGGAATGCCTTACTGTTCCAGCCGGAGTTGACCTCCCCCTTCATGTCAAGCCGAAGCTCTTCAGGGTCTGGGCCATTCCCAAGCCCTTGATGCCGGTTGATATCCTCCTTGAGTGCGTTCTCATGCAGGACAATGTCGTCGTCTTGCTTCATGTTCAGCATCTCCTTAAACACATCTCGTACAAGGACCTTAACTTCCGTAAATGTCTTTTCATATATGGAACACCTGAGGTACTCACCAGGAAGCATTGCCAGGTGTTTCGGTTGTCTTCCTTTTTCTCCTTCGTCAGAACGGCTTTTTTAGTCAACTGTCGTCATCCATAGCCGGAATGGGGTTTGTTGTGGTCCCCCGAGTCCCCGGTCATGAACATATGTAAACTGCCTTTGAGAATACCTGCTATTTTCTCGATCTCAGCTTGGTGGATAGCGGATTCGACGGATGGACCATCTGGGGTTACATTCTCGGGCTCATTATCAATGGCTGGTTCGGTCGTTTGTTCAGTTGACGTCGCCCCTACCTCCTCCACTGCCGCTAAGGTAGTCCTTCTCCCGATGCCTCGATATTTCCTTTTGTTAGACATCAGAGGCTTCTGTGGAAAATTTGTGACCGAAGGCTGCTGCGGTTCAGAATGGGGCAGGGCCAGCGATGCTCTAGCTGATTCTCCTTCGGACGGATGTTGCGTTTCGGGGTGTTTACTCAACCTCCACTCCATTCGTGCCATTTCATCTTCCCTTTGGGCCTGACGCTAGTATACTGTGAGTCTTTTTATCCAACCTGTCATTCTAAACACTGACCTTCATACTTTCAATTTCCTTCTTCAGGTTCGCAAGCTCGGTGTCCTTCTCAGCCTCGGGAGGGTCAACAGGGGTGGGTTACATTGGTGAGGGATATACCTGTTTCCTAGCCATCTCTATGCTCAATAGTTCTCGCACCTCCTGCACATGAGCTGCATGCCAAGCTTTGAAAGCTTCTTCCCTGACCTGTAGCTCTGCTCGGTAAATTTGCTCTATTTTGGTTAATTCAGCCAGCAATGTGGTCTGGAATTGGGATTGCTGGGCTTGCAATTGCATTTGCTGGGCTTGCAGCTGAGTTCCATAAGTTATGAGCGACTTTTCCATCCACTCAATATGTTCCTAAGTGAGGGTTCATGATCTGATCATAATATTAGGAGAACAAGTCCGACCTTTTGACTTCTGTTTGCAGAGCGTAAGTCTGATACCTTCGATTTTTAATATTCCTTGTCGAGTTTGAGTTGACTTCTTAACGCACTAGATTGGTTGCTTTCCACAACCTGTCATTTGAGTGGAGCAGGCTCCTGCAACAAGGTGGTCAGGCATAATTCCAGGTAAAATGAATATTTTACTTCGTGTTCATCCGCTGATTCGTTATCAATAGCGCTCTTGACTGCTTGCATGTCCTCGTTATCATCGGTTTCCAGCGCTCTTTTTGTAACAATGTCTTCTGCCTCGGGTCAGCCAGCATCGGTCATGACAAGCAGCCATACCCACCTGTTTTGGCTGGGTTGTTTTGTCCATCATACATGTTGTAGTCATCCATACTATGAGAATTAGAGAATATGTTTTGCATGGCATCCAGAGCCATCGTTGCTACAAGGAATTGCGAACGATTCACGTATTTATCAGTGTGCAATCAAGTTAATGCATTTTTTTTTTGTCTGCCCTCACGTAGTAAGCTTAAGATGTCTACTCGTCGCATGATTATTCAAAGCTAAATTTTAATCACCCAAAGAGTGGGCGACAATAGGGGTGTCCCACGGTTGTCATATGCAGCATAAAAAGATTCTATTTAATTACTTGTAACTAATTGTAGGCCTCATTGGTATTTGTATTTGTATGCACATGCCGCTTTAGCTAGATCGCCCACCAAAAAGGTTTAATTGTAGCTCACATGTTATAGAAAATCGTAAAGTACATGCCTGTCTTCATTACCTGCACAGGCCGCTATAGTTACTTTTCCACCAACGTCATCGCCCACCAATGTCGTCCTCTCATTGCCCAACCACTCTCATTGCCCCGCTAATCCTACTGTCATTTAATGATGGTTAACAGCCAAACAGTCCTGCTGCCATCACGAGAAGTGAGTATATAACTTTATCTTTTACCATACATACTATATCTCACCTGTGAGGGCTAAAGACCTATGAGGTCAACCTGTGAGCACGCATATACTCTGTACAAGGTTGCAAGCCGTGCCAGATTTTGGTTCCTACCAGGCGTATGACCTCCACAAGTTCTATTCGATACCCATTTGCAGAGTCGGTGCTCCAGGACGCCGCTCTGCAACCATATGTTCACGATTGCTTGGTCCGTGTCAATGAGGGTGAACATACCTACACATTTCACATGTTTTTCAAGCATCATTGCTGTTTGAGAATCAATATGTCGCTGAGCGAGCAGGCCAGCTTGGAGAACAATCTCATGGCAATTCAAGGGGACATCGTCGTAATGAGAATTGGGACCCGATATGAATACGTGAACATGCAAGGGCAGGACGGAATCTTGTGTGATTGGGTCATTAGCAGGTAAACACAACTACAGTTCACATGGTAGAAGTTACTGCCTTACAGGTTTGCTTGCATCATGGCCCCTAAACGACGTGGGCCATTGCCATTTTTACTCACTTTCTGCAGAGCAGAGTGTTCATGCCTGTAGTACATGTGTAGATCATGCTCAAACAATAAACACATAATGTCATGTTGCACGGGTTGAATTCTTCGCAGCAAGATGGGCAGGGTGGTCTTGATTTACCATGACATATTGTATTGAAAATCAACCCCAAGGACGGTATTAGGAAGAAGGCTTGTTGGACCAGTTCCAACATCACAGCTGGTTCTCCCCATCAAGTACGGGCCATCATTGACGCCAATATTGTACCTCTCTTTCTCAACGGCCGGTGTGAAAGGGCATCGACGCCAATATTGTACCTCTCCTTATCAACATCTTGAAAAAACGTGGGCATGAAGGGGGTTGCTGGGCACGAAGGAGGTCGGCTGGGCGCGAAGGGGATCGGCTGGGCATGAAGGGGATTGGCTGGGCGCAAAGGGGATTGGCTGGGTGAAGGAGGTCGCTGGGCGCAAAGGAGGTCGGCGGCGCAAAGGGGGTCAGTGGCGTGAAGGGGGTCGCAGGTGTGAAGGGGGTCGCAGGCACGAAGGAGGTCACTGGGCGTGAAAGGGGTCGCTGGCGCGAAGGCTTGTTGGACCAGGACCAGTTCCAACATCACAGCTGGTTCTCCCCATCAAATACAGGCCATCATTGACACCAATATTGTACCTCTCTTTCTCAACGGCTGGCGCAAAAGGGCATCAATGCCAATATTGTACCTCTCCTTATCAACATCTTGAAAAAAGCGGATTTCCAGACGAAAAGGAAAGAGGTCGTGGCATGAAGGAGGTCGCTGGCGTGAAGGGGCATTGACGCCAATATTGTACTTGAAAAATGCAGATTTCAAGACAAAAAATGACGCCTGATGGCCTATCTCAAATGCCATGTCAGTTGTTCCGGCATGAAGGGGGTCCCTCATGGCGAAGAGAAGTTACTGCCTTTGCGGCGCGTCTTTGCAGTAAAGTCCATGGCAAGTTGCTTAAATCACTTTATTTTCACAGGGAATGTATACTACGCCTTCGTCCTCAACAACATCTTCCCTAGCGCCATTTTCTCCTCCTTGCGTCTAGCGTGAACAGAGGTGTACTTGAGTCGCATCTTAATCAGATCCATGATCAGCCAAGATCCAGAATAACTTGCTAGCTCCAGGAAGTCTTCCATAGCCTAATGCATTGTCAGAAGACAGTGTCCAATAAAAACAATGCTCCTCACAGCATCACAGACACTCCTGATTAAATTAAGGCTTTGTCTGGCGTAACTCTTGTTCAAATCCAGATGTTTCTCAATCAATCGATAAACACATTTCTACGACTCAAGTCAGTGAAAGTGTTGCTCTGGTGAAGTACCTCTACCTTCAATTTTTTGAAGGTCAAAGGATTCCAATTTAGAGCATCTTGCAAATTGTATCCACCACGACCAGGCCTACCAGGTTCACCCGCGGGTTTGGGGATCTTCTCATCGTCGGAGTCATCGGAGTCAAGGTCTGAACTTGAGGAGGCTACGGATGACTCGTAGTCGGGAGTTGCATCCTGGATCACCTGGGCCTTAGCCAAGCTAGTGGATGGCTTTGTGTAAGGCCCTGATTGTTCAGCGCAGGCGCGTTTTTGGGTCCATGATACACCTCCCCCAGGCATCGCGAGTGCTGTTGACTGGGGAGGCTTGAAAACGAGCTCCTCATGGGGAAGAACAGTTGATGGGTGGTGCACATCATAATACAAGTCGGTTTGGGAGGTGAGGAGGGGGAGGGGTGCTGGCGGTGGGCCAGGCACAAAAAAAGCAGCAATCGCCGTGGATAATCCAACCATGTTGATGAGAAACGGCCAACAAAGCGTCATTTATGAGAATGGGTTTTTGGAAAGCATTTCCTTTTTGGGATGTGGCACGTGACTCGTGACAATAGCGTCAAAAGTGGTATACAAGAAACAGAGATGAGAAGACGAGAGTGATCCCCAGTTGACGGCGACAAAAAACACAGCTAACCGAAGTGGTATTGAACTTTAGACGACAAGAGCGCGTGTTACACACAAAATCGGGTCAGTGACAAAAGACAAGCTAACCGAGAGTATTGAACTTGAGACAAGAAGAGCGTGTTATACAAATTTGACGGCGACAAAAGCGGGCATCTGCTAGACACTTTCGTCGCCCCTCGACATTAAAAGCGATTATTCACGCTAAACACTTGTCTAACAACAATGTCACCCATTACTTTCTCAAATATGTCAGGCTATCAGTTAGGCGGACGTTTGAAGGGACACACAGATGCCATTCACACACTGGCTATCGCCAACAGCGGTAAATGGCTAGCAAGCGGAGGTAAGCTGTTTTTATGCCAGTCAACTCGCTGAGGTATAATCTCAGCGAGTTGACGATCTTGTCCATGACTGACGATCCATAGGGTCTGATGGTGTCAAACTCTGGGACTTGACAACGCACGCGCAACTCAGGTTTACATATCCGGTGCACGGGTTGCGTGGCCCAATAAGCTGTATGACATGGGTACGCAGAGACATTGCACGAGAGATATTATGCTATGGTACAGGCCTAAGTTGGCTGGTATCTTGCGGTCAGAGCCTGCGAGAGGTGTGTTAGTTTTTTTCATTGGTATGAGTGAACTGAGGGGACATACAGGGAAACCTTGAAGAATGTTGGGCAAGGCGATTGGGCCAGGGGTTCGAGATCACATGCATATGTCGGAATGAAACCTCGGGTTGTGGAGCAACAGGGACATGCGACAGCATAGTGCAGGTTTGGACATTCGAATCCAACGGGGGCTACATCCACTTTTCTCGGTAAAGATGGAAACGACTGTTCCCAGGACCCTTGGGTTTGTCAACAATACTGCACAAGACCTATATTTGTTCGGCTTATACAATGGCCAATGGTGGGGTATTCTTCGCCTGCATTGGAGATACCTCATAAACTCATTCTACACGGTCTCAGGCACATTTTACAGGGGGATGACGGTAAAGTCCTGTCATCCAGAGATACCGACAGAATGATGTTTGTGCCAAAATCCCTCTGCAGAGCTCAGACTGATCCTGTGACAGGGGGGCCACTGCTATTAGTGTTGAGCAGAACCAGTTTGTTGTAGATAACGGGACAGATGGATTCGACCTGCATGCACTGGATAACAGCATGCACGTTCGTACTCTCCCAATGGAAATTCCCACCAAGAAACTCCCCAAACAAGTTGCATTTGGAGAAAACTCGCAGGTCATAGTTGGCGGAAGTGATCATGGTGTCGTCTATGTATTCGAGCGGGAAAGCGGCAAACTCTTGCACTCTCTGTGACACGCGGATACAGGTTTAGTTCAGACTGTGACAGTGAGTATCTCCGAGATGACAACCGCACGATTTCTGATCCTTTAAAGACACATGAGATGCCCAACAAAAGCCTCATAATTGGCGCATCATCAAGCAGCTGCAGCGATATATGTATAATGGTCTGGGTTCGGAAACACATTCAACCTTGCAGGTCTTCTTTGAGCGGTCACATTTGGAGCTTTCGATCCCTTTTGAATGTTATCATGAAATTGGTGTTCATTGTGACTACCATAGCATTCCTATATCAGAACATCAAAGTGAGAATGCTTTTCAAGACTTTCTAGAGAAACTGCTTACTGTGAAATTCAGAGTTTTCCAATTATTTGGAAACTCAGGCCTTGGGATGTGACGTATCCTTTGCAGTCGATCTCCCCACTGGCTCTGAAACTCAAGTATGATGCTGGACACACGAGATCGCAAGAAAAAATAACGAAAGAACAGGGAGCGGACCCTTTGAGAGTGGCAGTTGAAGAAATCATGCGACGCATAGCCACCGAGGGACGATTGCAAGGTGTCCCGAAGGCAGATGTGGGAGATGTGAAGAAAGCAGGCAAGACGGTCATATATCTCTGATAGGTTGGAGTGTGAAGGCAAGGAGACTCTACATGATTGTATTGTGGGAGAGTGCATAAGGACTGTAATGTTGATGTAGAGATATTCAAGCGCAATAGTACCCTGGGAGTGTAAATAAATCACTGTGCAAAGTGGGTAATGCAATCTCAGCGTGATTATACTGCGGATGAGATAGCGTGTCGTGGATGCCTGCTGTCAGTTTACTTTCGGAAATGGATCCAAAAGACAGTGGGTAGCGGTGTCGTCGTTGCATGGCTACTTACACTGGTGTTCGACTCAGTGCACTTTGCTATCAGTAGCAACAAAAGTAGAACAAGGATGAAGACGAAGACGTAGCAGTGATGATGACGATGACGTAATACGCTGATGTAAGCGTAGATGAGATACAACAGCAAATGTCACGTGATTGAGAAAGCTGGCCTTGACGTAGATGTAGAAGTAGTAGAAGTAATAGTAGACTTAGAAGACTTAGACTTGAGACTTAGATGAGTGAATCCAACTGAAAGAGGTGAATTTGGGTACATTAAGGCGAAACAGGCCTTATATACATGAGCAGAACAACAAACGATGCGAGTATGCCATACAACGATGTCGTCGACAGCAGACAGGAGAAATGACTAACGGCGAGAGGCAGAAAAACCAAAATAGGAAGGTGGTTTGTAAGGAAATGGAAAAATGAGTCAGGTGGTCGAAGAAATGAAGGGAAATGTGGCAGCGAATTTGAAATAGAAGCCAGAAATAGAATAGAAGTGAGTCACAGACAATAGACCATGTGGAACAATTGAAATAGAAGTACAGCCAAGAAGTGAGTGAGTCAGGTGATGAAAATGAGTCATAGCCATCCAATAGGATTCCAGTTGCTTGTCAAATATCTCCGAAGATGAGTAAGTGAGTCATGTGACTTGATGACGACTCAGAAACATGTGAACCAATCATGACACTTGGATATGAATTTCCTCCAGAGAGGGAATGAAGACGAGTCCTACTTGACAAAGTCCTTAGGCACATAACCGTAGCAAATCTCTGTTCCTGGTCCATGCTCTTTGATGTACCAGTTATTCCTGAGGATGATACGATGCCAACCATTCACTGGTTCTAAGTTTGGGTCAAAACCGATGATGTAGAAGGGAGCATGGAAGGTTTGATCAAATACCCATATGCAATCGTGAATGTTATAAGGAGGATATGAGGGGAATATTCGGTATGGGCCTTCAGGAGATTCAACATATAGGGGATAGTACCGACGATGTGCGACTTGTGGAGGAGGACTGGACAAATGAACATCAAGGGGAGAACATCGACTATGAAGTTCAATGCGTGGTCCAACGTGTATGTCTGGCTTGGCAGTCATCTGAAACGAATCATGGGATGTGGTGGCAGCAATTCTGGATGGCATATTGGAAATAGAATCAATGAAAAATAGAATGAGTGTGGAGATGATGTGTCTGGCAGACTGGAGGTAGCACAGCAGATGATGGTCTGGCGAAAGCTGATGATGATAGGCACGTGTGCAGTGAGCATCTTTTGTAGTGTAGTAGGTGCTGTCGAGTATCATGCTTGTCACTGCACAGTGGTGAAGGGAGGGGAAGAGGAAGAACAGAGGTCACCTGAAATCTCAGCGCAGTTATACCGCAGGGAAGAATCCAGGTCACTGAAATCTCAATGCAGTTATACCGCAGTTGAGGCGAAGGGAGGGAAAGGCAGACCTCACACGGTTGTACCATGGTGAGAGTCCTTCAGGACTTGCCGGATGCTGACGTTAGCCTTCTAAGTCGGATCTCGGTCCATGACTACTGGCACCCTCATCGCCTATACTTATATAGTGGGGTGGTGAGTGCCCACTTTTGTCTCCTCGCCACTCGTCAGCGGTACAACCGTGATGACTTTCCTCCTTCCCCTCCACCATCTTCTTGTCAATGGTACAACCGCAATGAGATTTATTTTTCTTCCTCCTCCACTATCTCCTTGTCAGCGGTACAACCGTGACGACGAGTAGCTCCTACTCTTCCTCCCTCCCCAGTGCCCACTATTTGCTCAAGTTCCTTGTGAGCAATAGTTAATCCTTTGCCCCATTTGCTCAAGTCCCTTGTCGACGATGCCAATTGAATTGTTGAATGTGACCCCTGATGCCGCTGTCTTCACGTCTCCGAACCGTTCCTCTATGCCTTTCGTACCTGTATACGAAGAGGAGCTCCCTGAATACACTACACCTTTGGACACCAAGCAGTTAATGTGGGCCTATAATGCCTATCCTCAGCTCACTTTCGTAATCGCCTGCCCAATGTTTCATACCCCACTCTTTCAACGTCTAGGGAATGTGACCATTGAGGCCATAGGTGACTGGTGGCATCTAGCCCCTTCACTTCAACAGTTGTGGTTGGACCTGGAGAAAAGCCTATATCGCATAGCATATGATCTCCTTGCATTAAATCCTTCGATTTTGCTTCCCCTCTATTTCACTCACTTCCGATTGCCTTTGACCTTCAAACCTGACCACCGTTTTGAAGATCTCAAGTGGGCCAAAAAGCATTATACCACTCATGGCTCTGTGTTCGTTTTCTATTTCATTAAATCTGACTGAACATGACGCTTCACTCCCCCGTCCCAAATGGGCCCAACTCCTCTTCAACAAACATAGTTACCACCTGGCCTGGATCGACCAGTTCGTTGGATCAGAAGTTGCAAATTTCAGCATTGATCGTGTTGGCGCAATTGTGCATGTAACAAAGTGCCAATTATTATCGATGATACCCAAGTTCATCCAAGTAAAAATCCCTATCTATTTCTTTTGGGGGACTCACAAGAAGCCTTTGAAGTCAGAACGTGCTTCCATCAACGAATTTCGCCCAACACTCGCAGATTTCCAGCAATATTACAATCCTGAGGTCACGCAAACAGCCCTGATCAATGTGGCGCCGCAGTTTCCACCTCTGCCATGGGGAAGTCATCAGTTACTGGGAGAAACTTGGTCAGAGTACTTTGCAAGAAAAGCAGTGAACAATGCGAAAAAAATTGCGACGGAGACCCCCGATGCCCGGACAAAGCACCTCGATTGTTCACGGAATCCTCACCGCCCCTCAGCCTGGAGTTCCAAAGCCGCTCGAGTCTTCTATTGGGAGCTGATGGACAGCTTTCGAGTGCGTACAAACATTGTATGAGGTGCAGTTGAAGATCTCTGGGATGCATATGGTCCAAGTCAGCAAAGATATGACGGTGTGCACCACGAATGGGACATCTGCACTGAGTTTGATCCAGATGCGACCACAGATGCTGAAATGCTGGATGATGCGTATGGTCTTGATGATGATGATGACATCCATCTCGACCAATGGCCTCTGTCTCCCCCACCACCACCTCCTGCTTCCCCAGTCTCTTCTGGCTCATTGGCCATCCCTCCCCTTCCCGTCATTGAGCCTGTTCATTGGTGGGATGACCTCCTCAAAATGTACGAGTATGAGGATCCCCAGTCGCAGGCCGTGCCTATCCCCTTGGCCGATGCGTTGTATTTCCGTTTTGGTTTCGATGCAGTCGGTACCGACGACGGGGGCAACTTGAATGAACTCGTGCTGAGGAGACGGTTTGTGGACACCGTATCGGAATTGGATCCACATCTTGTGTCGAAATTATGGGTATTTCATGCGCATCTTATGCAATTGGATGAACACTCAAAGCCAGTCGACTATTCTGTGGTGAACGCTTGGGACCTTGACTTCGAACACTCCCATCCCATGGTCAACAAATCATCACCGTATATCACCATTGTTCCAACTAAGGTCGATAATGCTACCGTCTATTTCTTGGAGTGTAAGCGAGGAGACATGGACAGGGCATTGTCTTGGATTCTTGTTGTTGAAGAGGCAGCGACGGCTCTTCAGGTCATTTGCCAGGAGTGGGGTCCTGGTCTAGAAGATGTGGCAAGGTGTCTTGTCAGCGGTGGTATACGATTCCGTATGTTATGGCCGGAGGATCATCCTGTCACCTGTCAATGACAGTGTGATTCTCCGTTGACTCTTGGCTTTCAACCCCCAAAATACTGCCTCAATCTTGCTGACTATGCTGTATACACTGCAACACGCAGTGATTTCCTTATGCAACCTCATGCTTGCGCAGCCTTGCTGCAGGGCGGTATTATTTGGCGCCTTGCTATAGATGCTCTAGGATATATTCCTGCTGTAGGAGGTCCTTCGGACGAAGTATATCAATACGGCCATTGTTTCAAGTCTGACAATTCAATTTGACCACCGTGGAAACAGACTTGATTTGTGGGGTATATTATGTCTACACCGGTGAGTTGAAGCTGAGA
The DNA here is from genome assembly GCA_015039355.1 of Ramaria rubella. Lineage (NCBI taxonomy): Eukaryota > Fungi > Basidiomycota > Agaricomycetes > Gomphales > Gomphaceae > Ramaria > Ramaria rubella. The sequence goes on along the minus strand of MU134401.1, from coordinate 143,049 downwards.
CATTATCTGTCTTAACTGACTGCTTTTACAGGTCAGCACAATCAGTATTCGGAATTATCCTGGTGGCCAAAGCAATCGGTTTGGATGTGTACTGGACTCAATATTGGATATTGGTCCTCTGGGTGTGAAATATGGTTCCAGAAGTGACTGGATGACATTCCCCAGGGCAGGGCCGATCTGAGGACTGCAGCTGAATGGAGAAGGGGATTAAAATTTGAGAGAGCCACGGCACGAATAGCTACTTCGAACGAGCAGGGTGCTGCTATGTTTTTATGTGGTCAGCGTTTCTCTTAGTCTGTCGTAGATAGTGTAGGTAGTGTCTTCCGTCATTGTCACCCTTCCCTCAGGCGATGATCAACCAATAGTCATCCCTATGTTGGGCAATCATCAGGCGACCATCACGTGATATATTTGATTAATTTCTAAACTTCAAGTTTTCTTTAACATTTAAATTACAATTTAAACATAAAGATAAACTAAAAGTATAAAGATGGATTCAAATGTGGATGAAAAGTTGAAGTTTGAACACAGGTTTTACTCTCATTTCATACTTGAAGTTTAGGATACTTTTATATCTTAAAATATATTTGAAGTTTTGTCCAAGATATTGAACTAATGCATATTTGAAATATTCACATGGGTTTAAATGTATGGGCAAACTTTATATTTGGACTGAAATTTAACTTGTCTCATAAATATAAAGTTTAGTCAGGATTATATGTTGATTTAAACTTAATATAAAAACAAAACATTTAAACCTAAGTTTACACCGGGTTTAAATACTGAAAACCCCAATGTGTCAGTTTATAATCCATACGACACGCTTGGTGTTTGTTCAAGTTTGTTAGTGCGTTCTGGGTGCTATGACCAAATTAAGGAACTCCTGACTTTTATGGAAAACTTATCGTGTTTCGGTGTATGGATTATCAGCATTGCATCCGCGAAGAGACATTATTCTGAGACAAAAATGTATTTGCATCCACGAAGAGGGGTTATTTTGAGGTAATACTGATGTCGTCAGGTCCAATCCGGCCTTCCGTGGTCGTTCAGCGATTTTGACGTCTCTGCAACTGAGACGACGTGTCGTTGTTCTACATCAATTCGTTGCGTTGTTATGTCAACCTATGTGGCTATGTTTTTTTATCAGACATCCATGCAATTTCCATTGTCAGATTGCATCATCGACGTTGAACTTCGTGCCTACACTCCGCGTTCGGAAACCTTCCTCGACGATTGTACTGTGGCGAATCTAATAGGGAGGTTATGCACTGCGGGAAAAATGAGCCCAAATATTTACCAGTGAGGCCACTTCCGGACTTAGTGGTCGACCCACCAAGATATTCAGGATTCCCACTAAGATAGCGGACATTTGGTTCCCACAACCTCTAAGCGCTCATTTAGCGCCCATTTGTAAGCATAGGGTTAGGGCTAAGTGGCAAAATCAGGGCAGATGCACTGGAGGCATGCCAAAACTTTCTGACCCAGAAAACCATACAGAAAATCACCAGAAATGGTTGAGTATGCCAATGATTTATCTGGATGGGAAAACTGTGTGAAAACAGAATGTTTGCCAATGATTTTCTGATCCCAGAAAATTTTAATAAGATCACCCAGAATAACTGAAGAAATTGTGAGGAAAAACATGGGAAAACATGGGGAAAAGAGTTTTCTCAGGAATTTTCTCAATTTATTCTGAGTGATCTTATTAAAATTTCCTGGGATCAGAAAATCATTGGCAAACATTCTGTTTTCACACAGTTTTCCCATCCAGATAAATCATTGGCATACTCAACCATTTCTGAAGATTTTCTGTATGGTTTTCTGGTTCAGAAAATTTTGGCATGCCTCCAGTGATGGTTACATGGACCTCTCAAACCAGGGATGGGCTGGGCTGGGAGGTGATTAATGCCATAGGTATACTCTTTAAGGAGCTATTAAGAACTCTGTTAGGGATCCCTATAATGTAATTATAGTCTCAAGAGTCTGACTATAGGGTTCCAAGTGTTTCTGACAAGTAGTTGTACTTATATCTCTATTTTTTGTAACAGCTGCCTGAGTTGACATTAATGGTCCACAAGAGCCCACGACTTGGGATGCTGACCTAACACCTGCCAAATCCAGAACTCAGCTTCAACTCAGCTGCTTATCAATAATTACCTTTATTGTAACTCAGCAGCTGAGGTAAGCCAACTCATTGGTCAGCATAAAACCATTAATGGACACAATTCAGCAGTATTTCTCTATTTTCTTAATCAGCTATTAATAGTCAGGGAGGCAGTGTCACTGTCTTAACATCTCTAGCCTCTCTGGCCAATCAGAATTTGTATATTAATAGTGTAGAAATGGCTAGAAGCTCATGGAAGGTCTGTCCATATAAGGAAACTGCCACAACCTTCCACCAGGTTCCACCAGTTTCCAGACCTTCCAAAAGCAGATAGAATGTCTCAGATGTAGAGCTATAAATACAGCTCTAGGTAGCCTAGCTAGACAAGCAATCAACCATATTTCACACCCCACTTCTGCCTGAAGCTGAGCCTTCTACCAGAATCAGTTCAAGCCTGAAGAACTTGACCTAGCTGAAAAACTCTGTAGGAGCCTCTTTCAGTTCGCCTCTCACTTTGTAGGAGTGAAGCACAATCTCTTCAGCTTTCGCTGCTTTAGTTGGAGCTCTGTAGTTTGTAGGACCAGAGTTAAAGACTACTAGCTTGTGTAAGCAAACCACCACTTTCCATCTAGTTGACACTTTGTTGCTTGTAGGGCCAAAGTACAACTGCTGGCTTGTGTTGGGTATCATCACTTCTAATTAATTGAAGCTTTGTTGCTTGTAGGGCCAAAGTTAAATTAATAGCTTGTGTTGGTAACAACCACCACTACTATTCGATTATCCTTTGTTGCTTGTAGGGCCAAAGTCTAATCAATAACTAGTGTTGGGGTGTAGTACACTTTCTATCTAATCAAGCTCTGTTGCTTGTAGGGCCATAGCTTGATTACTAGCTTGTGTCAGCACAAAGCTACCACACTCTATCTTATCTGGGCACTGTTGCTTGTAGGGCCTTTGCCTAGCTAACTAGTTTGTGTTAGTGTTGACTTTATCAACTCTCAAGTTAGTTTTAACTTGCTGTTGTTGATCTCGTCCTTTTGCTCCTTGTTTCTTGGCTATCCTTTTAGTCCTTCAGTTGAACAGCCATTCAATTGTTGCGACCTTGAGCCTAGTCGTCCAAGTCTGCTTTCCCCATATATTGCATATGAAAAAAAGCATTGGAACCCTGTACACTCTCCCTCATAGTTTCAAGTATTATCTTGACCAGACTATTAGCCTTGCTACAAGTGCTTTGAATTGCATTGTTACTGCAAAGTAATAGTGTTATTTGAACACCGGAGTAGAATCTCTTAATTGGGTTCTCCGTTAAAATAGTCTTTGGTTGATATCCCCTTGAACACTATCAGTGGCTAGACTAAACTTGATTGTATACCTCACACCAACATTTAGTTCTGAGTTCACAGTTTCCAAAACAAACTCCTCTGCAGTCTATTAGACATACAGGCTTGTCACCTAGCATGGTGCCAAAACACCTACTAGAATTCAGACTCTGCTAGGTGGTCGGAGATTGCTGAGATGCTGATGTAAGCAGCCAAAATCACAGAAGCCAAAATGTTAAATTTCACCCCTGGTATAGGAAACATGGTTTAGACATATTTCTGACAAAAACATGTTTTTGAACTTTAGTGGCTGCCATTTGTCCTAATTTAAAAAACTAAGACCATGCAATGATAGAATAGCATCTTGGGAATAATCCTATGGTCACCATTTTGTACTTTGGTTGATAGTCACCGAGCAGAACCCATCACTGTGGGACAGCCCCGACCAGCACTTAAGGTTGCAGAAACTAAGTGTCTGCTATCTTAGGTGGTTATTGGATGGACCACTAGGTAGGGTTGGTGGGCAGACCGGGTAATAAAACAGGAGAAACATCCGAAACCGGACTTTTCTTCTGGGATTTCCACCAATATTTGGCTGTAAAAATTTGTGGGAGCTGATTTCCACCATTTCATTTGAAGGTCAGTCCTGAATATGTACCAGGTTTTCCCTGAATATCAAAGGGGGTCAACCACAACTTAGGTGATGTGCGAGATTTACGATGATGAAGATGAACACAAAAATGTCTGGGTAAACCACATAATGTCAGGCTTTATTCCAGATGTATTTAGAAAGTTTTCCAGCACATATATTTCATGCCCACATATATTGAGGAGCCAGACCACATACACGGAGTGGGATTTCCACAACATATTTGAGGTATTCAAGTGTAACAATAAATAAATAAAAAATGGTATACCAAGCTTTGACAGCTTGGTCCAGCCTCCATCATGAACTTGTAGTAGTGGTAGTAGCATTTAGTTGAAGACTCACCCTAAGGACCTGAACAAAAGTGTTGTCATAGCTGAGATTCAAACACACGACCTAAAATGATTAGCTCAGCTGAGGCAGCACTCTACCAAGTGGGCCATTACACCATATAACACTCAGTCCCAGTGAAGCATAATATGTATTCAGGGGCTCCCCAGGTAATAATATTTTCTGGTCCCACACAGCCTGGGCACACTTTAACCACTGGTTGGGATGCTAGTCCTGGACTCAGGGACGGTTTTAAAAACATTTAATTGGTATGTATTCTGCTGTAATTTATCTACGCAGTCTCGAAGTGATTAATAGGTAACTAACAGAGCCACCACTTTCTTTTGGTACATCTCACTGGCCGCATGGCAGGTTTAAACAAGCACAGCTAGTGAAAATAATGTAATCTAATTGGAATGAGAGAGTGCAAGTACAATGTTCTTGAGATTGTAACCCACCTTCTTGGTGTTGGTACCTGTGCGACCCACCTTGCCCTTGGGTTTCGGAATTTGCGGTGGTTCCGGACCTTTGGCTTTAGAACCCTTGGCAGAGCTAGATTCCTTGGCTGGCTTCTTGTAGTCTCTCAAATTCTTGCATAGCTCCATGAGTTCACGCTTCATCTTCTCATACTTTTTAGCTAACAAACTCGAGCCTAGATGTTAGGGAACATGCCGAACTCAATGTCGGCTGTTAGGATTTGCTGGATTTGATGTCAGCTGTTAGGATTTGCTGGATTTAATGTTGGGATCGGATTTGGTCAGAACTCTCCTTGACCAAGATCGGTAGTCACAATATTCGGAAATGCGCGGAATACTGGATGACTCGGAAGTTGGAGATCCGAAGACTGATCTATACGGGCATTGGCTTCAACTTATGGGTTGCGCCCTCTTGGATTTCTAGTGCCCTGGTATTTTTGACTGAAGACCGGAAAGTGTTATCGGGGTTCCGATTGGTCGTGTCTATTTGGAGGTCATTGCTGATGATGCATTGAGACTTATCGGAGATGAGCGGGGGTTTCGGGTATTCAGGAATGGAATAGGGGTAACAATAAATCAATATCGAGTAAGGGTTAGCTTTACTGGAAAGCGAGTATAGTTAAGGAAGGTTTGGAATGTCGGATGAGGTAGGGTCAGAAATAATTGGAATGATCGGGATAATCGAAATGATCGGAATAATCAGAATAATCGGAATACCGAACAAGGTTTGAAGGCCTTATTGCAGGTAGAAGTTTGGAGCGACGAAGTGTAATAAAGGTTGAATGATAGAGGATGGGCAGGATATATCAGGGTGTTACGAGTTATATTGGAATAACAAGTTGAGGTAACAAGATATGAAGGATGCGAGATATGTGAAAAGGGTATAAGATATATGATATAAGAGATAGAAGGTGATATGAGAGGTAGTGATATGATTTACAAGCTAAAGAAGCTTGATCAAGAGAAAATGTATTGAAGACATGCGGGATTCCGAAATCGGGAATGGAAGATAAGGGTGCGTGATATGGAGTTCCAAAGTTGGAGCGAATACGGAAATCAAGCTAAGACGTATGGGGATAATATCAAAATAGAATTGTGACTAAGAATAATAAATGGGAACATGTTGGAAATAAGCGGAAAAGGGCTTATCAGAATACGTGAAACATCGGAATAAAACACAAGTCGGATCTGGGATCTAACACTAGAGTCACCAACTTAACCGGCTGCTTAATCGACTTTGTTCTTCTTTGAAGTAGACTTAGCAGGCTTTTCAGCCTTAGTAGAATCAGTTGATTATTTCTTATGAGCACCAGGCGTGATGATAGCAAGCTCAGATGAAAGCTAAGGTCAAGGAATGCGAACTAATTAGCTAAACATTACCTAACGAGCATGCCCACATGATTTCCACGTGTTCTCTTCATCTCAACACTGGGGACATAGATAAATAATTCACATGTAAAATGTGAAGAAAATGTTTTCTCCCACCCACAATTTCTTGCAATTTTTGAAAAAAAGAAGATGACAAAAATATTAGCTTTTCAAACACTTCTGAGTTTGAAAAACAGTCACGAAAACCTAACTCTTGGTTGGTTTTTTGGAGACAAAAATAGATAGAAAAGGCATGATATTTCTGCAACTTAGACCTTCAAAAATGCATGAAAAATGTGAGATTTTTCATGATCAAAATATGATGAGATTCTACCATTTTAATTGGATTTTCATTGACAGAAAGCAGGCTAAAAAGCTTATTTTTAAAACTTAAAAAGTGCACAAAAAACATTTTGGATGATTGATTATCCTATGGATAATCATTCTTCCATAAGGAGAATATTTGCAAGATTTTGGATTATAAAAATTCAATGTTTTTATTGGATTTTTATCTAGAGAAATGCAGCCAAAAGGTTCGTTTTTCATTTTGAAAAATGGATGAAAAAAGCTGGGGATAAATGCTTATCCAATGGATAATCATTCTTCCAAATGAGGTAAATGGGTCATTTTTTCAAGTGAAAAATTGGTTAAAAAAGCAGGGGATAACTGCTTATCCAATGGATAATCATTCTTCCCAAATGGGGTAAATATTCAGCCTATGGAAGAATGATTATCCATTGGTAAGCATTTATCCCCAGCTTTTTTCATCCATTTTTCAAAATGAAAAATGAACCTTTTGGCTGCATTTCTCTAGATAAAAATCCAATAAAAACATTGGATTTTTATAATCCAAAATCTTGCAAATATTCTCCTTATGGAAGAATGATTATCCATAGGATAATCAATCACCCAAAATGTTTTTTGTGCACTTTTTAAGTTTTAAAAATAAGCTTTTTAGCCTGCTTTCTGTCAATGAAAATCCAATTAAAATGGTAGAATCTCATCATATTTTGATCATGAAAAATCTCACATTTTTCATGCATTTTTGAAGGTCTAAGTTGCAGAAATATCATGCCTTTTCTATCTATTTTTGTCTCCAAAAAACCAACCAAGAGTTAGGTTTTCGTGACTGTTTTTCAAACTCAGAAGTGTTTGAAAAGCTAATATTTTTGTCATCTTCTTTTTTTCAAAAATTGCAAGAAATTGTGGGTGGGAGAAAACATTTTCTTCACATTTTACATGTGAATTATTTATCTATGTCCCCAGTGCAAGCTGCTCAAACCTTGCACTTCTCAGCAACTCTCAAACCTATGCTAAGGAGTGATAACATGCCACTTTGTACCTGCGGGTGTAATCGAGAACTCTCAGAACGGCGGATCCATATCCACTTGATGTGAGGAGCAACATTAGCTGACCAAGTAGCCGCTGCAGCCCGGGCTGAGATCAAGGAGCCACTTACAGCAATGTCCAGGGAGATGATGGGGGAGGACTCTGACTTCTTGGAGCTCCATAGACCTCCACCGGCGCCATTACAGCCTCTTGAAACCACCTGGACTTGTTCCCTGGCAGCCGGAGCGGCCATAGGCTCACCTCAGGACCTTGATGACGATGTTCTATTACATGATTCCCTGGACACCAATCCGATGCACATACCACCATGCAACCATTTTGATTGGGTTGCCTATGAGCTCCTAGAGGATTTGGATGAGCCAAGAGTTATTCTTTATTTACTCTCTCACATCTAGATGCTGATGATATTACAGCCTGTTTCTAGGTACTACCACCAATACGATTCCACAAGACTGGCTACCTGCACATCAACCAATACGATTCCACAAGACTGGCTACCTGCACATCACACTGGGGGCATGAGCAGATTTTTAGTGTAAAAAATGTGATAAAAATGCTTTTTCCTTACAGATTATTCATTCACTGTTCTGGTTGAAAAATCTCCCAAAAATGCTGCTTTTTTATCAAGTTTTCGGACCTGAAAATCTGATACATATTTCACAATTATAGGCATGGGAAATGGATGTAAAATGTGAGAAATAATGAATTTACTTGTTGATTTCATGCCACAAAAATGTAAGTACAATCTTGGTTTTCATTGACATTTTCAACAGAAAAGAACCAAAATTTATCCAAGATTTCATAGTAGAAAAAAGGTGAGAAAATTAGTAAAAATATGAGATTTTCATGAGATTTTTCAAAACTATTAGCCAATGGATAATCCAACATTTTTCTTTAGTTTTTGCTAAGGAAAAACCTGATGGATAAATGTTTATCCCTTGGATAATCATTCACCCATAGGCAATATATAACAAGTTTTCTGAACCGAAAAGGCAATGAAAAAGTCAATGGATAAGAGTTTATCCCTTGGATAATCATTCACCCATAGGCAATATATACCAAGTTTTCTGAACTGAAAAAGCAATGAAAAAGTCCATGGATAAGAGTTTATCCCTTGGATAATCATTCTTCCATATGGGGTAAATGTTCTGCCTATGGCAGAATGATTATCCAAGGGATAAACTCTTATCCATTAACTTTTTCATGACCTTTTTGGTTCAGAAAACTTGTTATATATTGCCTATGGGTGAATGATTATCCAAGGGATAAACTCTTATCCATTGACTTTTTCATGACCTTTTCAGTTCAGAAAACTTGTTATATATTGCCTATGGGTGAATGATTATCCAAGGGATAAACATTTATCCATCAGGTTTTTCCTAGCAAAAAACTAAAGAAAAATGTTGGATTATTCATTGCCTAATAGTTTTGCAAAATCTCATGAAAATCTCATATATTTTACTAATTTTCTCACCTTTTTTCTACTATGAAATCTTGGATAAATTTTGGTTCTTTTCTGTTGAAAATGTCAATGAAAACCAAGATTGTCCTTACATTTTTGTGGCATGAAATCAACAAGTAAATTCATTATTTCTCACATTTTACATCCATTTCCCATGCCTATAATTGTGAAATATGTATCACCAATACGATTCCACAAGACTGGCTACCTGCACATCATGTCATCACACCCTCTTGCACATCCTGTTGGACATACAACGAACTGGCCCAGTCTGGGTATACTGGACCTTTGTAATCGAACGGTTCTGCGGATGCCTATTGGAAGCCATGAAGTCACACTCCAAACCATACACAGCCTTGAGTACACGCATGCTCCACCAGAGTCAGCTCTTGCAGATCCAGCTATGGTTTAGTCTTCATGAGGAGCTAAATTTAGAAGATGATGTTCAAGAGATAAGTAGCAAAGAAGATGTATACCCTGAATGTGAGTGAAATCCTTTGTTTATTCTGTAATACTTGCTCTAAATACTTGGTGGTGCATGCAGACCCTCTCAGCATTCTCTGATTTCCTTGCATTGCACGCTACAAGCCAAACACCAAATTATGTCACCAAATCTCCGCACACCTGGCTACTGAATACCTCAAGCCCGTGCATTTCATCTTCGATGCACTCCCAACGGAAATGGAGTGCTGGGGGAAAGTGTGCATTGGTGACGGAGAAGATTGCATCTGGATGAGCACCACTGCGTCAAACCGCAACGGCCGTGACGGATCATTTGTAGGAGCATGTGGTTTTTATCTTTATTTGAGCTCAAGCGCTTACTGGTCTCTAATAAATACATAGTATGAACTGCTTGTTGACATTCACGCCAACAAGCCAAAGAAACCATCCGTGTTTGAGACACAGTGTTTCTACGGCCAATTGCAGCAAATTTTGGTATGTACATTGCCTGCCCATGACCTATTTGAACATGTCCCTTGCCAACAACTACTCGTGCTGGTGCACACCGGCGAAACAAACAGCCTCGACACCATGATCGGTCTAGTCACATATACAAATATGCGATTACACATGGAGGTCATTGAACTTATGGCAATTAGTTGCGTGGTGGGCTGAGTAAAAGTTGGGCGTGGGAAGAGGTGGGGGATCATAGACCATAGCAGGGATCTGGTGTGGCCATCTTTCATCAAGGATCCGGAGCTTGTGGCAGGGATGGAAGACACCCCCGAGTAGGAGTATTCCTGTGTAGGCCACACCGTTTGCTATACAATGTTATAATTGACTGAAAAACCTATATTTATTACTGGATAAACTGGAATATATACTGGATAAGAAGCTAAAATTTACTGTAAATCTGCAACCCAGACTCTGGGATATCCTGATCCAGAAAAAAACTTGAAGGTTGAATAGGTGGGTCAGGATTTGGTGGGCCACCCACCATTTCTACTTACTATCTGGGTCACCCGCCAATTCTTGTTGGGGATCTTTCCCACAGTGTATGTGCTCCATCGAAAGGTACATATTTGATCAATGTTTTGTCGATGGTGCCTTTCCTGGGGAATCCGCAGGACGATGACGAATATGAAGCATCCTCGAGTCATTATAACAAACATCAGATTCAATTTAATATCTGTCAAAGTGGTACATAACAACTCAGGTTCCAATGTGCTGGATGATGAAACAATACTAATCCCTCAAATCACCTTTGCGTGGGATTTACCGTTTGGTCATCACAGCTTGCTCAGGAGGCAATTTCCTCTTGCACCTGCATATGCAATGACTCAGCTGCCAGGGTTTAACATTGGATCAAATCGCTGTGGATTTAACCCATCTGGTGTTCTCTCATGGTCAGTTATACACAGCTTTGTTGAGAGTAAGACAAAAATGTTTTATTCGAATCCGTCTTCCACCTTTTGAATTTAGCACCAAAAACATTGTATACATTGAATTGTTAATATAATTGTTTATACTTCAATGCAAATTACCTATATGGTATGGATGGTTTCAATCACAACAACATCCAAAGGTGTGGCCGGCGCGAAGCACCAGTGAGCCTTGTAATAGTTACTACTCTATGATCCGTACAACACAGATCTATTTGGTATCGTTTGTTCCTGTGTTCAATTCCATTTAGGAGAATACAAACAACCTACTATGGTAATCGCTGAGACTTATATGACGTATTTTCATACGTTGAGGTGACACATCTTTCTCAAATATATAACTTATAGGTTGTGCTTTACTTTTAGACTTAGTGGCCATTCCACTATATTGATGTCGTCTGTCTTTGTCTCAGGAAATTTTGTAGTGTCTGGAGGTATGCAGCGTGAAAACAGTCCTCAATATTATTTGTACTACAAAAAACATCTTTGTGATGTACGTCTTCAGAAAGACCTTGGATGACTATGGATTACCTCAACCGACTATGCTCACTACTGAAATAATGCATGAACTTGAACAGTGGCTGGATTCCAATTTCCTTCGATAATGAGCGGAATGTTCTATACCGTCTTTCAATGAACAACATGATATATTCAATAGAATCAAAACAGCTGCTATGGAACAAAACCAGCAATACTTATTTGTGGATGGTCCAGCCAGGAGGGGTAAGACTTTTTTTAATGTCTGCCATTTGTGATTATTATTGCAGTACCTGAAAAATCATTATTGCAACCGCCACTGTGGGTTATGCAGCACAGCCATACCCTGGAGGATGTACTACACATGCTACATGTAAAGTACGAACTTTCAACTTATATTTCTTTTTAAATGATTAACTAGGATATAGATTCTGGTTGTTGAAGATAACCAAGGCCTTCATTTATCTTTAGAATTTAATGACCCTAGATCTCAGCTTTTATAAGAGTCATCCATATCCATATGGGATGAAGCCCCTATGGCAAACAAGGCAGTCTTGAATTGCGTTGATGAAACCCTTCATTGCATTGCAAACACCAAACATCCTTTTGGGGGGGAAATTAGATCCTTTTACGTAAAGTGGAATTATTCATATTATTGTATCCTCAACAAATATGGTTTTATTTAAGGTGATTTTCGACAAAACATGTCCCATCATCCCACACAGAACGAAAGCACAGGTCATTGATGCGTCTATAAAATCCTTGCCATTATGGAACATATTCCATGTCATGCGGTTAATCTTTCCCATTTGAAACGCAAGTGATCCTGAATTTGCTAAATGGGTCGATGACATTGGTAATGGAATGATAGCGAACATTGATTTATCTGGGTTGAGCATTTCCAATGACACCAATGAGTTGATCGACTTTGTTTATCCAGATCACATATTATTGGATCCCATCAAATGCATTTCCAGATCAATACTCGCACCTACCAATGCTAAGTGGATGCATATAATTTGACCATTTTAAACTGTCTTCCAGGACCTTCAAAACATTACATGGCAGCAGATTCGTTGAAAGAAGTCCACGATTGTGGACAGGATGCCCCCCATTCCATTCTTGACTTTGTATCTAAACAAAATCCTCTGGGATTTCTGCCTCACTCGCTCAATGTAAAGGTCGGTGGTGTATACCAACTATTGAGAAACTTTTCCTTGGATAGAGGATTAGTAAAGAACGCACATGTCATCATCTCTAACTTAGGCTTACATCTTATCTCGGTCAACATAGTCCATAATCGTCATAGACTGAATGAAATCAACCCGGACATGATCTTAATACCTCAAATAATGTTCTCCTGGAATCTTCCTTACAGTCACCATACAATACTACGAAAGCAATTCTCGTTAGCTCCCGCATATGCAACAACATTCAATAGTTGTCAGGGTCTTACCTTAGACCACATCACAATCAACTTGACACACCCCATTTTCTCACATGGACAACTTTACACGGCTCTCTCAAGAATAAGAGACCACCATTGTTGCCAAATTCACCTACCCAAAAATGAAACGATGACAATGAACATTGTATACGTCGAACTACTTACCTGAAATCCACTCCATATTAAATACTACTTTATATTTATAGCAGTCCTCTCATGTGTATAATCCTTACAGACATTACATTATACTTAACACAACGAACATGGTATACATTAAACTACTTTCCTAAAATCCACTCCATATTTGACTTTGTATTCGTAACAATCCTCTTGCTGAATAATTCTATCTCACAGATGTCATGACACCAGAGACATGATACAAAATGTACCCAGAGAAAAGTGTGGGAAAATTGTGCAAAAAGATCGAATTTTGACACCATTTCACTGGAGGCAAACAACAATTTTCTGAGTCAGAAAATCTTTCAGAAAATCTTCAGAATCTGCCATGTTTCCTGAGGATTTTCTGGGGACAGAAAACTGCTAAAAAACTTATGGTTTTTAGAGAGTTTTCTGTCCCCAGAAAAACTTCATGAAATTCTAGAAATGTGCCCCAGAAAGTTGTACAAGAAATACTTGCCAAAACTAATGATTTTCTGATGATTTTATGAGTCCAAGAAACTTAGAGAATATTGTGGATTTCCACAGGTTTTTCTGCAACCAGGAAAGCTTGCAAAAATCTTGCAGAAAACCTTGTAGAAAACCATGGGTATTTAACAGTTTTCTGATCAAGGAAACTCAATAAATGAGTGTTTTGAATCAGGAAATTGTCAGGAATCAGAAAACTGTTAAATAACCATGGTTTTCTGCAAGGGTTTCTTCAATATTTTCTCAGAATTTTAGCAAGCTTTCCTGGCTGCAGAAAAACCTGTGGAAATCCACAATATTCTCTAAGTTTCTTTATTCAATTACGCTTGTAGTGCCATACAGTGTATGACAAAAGTGCACAAAAATGCATGTGGAGACATTCACACGACAGACATTTTTCATTGGTTCATAGACACCCCTCCACCTGCTCTCGAGTATGTATATTACACATTAAGCTTTATATATCTGATTTTATCAATCTTGATGTACTACACCAGACGTTTTCTAAATCTTGCATTTACGCAAGGAACAAACAGCATACACAATATATTCACTGTACCGCCAACTTCATTATGATCCTCCCCACCCATTAGAGGTTATCTAGTACATAAAAACACGAAGGATTGAGCATCGTGCTTCTTCATGGTAGGAATTGTAGCACATTCTCAACTCATTACACCAACAGACAGAGAGTAGTATCAAATTACTATCATCCCACCTGATTTCACTTGGGATCGTATTATATTCAACATCGCTACTAGACTTGAACTTAGTGACAAGGTAGTCGTCAATACCTTTCAACAGGGAATTAGTTTCGGAACGGTAAAAGGCAGTATGTAATCAGTTTCTTTCAACTCTTGCACCCTTCTCATTATCTATAGAAACGTGTTCTTCTCGAAACTTTCCTGTCAGACAACCGAATCCCGGTAAGACCCCTTAGGATTACTCTACATAGACTCATGATGTCCACAAGTTCCTGCACATTTGGGAACGAGCACGTTTTCGTTAACGAAGATACACACACTACCGACGATTGATATGGAGGTCCGTCCTGGTACCCCAGTCCTTGTCATGTTTACTGTAAGCTCCTATGAATGGTCCGTTGACAAAGGAACAGCTCTATCTCCTAGCAAAAGCCCAGGCAAAATGAAGGACGATGGGTTTAAAGACGTGCGCTCATTGAACCTGCAAGAAATCGTTGTTTTACAGGATATGGTAATAGATAGTGGCGAATCCGATGATGAAACGGCTGAGAATGATACAGGAGATGTATTCGTATAAATGCATAATGTATTCCTACTCGACTTAGCTTCGGGTCCTGCCGCTTCAGCCGGCTCTACCCCTCTCATCATGTTCATCACTGCCGGGAGGGGAGAGGAGTGCTTGGCAATGTCTGACACGGCTGGCGGCATCCTGCTACCAAGAGAGACATTGCTCAGCGTACTCCCTTACATAATCGACACCTCACTCGCCTAGTCTCGCTCTCGACTCTCCTACTTGCCCGATGATCCTGCCGTCGATGCACCTTGCATAACGCGCTCCTGTCCCCTCGTCTTCATATTCATATCCGCTACCATTACTTACAATTGCCACATTTAATCCATTTCCAGAGCGAGCATGCGGACCCTCCACTGGCAGCATATCGATGATATCGTGCCCTTGTAGATCTGTCAATACTTCCGTACGTATGTATTACATGTCATGTACTACATAACAGGCATCAGTCCTAAGGGTATAAATGATTTATTTTTTAAATGTGGAGGGGAACAACTATCAATGCGATGTCGTGGGTGATGTATTTTTAACTTTATTTAGGAAGCAGGTGTTGGTATATAATTGTGAATATATTTTCCGCATCTTCGCGGGAAATAAGAGAAGCTGTACTTTAGTAAAGTTCGGGATTTTGTATTTGCCCACAAGAAATCGTTTGCAAAGTTGGCTATTGTACATTCGTTTTCATTTATGTGAATTGGAAAAGCGGCTGATGCAAAGTCTCCAAGTTAAATTCAAAGAACATATCTGAAATCTTTGTTTTCCTTATCCGTTAGGTCGAGGAACGACTACGGTTTAGCACATTAGCACGAGTGGAGCCAACGAAGATACAAAGTGTTCCCACCTTGTCAACTTTGCGTTCCAAGTTCGTGCCATCAGCTAGGATCTCTGTCACATACATATCATCACTGTCATTCGATCGGTTTTCGGCCTCCATGTCTCTTCGTTTATTCTCGTTCGATAGGATTACGCGAACACACTGGGCGGGAGATATGCAAAGCGTCAGAGATTGAAAGACTACGTGGAGAAGGTGAGACCTACATAGAGGAGAGTAGGACATATGATGTGTGTGAGTGTTATGATAATCCAAGGTACGCGGTCTCGAGGTGCAAACGATGCCTGCCACACTATAAATGAAACTTCAGCCCTGCGCAGGATATGAAGGGAAGTATACCGATGAGACACGCACTCTGGGGTCCAACAATATTGCCGACGCAGTAACCGACTAGTATGATGGCGTTGACTGTAATACGCTTCGTATGTCCAGCGGTGACAGAGGTTACCCAGGCCAACGTGATGACGAAATTCGCCGTACCTACCCAGACCTTATCGTTTACATCGCTCTACTCGTATAAAACGCATTAGAGAATAACGCACCAAAGCCGTTAAGCCACATTCCACATAGTAATCCGACCCTATCGCCCCATGGTAGAGTATTCACCAATATGGCGCCTAGTATCATAGGTGCAAAGTTGAGCATGGCGATATAAGCCCGTGAATTCTTATATCGGGCAACTAAAGTCACCCCGACCCAAACTGTGATGACTAGACGGGTTGTAAGCATTATCTTTCTGACTTTCCTGAAAAAATAACGCCTACGCACTTTCGATTACGCCATCGACACAACCTAAATCCGATAAGCACACTGTTTTTATATTTACGCAACAAAGTCTCACCAAGAAGAGTTGTCTGTAGATAAGTAAAGCCAAAGCTGCTCACGATAATCTGCTTCTGGTTTGTGAGCTGCGGGTAGTTAGTACAAGAATCCATCATCACCACACCATCACACACCGAATTGGGTATACTACTATTAAATGGATATTCCGCGTGAGCACAAAAAAAAAGATAAGTAAATTCCACCATCGTACCTGAGGCAGACGCTGATGCCCCAGAATAAGACAAGGATTTTTCCCGCTCGACAGAATTGACACGTACGATAGCGTGAATAACCAAGTCTTTGGGTCTTGGAGGGTTTCAATAACTCTGCGTCTATTTTAAAATCATCTTGGCGTCATTGATATGTGACATACTGTTCCATCTTGAAGTGCTTGTTACCGATTCCCGTTTGGTTGACCTTGATCCTCTCGACAGCAAGCATGCGTTCTTCGCGTGTCAAGAACCACGCATTGGTAGGCGAATCGGGGAAGAGAAACCTAGGCACGTCCGATGTGTTTAATACCTATGCGAACTAAGATTCGGCTTACCAGAAGCAAACAGCAAGGGCAAGTGTGAAAATACCAGTGATAAGCATGAACCTGGGCGGTTCATGTCAGTCGATACTTCTGACCGCTAGCAAATTACATCACCATTGCCAGGGATGTAGGGCACTATGACTAATATGTAGCACCCCAAAGCTCAAGAATCCAGTGATAATTTGCGCTAATTATCATGAGTATAGGCCAACCAAAATGACTAAAAGGTATATACCCGTTCCATTCATCAAGACTATTAACTAATTATCAGTTCACCTGTAGAAAGTCAAAAAATTATCACGTACACCAGTACCCTACCCGTTGACTTTGCTCGTCTCTTGTGTAGAACATGGCTGTAACGATCAAAAAACCCGCGGTTATGCTTCCCTCACACATCCCCATAATAAAGCGCACTGTCAGACGCAATCAATGGTCAGGTTCGCAGGAAAAAAAAATGAAGATATGGCACCAGTAAACAGCCCTCCAAAATTAGTGCATGCGGCATGCATGCACAGGGCTACGGCCCAGACAAAAATATTCAAAGACATCCACTTCCCGACTGGAAAGCGCTGAAGTGCCATGTTTTGTCTGGTAGCGGCGGCGGTAAGAAATCGGTCAGGTTAAGATACGCCAGATACGAACGGATATTCAAACAAGAGATAGCTGAGGTAGAAAATTGTGCCGAGCCAATTGCTTGAGAACTTTGCTAAGCTTTAGGCGACACGTCTAGCACGAGGCAACGTACTATCTGCGCAAGATGAGTGAGTGTCTCACACACGAATCAACGGTAGAACGCACTCATTTGCGTTCAGATGCGTATCAGTCCTGATTATGCATCAACCCATCAATTTTTATTACTTAATGGAACGGTGGTTGCTCTTGCCTTATACCCACTGTGTCGGTGTCGTCCATCAAACAGTAAACATTCACAATATAAGTCACTTACAAATTGCGGAACTTCCCAATGTCGTTTTATCCATGAATTGAACCCTTCCATAACATGGGTTGAGCTTATCGGAGCAGGGAAAAGCTGACCCTCACGTACCAGTATAGAACTATCGTGTATGGTTGCTCATTAGACACGACAAGAAAAATCCAATGAAACGACTCACCGCACATCATCGGAAGGATGTGTTTGTCGATTTTCTTGCGAATGCGCAGGCCTTCCTCGTGAGTCAGCTCACGATTAAGGTTAAAATTCGCAGCTTCGTCGATCTGCTTCATGTCGACCTGTACGCCTGCCTGATGCTTCTCGTCCCTCTCAAACTTTCCTTCCAGTTCATGTTTTTTGTCGTTAGTACTCATCTCGAGCGGCTGGCTATAAGCTGCGAATGATAAGGGTCGTGATAGAGGTGAAATAGACGAAGACGCTGTATACCCTTTTATATAAGTATCGCATGCAACCGGTTACATGACATCGTGGAGCTTGAGAAGCTCCGTATTCAACGAAGAGGTGTCCTAGGTACAATAACTTGCCGACCCTGCCAGCCCCTGTTGGGAACCTTCTCTGGGGCAGCCATTAACCTTTAAAAATTGCGAATTCATAAACGAGGACAGACTCCTTCCCAGCCGCCCGACCGTTCTCGTCTCGTGACTTCTAATAGCAGACTCTAGGGCAAATTGAGGCTCAACACGGGTGTGTCAGTAAACGGCTAATTTAGGGGCCGAGCTCCGATACTAATATTGTGTTAGAAAGTGTTGATTTTGAGCGCTATGTTCAATAATTTGTGTGCATGTGAACCACCTATTGGGCTTGAGACATGCTGTGGATGAGGCAGCGAACCATCCAAGGATTGGGAGATGGTATGGAGCTGCTAATGCATTCCCTTGAAGAGGAAGTGCAGGGACCGCTGATGAGGAAAGCTCCTCAAGGGGGAAACAATCCCACTAGGGATCGTGAAGTGGATTGTGAGGCAGAGAAGTCCTGAAAAAGGTGGAGCAGGCAGAGGATGCCTCCTCTGTCAGTTCTGAGCAACAGGGAAACCACCCTTGATTTGAGTGCTACCCTTGATAAGGGTAGTGAAAGTACACACAAGTATACTGAAGAATTAAGTGATCAAGCTGTAGAAGCTTGAGATAGAAAAAATATCCATGAAGGAATTTGCAGATCTAAAAAAACATACAATGAGCAGGAAATGCTCAGAGCAGTGACCCAGCAGTCACAGCAAGTCTCAAGAGATGATGCAGTTAGACACTGATAGTGTTGACACCATGACTAGCACACATGTTAGTCTGGAGAAGGAATTCAACCATTGGGATAAGGTTGAGAAAAAAGCTGCATGATGGAAGTATTGTGCAGTAGAAATCCATGCTAAACACATGGATACCCTAGCAGAGGAATTCTAGGTGGCAGGAATAACAGGCTAGCCCCTCAATAACTAATCAAGGGGGCATACCTCATCTTCCAGACTAGCATGAGTGCTAGTTGTGGTTTCAATACTATCAGTCACAGTGTTTTATCGCTTCGTAGTTGGGATTCAAGTGACTCCAGATGTTGGCAAATTTTCATAGTACTTGTACTTGAATGGATGATCCAATTCTACCAGATGGTTGAATACTCAAGTCAATCTGGTTGAAGTGCTGAGTTGGATGTAATCGAATCTCACATGGTGCTCACGTAGCTGAAGATTAGATTAGATATGATTCCATGCACATGGCTACTACAATTGCAGGCTTAAGGTAAGTCGATAACTCGATCCATCAAACTCTAACGAAAAATGCATGGCAGTTCCAAGGGATATCAATCCCTGGACAGAGCTTCCTCCTGACCACAACAATCATATTATGTGTAAGCCTGCTGTGCCGCCATCAGTTTGCCTCTGCTCCTGGATCTGTTACCTCTGGATCTGCTTCTGCTCCTGCTGCCTTATAAGCAGACTCAGACATATTCATTGGTTGTCCAGGAAGACATGGATTGACAGTAATTATGGTGTATGTCCCACTCACGCTAACACTGACACTAGGCTGCCACTGATTTCAATGCTACCAACACACACATCAGATGTCACTGGCGATGGAACTCTAGCCCATGCCATAGGTATGCAACTTTGGCTTTGTATGGTCCAGCACTGATGCAATTTTCAGTTCAGTGCCATGCCTCGTAGAACTCTTACCAGACTACCTACCTGAGCATGCATCATCTGATGTGCAGCACTCACCTTGAAGCGACCACCTTCAATGATGCCGCTCAAGATTGGTGTCACAGTGTTACCACATGGTCCCTGTGCACACAGGTCAAATCTTTGCCTTATGACATAGGTACAGCTTGAGGGAGTGAGTGTGGGCTGTGAAAAAAGGTTGCCGTTTGCAGCTTACTGACTCAAGAGTCAAAACTGCAGCATTGGCCAGCCATCAGCCCTGATCTTATGAGCATTGTGGCTTCATTGCTGCAACATCATCCTTTCAGCTTCTGATCAGATTATGCCTTACAGTTGGATGAAGGCTCTTGTGATAGGTAAGTCTCACCGTACAAGGTACAACATTGAACATTGACTGTTCACGCCAGCAACCCAACTGCTCAAGCTGCTAGTACAGTTCACATGCACAACACCTCTCCCTGGCTCAACTAGGCCCATCCAAAAATCTTAGTCAAGCTGATACACTGTGGGAGGTAAGTATATGCACATAAGGATAAGGAGCACCATGCTCACATTTTAGAGCTCACAGATCCAGTGAATGGTCCACTACATTACACAGGATAAACGTAAGTCCTGTGTGTATGAATGCAGAAATACACTCACGTACCCTTCTATGTCAGCTTAGTACTCATTGAAAGTGTCTGCTTCAACATGCCAGTCATTCTGAAATCATTCCCAGGCCTCTTAATTATCTTTTCTGGATTCTTGCCTTCAGTTTGTCTCTGTCTTTTTTTACTGCTTTCTGATTCCAACTGATTCCCACTATCAGGTGTGTAGCAATACATTGCTGCCACATCACCAGCCCAAAGCTTGCCCAATTCTCCCTTATGAAGACATCCTCACACCAAGCACATGCAAAGGTATGTATTCCAGTGGAATCATTGTCCATGGGACTCTATGCTGGGTGTTATTCATTTTCAGATGATATATGCAGGTGATTTGTAGAGCAGGAGTGGTACTAGTAGGAGTAATGGAGGCACTATGGACACATTCATTTGTATGTATGTGATTGTAAGGGGAACTCCACGCTTACTACAGCGGAGTTTCTACTCTATGGTTCAGTAGACTCCTGGGGAGTGCGTACCCAGTACTACATCCTTCTTATCTCCTTATCATCGTCCATCCCTGACCTGTCATGGACACATGACAGACCTGACACTCTATCTTTAGTTATCTTTCAGCAGGTTATCTCCAGTATCTCCAATTGGTAGATAGTGCTGCGCATATTGATTGCTCGATAGCCTTCAGATATGTTTCCTATCTAGATGCCCCTGCATTCCATACGTCTATATAAGCAGTAGATAGCTCATGTAGATTCGCTATCCTTGTTATACACTTGGGTTAGAGGCATTCGTCTTATTGTCCCTTGATGTCCCCTTACATATAACAAGGATAGCTGGTCATCTGCACCCTCTCTACGCCCTTGACCAACCACTCTATTTACCTACCATCACCTCTCCCTATCAACATTCTTTTGTCAAGACTCCGGCGTACTCCTCTACCTCCTGACACAGCACACCTTTACAGGTGCCAAAGCTCTCTGTCTCGTACCCGTTGAGTTCAATCCCCACTATCTCTACCTGTGTGTCACAACACCAGGGTGACTCTACCCAAACCCTTTGAGGTTTACTCCCCCCACCTCTGACTTCTCTGGCATTTGCCATCTCTATGTCAGGCCGCCCGACTGATGACAGGTGTGGGGAGGTTTCCATCACCACAACCATGTGATCAACCCCTCGGGGACGACCCAGAAGCCATGGTTCAGACACTACCACCAAGGATCTATTAATTTAGATGTTCTATACCGATGCCTTTTCCCTGGATACTTATTTAGTATCAGCATTGCCTCATTCTAGAGCTGGGAGGATCACTGACCCACCCCATGATTCCTTCCTCTCCTATCCCTCCATCTATACTGCACCCACTGCTTCCCTTGACTGGGGTCCAGTACCATGCCCACCCTACACTCCTCCAACTTCTAAGTCAAGTTGTTGGATCATCTGCCCTCACATGCTACGTCACCTTCTGGAACCACCATATTCCCTCTACACAAGAGTTTGTAGTTCTAGCAGCAGAACTCACTCGCAGACGACACTCAGCCGCTCCCTGGGAGGATGCATACTCCTGGCAGAAAGCCTGACAGAACTAACCTTAGTCATTGGGACGACGACTCTTGAGAGGGGGGTAATGTAAGGGGAACTCCACGCTTACTACAGCAGAGTTCCTACTCTACGGTCTGGTAGACTCCTGGGGAGTGCGTACCTGGTACTACATCCTTCTTATCTCCTTATCATCATCTGTCCCCAACCTGTCATGGACACATGACATACCTGACACTCTATCTTTAGTTATCTTTTGGCAGGTTATCTCAGGTATCTCTGATTGGTAGATAGTGCTGCGCATATTGATGGTCGATAGCCTTCAGATATGTTTCCTTTCTAGACACCCCTGCATTCCATATGTCTATATAAGCAGTAGATAGCTCATGTATATTCACTATCCTTGTTATACACTTGGGTTAGAGGCATTCGTCTTATTGTCCCTTGACATCCCCTTACAGTGATACTTATGTATGCTAATTAATTGCATGTGGTCACACCGATATGCATATATTCTCATGTTCAATTTTGAACAAAATTGAGCTTCAAATATTCTAATATTTGCATGCACTTGATGTTCAACATCACAGGCACACCTAAGCTTCAAGTCTCCTTAGATATACAGGTACTCAAACCCTCAGTTCTCTTTAACATTCAACATTCTCAATATTCTACTAATCAGGAGGTATGTGCAGATAATCTAATTTGCAGAGATCTGGCACACTTTATATGCAACCCTCCAGATGATCCAAGAGTACTCGCTACCCAACTACGAAGCTATAAAACACTGTGAGTGTCTGACTTTAACATCTCTTACAGTGACTGCTGGGTCACTGCTCTGAGCACTTCTTGCTCATTATATATATATTCAATCTGTGAATTCCTTCATGGATATTTTCTCTATCTTGAGCTTCTAAAGCTCAATCACTCAACTCTTCAGTATGCTTATGTGTACTGTCATTACCCTTATCAAGGGTAGCACTCAAACCCTGGGTGTTGTCCCTATTGCTCAGAACAGGCAGAGGAAGCATTCTTTGCCTTCTCAAGCCTTCTCTGCCTCATGAGTCACTTCACAATCTCTAGTGGGATTGTTTCCCTGTTGAGGAGCTTTCCCTTCCAGTGGTCCTTGCACTTCCTCTTCAAGAGAATGCATTAGCAGCTCCATACTATCTCCCAATCCTCAGAGATGGTCAGCTGCCTCATCCACAGCTTGTTTTCCAACCTGTTGAATATTATCTACATGTCTATGGCTCTCTTTGAGTGCTGTTAACATCCAAATAATGTGCTCAGATGTTTGCTCATATCATTGCATTCTTCCTCCTGGCATACAGTATTATGTTCTGTCATTCCAGTTTAGGATGACAAACTTCATTATTCATGAAGTTCCTCTTGCTGTGGGATTCTGGTGAGCAATCACTATTGCTAGTCAGATTTTCTCATGATTGTCCTAATGGTGATCACAACTTCAATATAGTCAAAATTATTTTCAGTTTATTATGTAATATCACTACTATTATGTAATAAATAGTACTAGTTACTTCAAGTTCCTTGAACTTGAATTGGTTTGCCAGCATGCAAAATGACTCTGACTCAGGCTAGTACTATATGTACCATGCCAGCAAGCCCTCGAGCCCACCATTTAATACTGCCCTTGTGGCAAGTCTCAGGGCAATGCTCCTGCCCAGGGATGAAAGAAGATGGGTAATAATACCCAATTTGGAGTTGCCACTATGCACTCAGGCTGGCAGCTCCAGTGCCACTGGGGAACCAAAATCACTGTCTCCTCACTGACAACCTGAGTCCCCACTGGCAGTCAAACATCAAACTGCAAGCACCATGAACTTAAATGAGGGGAGTTTGCTCAGTAAGTCTTAAGTTTCTCAGTTCTTTCACTGACTTCAATTTGTTTCTACACTTAGAACAAGTTCATCATGCACTTGCCAGCCCAGGATCATGTTGACCTTACTAGTAGTACATCACTGGCAGGAACAGCCAAGGCACTGGTTGTAGTGCACACTCAAACCAGAACATGGCTGGCACGGCAGTGTCAGCGAACTTGAACTTGAAGCTCAAGCCTGAGTTCAAGTTGAATTGTGACCATTACTCTGAGTCACCGGTGCAGACTACCATAGGACAGCGCTGCACAGGGCCGGGGTCAACATGCACTACACCAGGTACATGGACTGTATCTCACCCAGATGGGTCCCTTGTGGTGCAGAAGTTTCTTTGGAATTCTGGCCAGTAAGTTTAATTCCTCTACTATTCAAGTTATTAGAACAAAGCGGCATGTTTACTAATGCTACTGCTATCCTAGTGTTCACACATCAATTCCTCTTGAAGCAATCAGTAATGATGTTTTGTTTGATGAGAGCCTCAGTGAGGAGGTTTGAGTGGTTGATGGCTGCCAGCCTGAGTGGAAGCCAGGCTCAACTTCAAGTTGGGTTAAAATTTAACTAGTTAGCCTACTAGTTACATGTGCTATAAGTAGTAGTACTAGTGGGATCATGTGAACTCTTACCACCACCTCGCTGACACTTTCCCACGGTCTCAAACCTGAGGAGGTGTTGCTGGAAGAGCTACACTCAAGAAGTGATCAAATATACATCCTAATTATGCTTTGAGAACACAATAAAGCCAACACCCAACAAAAATTGTGAAAAATGCTCCTTCAACCATCCAAAAATGTGTCTCTGGCACCATGCCCAACAGCCAAGGAACAAATAAGAATGGAGCTCATTGACAAATAGAAAGGTTGTGTGTGGGACGTGCAGGTGGTGAAAAAATTCCTGGAAACCAACAACATGGTGATAGTAGGTGTAAGAATGTACATTCTTATATACAAATGTAGTAGCATATATGCTACTATCTAAGGTAGATAAGTCACCAGAGTGACTTATGGGTTGTATTATATAAGCTGCCCACTAGGGGCATTTGTAGATAGTGGACAACTAGACAGTTGTCCACAAGTAATTACATAAGTAGAATACTTTTACTTGTAACCACACTACATCGCAGACACCAATACATTATTGGCTCAGTCTGTTTTGTGTGAATAGTAAGATTCTTACACTTTTTTGACTGTCAATTAAATTGGCAGCACTGTGATAAACTTAAAAAAGATCAACCAATCTTTTTACCCAAACCGACGAGTTTGATACTCACCGGAATTCACAGAAACAGTAAACAGACATTTACTGTTGATTCTTCTAAATCAATAGAAGAATGCCACAGTGTGGCTGATATATCAGAGATCTATGACTTCGATAAGAACACAAAGCCGAGCATCTAGATCCAGAGAGGATCCAGATATGTCTGGAGCCACAGCGAAGGGCCCATACAGGAGAATCGAGCCTGCCCACAAGGTGGACAGGCAAAGAGGAACATCGATGAGGATATCCAGTCCTCATAGAACTACAACGCCTGTAGCTTCCGACTCCATGAGTTGAAAGTGAGTATCAGCGGATCTAAGGAGATCCACACTGGAGGAATCAGAAACGGACAAAATATCGCCCATTAAGAAAACTAAAAGAACTTCGACCAGGTTGAAGTTACAATTGTCTCTCAATGAGTTGAGAGAAGTGCTGATGGGTGACACAGACACTTTGCCAGGAGTGCAAATGTCCCAGCTGCTGCATGTTCAAGAACATCGCAGCTTGCGAAGTTCACCGTCCCAAACAGGGATGGCAGAGCATGAGTCAATATGCTGGGAAGACGAAACCTGGCGATATGAGCATACAACCGGACATATTGCCCAGATGATTATTGCCCTCAAAGAGAGCCCTAGGCACATAGATACTACACGCAAAGTGAGCCAACAAGGGGCTGAGGCAGCTTGTGCAGCAGACGATGCTGTGAACCAACGCCAAACCTTAGGAGATGGTATGGAACTGTTAATACAGTCCCTAGATGAGGAAGTTCAGGGACCATTATGGGGAAAGGCCCCCGAATGTGGAAACAATCCCAATAGGGATCATGAAGTTGACCGCAAGGCTGAGAAGGCTCGCAAGAAACAAGATAGACAGAGGATGCCACCTCTGTCTGGACCAAGCAATAGGAATGGTCCTCGTGAAGCTAGCGCTACCCTAGAGCAGGGTGGCATCAGTATGCATCAGCATACTGAGTAAGAAATGGATCATGAGCTAGAGGCTTGTGATAGAGAAAATATCTGCAAAGGAATTCGCAGATCGAAAAGGACATACAATGAGCAAGAAGTGCTGAAGGCAGTGACCCAACAGTCACTGTGAGAGATGATGAAGTCTGATGCTGATAGTGCCAGTACCACAACTAGCACTCATGTCACCATCAAATGTGAGTTTGATCACTGGGATAGGATCGAAAATAAGGTGGCGTGATGGAAACACCGTGTGCTAGAACTCTGTGCTAAACACGTGGATAATCTAGTTGAGGAGGCATATGTTGCTGGAGTCGAAGGCAATGCCTTCAACAAGCTGATTGAGTCAGCAAGAGTGGCTCGATCTGCCCTCAACAGCAGTTATAGACTGAGGGATGCATTCTTAACGGCTGATAAATGTTGACCATTGTATCAGATCTATGAAGACATCATTGATCCACCTGTGCAGCAGGATGTGAGTAATCACGTCCCTTGCCTGCACAGGCAGATACAAGTGATACCGCATGCGGTATCACTAGCAGTTACAGATCCTGAATGGAGGGTTCAGGAGGTAGGAGGAAATCCATCTACTTATGTGGATGGAGTCGCAAGGATGGTGCATGCTGCCCTTGAGAAACACAAGGACAGCAAGCCAGACAGGTCCATGCTTGCTAAAGCCAGAGTAAAATTACCTCACCCAGCAGAATATGCTGGGAAAGCAGATCTCAAAGAATTCGAGAACTTCGTCTCAGGAATCCTGAGATGGCTAGGCATGAATAGTCTACTGGGGCCATCCAGCATGGAACTTCAATTGAACTATTTGGGCACTCACCTCAAAGGTGAGGCATTGGAGTGGTATGCTCGAAATATTGAGTGTCATGATCGAGTCGTAGTCAACTGGACCCTCGAGAGTGCAATCACTGGTTTGCAACAGTGAGGTCTACACGCACTCACGCATAGACATGCATCGAACAAGTTTGACACAATTGTGCAAGGGACTAGAACCGTTCAGGAGTTACTGAACAATATTATGAAGTACACAGTGTGGATGATACATCTGCCCGATGAATATATGCTCTGCAAGCGGTTCGTAGCAGCGGTTCGGGAAGCACTGCATCATGAAGTCCTAAAACTGGGCTACACGACAGAATTCAGTTCAATAGCTGAATTGTATGAGGCCACAAAGGCTGTAGAGGATGTGTTTTGATATGATATTGGGTCGCAAATGATGGAGTCTAGCAGCGCTCACGCACTGCAGGTAAAGCCCACTTCGACAAATAGTTGAAGTCAGGCTGTGCCAAGCTTGTCTCGAGCTCCAAATACAGGGAGCCGTCCTACAGCGAAGCAGATGACATATTGTCTGCCTAATGCTTGACCTCAAGCAGAGATGAGGCCAAGTGTACCCCAAACAGGGGTGCAAATTATGCAGAGAGCTGGAGCTGGAGCTCCTGCCGCTTCTCACCCTCCACAGAAACCTCCTGGAGGTTCAGGAGGTCAAGGAGATAGCACAGAGCTAACATGCTATGAGTGCAAGTTGGGCACATCAAGCCAAATTGCCCACAGTGGAAGAACAAACTGCACATAGCAGGTGCACGGTTAGAGGAAGTGGTTGAGCACTCAGGGAGTGCTCAAGAAGGGGAGGAGGAGCCACAAAGTGGTGAATTAGACAAGCAAATGGATGTCTAGGACGACCATGAGAGCAAAATCGGTGAACTGGTCGCTTATTACCAGTTGGAAATCAGGCCCTATCAATGGGATGATGATGATGATATGAGAATGCAAAGCTCGTATCGAGCAGAAAGAGTTCATCTGCTAGGAGGATTGTATGAAGAAAGGTGGCACAAAAACCAACTACCACAATTAGTGGTGGTTCAAATTGAAACAAAGACTTCCGTATCCATGCAGGAGTCATAGATAGGACTGTCAAGCCTATCTACAATCGTTGGTTCAGACCGTGTGACAAAATGCACCCCAAATGGGTGCGTATAGACAACCAGACAATCTCTGGATATTGGGATATTGGTGGAGTCAGAGCCCACTGTCTATTAGATAGTGGGTGTGAGGGAGTAATGCTCTCTCCAGACTTCATCTGTGCCATAGGCATCAAGACATTTGAACTTGAATGTCCTATTGGTCTACAGCTAGCATGTGTCGGCAGTAAGTCGACCATCAACTACTGATCACACACCAACATACACTTTGGTGAGCATAATATCGAGGAATACTTCAATATAGCAAATGTAGACTACTATGATGCAATACTGGGAACACCCACTGGAGGCATGCCAAAATTTTCTGACCCAGAAAACCATACAGAAAATCTTCAGAAATGGTTGAGTATGCCAATGATTTATCTGGTTGGGAAAACTGTGTGAAAACAGAATGTTTGCCAATGATTTTCTGATCCCAGGAAATTTTAATAAGATCATTCAGAATAAATTGAGAAAATTGGGAGGAAAAACCTGAGAAAACACTTTTCCCCATGTTTTTCCATGTTTTCCCTCACAATTTCTTAAGTTATTCTGAGTGATCTTATTAAAATTTCCTGGGATCAGAAAATCATTGGCAAACATTCTGTTTTCACACAGTTTCCCCATCCAGATAAATCATTGGCATACTCAACCATTTCTGAAGATTTTCTGTATGGTTTTCTGGGTCAGAAAATTTTGGCATGCCTCCAGTGACCATTCCTGTGTAAACTAGGGATATCCCTCGACTTTAGAGGCAAGGGATGCATCCGTATGGGAAAGGAAGTAATTCCAAACCATGCAAATGCCTGGGAAGTGCAGCTGGACTACCAGGATCCAGCTGAACGCAGGACTCAAATTGCAAGTCTTAAACCCAAACCAGCGAGCCACCCCCTGTGACTCACAAATGGCTCCTCATTGCAAGTGGAGCCATCGACAAGCTCGCCAGATGGGAGGTGAGCCAAGGGAAAATGAAAAGAAAAGAAAAGCAAGCAAATATTGACATTGGTCTACAATGTACTGATGGAAATACTGACAGGATTACTGGCACCAGTCAACCATTATTAGTGGCTGATGACTTTCCCAAACTTAGGGAAAGATGGGAGCTAGAGTTCACAGATCTCTTCGGAGGTGTGCCCTTAGAACTTCCTCCTTGGAGGGGGATCAACCACAAAATTAAGTTTGTGGATGAAACTAAACAGTTTCATTATCAATTACCGAAGTGTCTGGAAGCACTTCGAAATGACTGGTATACCACTGCTGGTTGGTGAGTATCAGCGTCAGTATGTTCTGCAGCGCCAGCGCTATGCATTCCAAAGAAAAACAGAAAGCTCAGAACAGCAATAGACCTATGTCTACGCAATGACAACACAGTTGAAGGACATTACACCCTTCCCAGACCAGGATACAATCTGGCATGACATAGCTCGTGCCGCGTACCGGTCCAAGCTTGACATGTCTGAAGTGTACAAGCAAATACGCATAGTCGAGGAGGACGTTGATAAGATGGCCTTCGTGACAATATTCGGCACGTTCAAGAGCCGGGTTATGCAGATTGGCAACTGTAATGTGCCATCTATGTGTTAATGTCTCATGACATTGATTTTTCATAACCAAATTGGTTGATCAGTCCACATATACTTGGATGATATATTTATCTATTCGAGCTCTATCAAAGAGCATGAAAAACACCTTCAAAAGGTGTTTGAAATATTACGTGAGGCACATTTGTTCCTCAGTGGAAATCAATCCAAGATTAATTTGTATTCACCTCATATGGAGTGCCTTGGTCATATTATAGATGACAATGGCATCCATGCAGACGCGGATAAGATGGAGAAGGTTCAAGGTTGGAGAAGACCTCGAACATTTAATGATGTCCAAAGATTTCTAGGACTCATTCAGTATCTGGCACCATATATGCCAGATTTGACAGCATATACAACTCCCTTATCAGGAAGTGCACGAAACAATAGGATGTTTCAATGGACACCCATGATGGATAAGTGTTTTGAATCCATCAAAGCACTGGCGTGTAAGGCTCCAATATTGAAGCCTATAAATCACATTGATTCAGAACCCATCTGGGTTGTGACAGATGGTTTCAAATCTGGAGTTGGAGCAGTTTACAGACAAGGTCTGGACTGGATGACTTGTCATCCAGCAGGGTTTCTTTCAAAGAAATTCAGTCCCACGCAACAGTGTTACAAAACACATGAGCATGAGACAATTGCTATCCTAGAAGCACTTATGAAGTGGGAGCATAAGCTTCTAGGTCGCCAGTTCACACTGGTGATGGATAACAAAGGTCTCGAATACTTCCAGACACAACAGCATCTGTCCAACAGACAGGTGCGCTGGTGGAAGTTTCTCTCCAGATTCAATTATACCACAGTGCATGTATTGGGGGTGGAGAACAAGGTAGCTGTAAGAAACTTATTGCATCACATGAAAACAGACTGTGCCAATATTTATTGGTGTCTGCGACTAGTGTGGTTACAAGTAAAGTTCTGATTGCTTATCTAATTACTTGTGGACAACTGTATAGTTGTCCACTACCTACAGGCACCTCTAGTGGGTGGCTTATATAATACAACCCATAAGCCACTCTGGTGACTTATATACCCTAATTAGTAGCATATATGCTACCGTAAGAATCTACATTCTTACATCCTCCCCACAGACCAAACCACAGGAAGGTTTGGGATATTTTATGCTGATGGGGGATCAGCATATATGGGTGCAGGTGCAGTCGATGATGACTGTGTGGCTACTTCAATGGTGTTCTCGTGGTAAATGGAGTCAGATGGATTGACTTCCATGTTGGTGTCATCCACTGTAATAGTGGGTACAGGCGGGGGAGCAGACAAGGTGGAAGGTTCCATCGTCAGCACATCCATACGTGCCTTTGAGTGGGGATGCCCTCCACCACATCTGTCGAGTGATGAATCATCTTCCGATGTCGACGGTTGTCCCCAAAAGCCTGAGGGATGAGGGGGCATGGGTATGTGAAGGCCAGTAAATGTCTGGCCTTCGTGAGCGTCGAGGACCCTCTGTGCGGTCTCGTTATAGCAGATTTTGCTCTGCTTATGCAAGAAGTAGGGCTCAATGTTGATGAGAGCCCTACCAGGATCTACACCCGCGTATGTGCCTAGCCATTGGGCTAGCTCATAGACATACTCTCATGAGGGCATTTCCATTCAAACGCCTTCTTGATGCTGGTAGACAACAGCGTCGAGAGATCTTGCTGCCAGATTGAACCAGCAAGATTGGCCCACTGGCCACAGACTGTAAACAGGTCCATTAACTTTTGTAGAAAGACCAGACTGTCTTTCTTTGGCTTAATTAACTTAAGCCATACCCATACATCAACATCCTCTAGATGGAGGGTGTTATCGCCATTCCCATGGATAGCAGGTGATACTCCCTCAGGGGAGTACTCTATTGTGCGCAACACATCCCTGAGATTGGGAGGCGTGTCATGTGCAATCTCGAATGCTGGCGTTCAAGTTGCTAATTGCTGTTCACGGTCAGCACACTTGATGATGGCATGCTGCGTGACATGGCAAATGTCACGCATGCAAGCGTAAGCTGCTCAACGAATTTTGGATTGTTGAGCTGGCAGGTGTCGAACCACTCTGTGGGTCGATGACTTGTTTGCACCGCCGTGGGATGCAGTGCTTTGCCCAAAGGGCGGGGTGAGAATCCCATCTGCGGTGCAGGGGGGTCGCTGATGGCGGGAGCAATACGAATGTGCAGCGACACCGGGTAGGGTGCCACCAGCATTCTCTGTTTAGATGTGGTCCTGCGACCAGATCAAGTGGGTCCTACCGGTGAAGCACTGGTAGTTGGCATAGATGGACTCACTGAGTCCATCATCGAATCTGGAAGCAATGGCAGATTGATTATAGTCGGCGCTGATGGTGTCGACTTCATGGCGGAGATTTTATCTGCCATTTTGCGATTAATCTGCCTCTCCTTATTGAGGGCAGCACAAAGCGTGTCGAGCTCTGAATTGAGCTCGCATACGTCCTCCTTGTAGGAGGCTACCACGTCCTGAATAAAAGGATGTACCATTTCGGCGAGTAATGGTGGCCAGGCCACGTTCATTGTCATGCATTCGAGGGTCGATAAGCCGCAGTTTTGCGGCTTGCAGCAAGTGCTGCATATATGTGTTGCACTCCTGGCAGGAGTTGCAATGGACAATTGCAATGGCGTCCTTGATGCCATGCACCATCCAGCTTTGCTCCTTTTGGGGCATAGCAAATTTCTCAGAGGCACTAGGGAGTGCCTCTGCTGAGTGAGGTATATGGGATGCTTCAGCGTTCATGGGTAGTCTTGATACACTCGCACTGGTGCGAGTGTGGGAGTGGATGGCAAAGAGCCTTTAAGCAGCGATAAAATCATTGCTTAAATTCAAAGCATGCACACCCGTAACGTCACATGATAACTTCACGTGACGATGTTGTGTCACACGAATCACCAACACAAACTGTGTTTGTGTTGAGTCCTTGTATTAAGGACTCAACCATGATCATTCTTGTGCCTGTGAGGCATGATTAGGAAACTCTTGCAGCTTCCTAACTCCCCTTAGCTCTAGATAAGCATCTAGCACTTCTAACTCTCTGCATGCAGAGAGTGGTTCCCAGGTGTCATCTCCTAATGTACACCTTACTTGTAACTCCAGATTGGAGTTACTAGTCCAGTGATGAGCCAGAATATCATCTACGAACCATTCTGGTTTGTCCTCTTTCCCAAAGTCATACATATAATCAAGGAAATTGTTTGTCATCATTGGGTATATGCGGTCTGATTAGACTTGCATGAAACTTTGGTAGTATCCTCCTAGCCGTGAGCTCTGGAGGTAACTCAAGTTTCACAGTGGAAATGGAATTGTCCACTTCTATAACTGGATATGGCCCAATATAATTGGGCACTAACTTCTTTGCCTGTCCTTTAGGTAAGGACAGGTTCTTTGTCGACAGATATACTAGCTGTCCAACTTTTTATGACGTTCCTTGATGGCATCTGATATTAGCAGTCTCTGTCTGCTGTACTCAGCTCACGATGATTGCATCGTGAGCATCAATCAGGTCCCACAATGCTTGTTGTGCGAACTGCCATACTCCTCTGAATGTAGCATCCACTGATGGTACCTGCCCAATATGGGGCAAGTATCCACTGTTTAATTTGAACGGTGCGTATACTGTGGTCGCACTGACTGAGCTGTTCAATGCGGACTCTACCATTGGGCATTTCTCGACCCAATTCTTCTGATCACTCTGCACTACCATGCAGAGTATTTGCCCTACAGAATGATTTGCTTGTTCTGTTGCTCCATCCGTCTGTGGGTGGAATGCTGTGGACATGAGCAGCTTCGTGCCCATTATACACTGCAATTCCCTCCAGAATATGGAGGTGAATTTGGAGTCACGATCCAATATGATTGACTCAGGTACTCCATGCAAGTGTACTATCTCTTTGAGGTATAACCATGCGACTTGTCACACAGTCACTCTTGTTGTAGTTGGCACTAAATGCACCATAGACGTGAGTCTGTCAATCACGACTAGTAAATAGTCATGACCCTTCGATTCTGGAAATGGACCAACAAAGTCCATTCCAATAGACTGCCATGGTTTATCAGGTATCAGCAGGGTATGCAATAACCCTGCTGGTCGTCTATTGTCCTTCTTTGCAGCCTGACAGGCTGCACAGGATTCACAGAATGACTCTATGTCAGCTGCCATTCCTGACCGCCAGTATGATTGCCTGATGTACTTGTCAGTTTTGAATTGCCCAAAGTGGCCAACTACTCTATGTGCATGATTGATAATTATCTCAACCATTCTCCTCCCCTTGGAAAAAACTTCCCAGGGGAGACACACTACATCTTTATTGAACTGGTTCTTTGTCCAAACCAGTCCATTTCTCACCCCAAATCGAGGGTGAGCCTCAGGATTTGCCAATACTTTCTTGAGTATTGGATCTGTTCCATAGACATTGGCTACAGCTCGTTTTAGGTCAAACTCACATTCTACACGTGAATGTAGACTCTCTGAGTCTGCACCTGACACTGTAACTAATACATCGTCCTCCTCATTACCTTCCACCTGTGTGGAAGGTTCTTCCCCTGCTTGTTTCATCTGCTGCACGTCTATGACACGCTGCTCTGGTGCATCTTGTAATCGTTGTGACCATCGCGCTGCAGCCATTCGTATTTCTATGAATCTATCCGTTGGGAGAAATTCTCCTTCCAGGTCTAGCTGCGCATCCGCGTTGACATATTCTTCTGCTGGGTGACTTTCACCCTGCTTGTCGTTCTTGTAGTAGCGTGACAGACAGTCGGCTACCTTGTTCTCCACCCCTGGTACATGTACCGTGGTATAGTTGAATCTGGAGAGAAATTCCCACCAGTGCACCTGTCTGTCTGACAGATGCTGTTGTGTCTCGAAGTATTTGAGACCTTTGTTATCCGTCACTGGTGTGAACTGGCGACCTAGCAGCTTATCCTCCCACTTCATAAGTGCTTCAAGGATATCAATCGTCTTGTGCTCATGCATTTTGTAACACTGTTGCGCGGGACTGAATTTCTTTGAGAGAAATCCTGCTGGACAACAAGTCATCCAGTCCAGACCTTGTCCATAAACTGCTCTGACTCCAGACTTGGAACCGTCGGTCACAACCCAAATGGGTTCTGTACTAGCGTGATTTATAGGCTTCAAAATTGGAGCCTTACATGCTAGTGCTTTGATGGATTCAAAACACTTATTCATCATGGGTGTCCATTGAAATGTCCTATTGTTGTGTGCACTTCCTGATAAGGGAGTTGTATATGCTGTCAAATCTGGCATATATGGTGCCAGATACTGCATGAGTCCCAGAAATCGTTGGACATCGTTAAATGTTCGAGGTCTTCTCCAACCTCGAACCTTCTCCATTTTATCTGCATCGGCATGTATGCCCTTGTCATCTATTATGTGACCAAGGCATTCCATGCGAGGTGAATACAAATTGATCTTGGATTGATTTCCACTGAGGAACAAATGTGCCTCATGTAAAATATCAAACACCTTTCGAAGGTGTTTTTGTACTCTTCTATAGAGCTTGAATAAATGAATATATCATCCAAGTATACATGGACGGATCGACCAATTTGGTTACAAAACCCAACGTCATGCGACGTTGAAATGTAGATGGCGTGTTACAGTTGCCAATCTGCATAACCTGGCTTTTGAATGTACCGAATATTGTCATGAAGGCTGTCTTATCGATGTCCTCCTCGACTACATGTATTTGTTTGTACACTTCAGACATGTCAAGCTTTGACCGGTATGTGGCACGAGCTACGTCGTGCCAGATCGTATCCTGGTCTGGGAAGGGGGTAATGTCCTTCACCGTGTTGTCATTGCGTAGAGGTAGGTCTATTGCTGTTCTGAGCTTTCCGTTTTTCTTCAGAATGCATAGCGCTGGTGCTGCAGAACGTACAGACGCTGCTACCCACCAACCAGCAGTGGTATACTGGTCGACTTTGTTGATCAGTTCATTTCGAAGTGCTTCTGGGCACTTCGGTAAGCAATAATGAAACTGTTTCGTTTCATCTATGAACTTAATTTCGTGGTTGATCTCCCTCCAAGGAGGAAGTTCTAATGGCACACCTCCGAAGAGGTCTGCGTACTCTAGTTCCCATCTTTCCCTTAGTTTGGGAAAGTCATCTGCTGTCAATAATGGTTGCTTGGTGCCAGTACATCCTTCGGTAATCCCATTGGTACATTGGTTGAGTAGACCAACGTCAATGTTTCTTTGGTTTTTTTTTCCATTTTCCCTTGTCTTGCCTCCCATCTGGTGAGCTCATCGATGGCTCTACATGCAACGAAGATCCCTTCACGAGTCACGGTTTGTGGCTCACCAGTTTGGGCTTAAGACTCGTGATTCAAGTCTTGCATTCAGCTGGGTTTTTATAGTCCAGCTGCTCTTCCCAAGCATTCACGTGGTTCAGAATTACTTCCTTTCCCATATGAATGCATTCCTTGTCTCTAAAATCAAGGGATATCCCTAATTTACATAGGAATGGTGTTCCTAGTATTGTGTCGTAATAGTCTATGTTCACTATATTGAAGTATTCCTCAATATTATGCTCACCAAAGTGGATGTTGGTGTGTGTTCTGTAGTTGATGGTCGACTTACTGCCGACACATGCTAGCTGTAGACCAATTGGACATTCAAGTTCAAATGTCTTAATGCCTACAGCACGTATGAAATCTGGAGAGAGCATAACTCCCTCACACCCGCTGTCTAGTAGACAGTGGGCTCTGACTCCACCAATCTCCCAATACCTGGAGATTGTTTGGTTGTCTATACACGCCCATTTGGGGCACATCTTATCCTGCGGTCTGAACCGATGATCATAGACAGGCTCAATGGTCCTGTCTATGACTCCCACGTAGATGCGGAAGTCATTGTTTTGACTTAAACCACCATTGATTGTGGTAGTTGGTGTCTGTGCCGCCTTTCTTCATATGATCCTCCTAGCGGACGTACTCCATCCACTCAATACGAGCTTTGCATTCTTGCATCATCATCGTCATCCCATTGATAAGGTGTGAGCTCTGACTGGTAATCAGCGACTAGTTTGCTGATTTCGTTCTCATGGTCATCCTGGATGTCCATTTGCTCATCTAGTTCGCCACTTTGTGGCTCCTTCTCCCCTTCTTGAGCACACCCTGAGTGCTCAACCACTTCTTCCAGCCGTGCACCTGCTATGCACAGTTTATTCTTCCACTGTGGGAAATTTGGCTTGATATGCCCGACCTGTCCACATTCGTAGCATGTCATCTCTGTGCTATGTCCTTGACCCCCTGAACCTCCAGAAGGTTTTTGTGAAGGATGGGAAGTGACAGTAGCTCCAGCTCCAGCTCTCTGTGTTGCGTGTACCCCTGTTTGGGGTACGCTCAGCCTTGTTTCTGCTTGAGGTCGAGCGTTTGGCAGATGATATATCATCTGCTTTGCAGTAGAACAGCTTGCTGTATTGGGAGCTCAAGACGAGCTCGGCA
This sequence comes from Ramaria rubella, assembly GCA_015039355.1. NCBI lineage: Eukaryota > Fungi > Basidiomycota > Agaricomycetes > Gomphales > Gomphaceae > Ramaria > Ramaria rubella. The sequence goes on along the minus strand of MU134401.1, from coordinate 105,714 downwards.
CAGCCTGATTTCAACTAGTTGTCGAAGTTGTCTTTGCCTGCAGCACGTGAGCGCCGCTAGGCTCCATATTATGCAACCCAATGTCATATCGAGATGCATTCTCTACAGCCTTTGCGGCTTTATATAACTCACACTGGGGGCATGAGCAGATTTTTAGTGGAAAAAATGTGATAAAAATGCTTTTTCCTTACAGGTTATTCATTCACTGTTCTGGTTGAAAAATCTCCCAAAAATGCTGCTTTTTTATCAAGTTTTTGGACCTGAAAATCTGGTACATATTTCATTTATAGGCATGGGAAATGGATGTAAAATGTGAGAAATAATGAATTTACTTGTTGATTTCATGCCACAAAAATGTAAGGACAATCTTGGTTTTCATTGACATTTTCAACAGAAAAGAACCAAAATTTATCCAAGATTTCATAGTAGAAAAAAGGTGAGAAAATTAGTAAAATATATGAGATTTTCATGAGATTTTTCAAAACTATTAGCCAATGAATAATCCAACCTTTTTCTTTAGTTTTTTTGCTAGGAAAAACCTGATGGATAAATGTTTATCCCTTGCATAATCATTCACCCATAGGCAATATATAACAAGTTTTCTGAACCGAAAAGGTCATGAAAAAGTTAATGGATAAGAGTTTATCCCTTGGATAACCATTCTGCCATAGGCAGAACATTTACCCCATATGGAAGAATGATTATCCAAGGGATAAACTCTTATCCATTAACTTTTTCATGACCTTTTCGGTTCAGAAAACTTGTTATATATTGCCTATGGGTGAATGATTATGCAAGGGATAAACTCTCATCCATTAACTTTTTCATGACCTTTTCGGTTCAGAAAACTTGTTATATATTGCCTATGGGTGAATGATTATGCAAGGGATAAACTCTTATCCATTAACTTTTTCATGACCTTTTCGGTTCAGAAAACTTGTTATATATTGCCTATGGGTGAATGATTTTCCAAGGGATAAACTCTTATCCATTGACTTTTTCATGAACTTTTCGGTTCAGAAAACTTGTTATATATTGCTTATGGGTGAATGATTATGCAAGGGATAAACTCTTATCCATTAACTTTTTCATGACCTTTTCGGTTCAGAAAACTTGTTATATATTGCCTATGGGTGAATGATTATCCAAGGGATAAACATTTATCCATCAGGTTTTTCCTAGCAAAAACTAAAGAAAAATGTTGGATTATCCATTGGCTAATAGTTTTGAAAAATCTCATGAAAATCTCATATATTTTTACTAATTTTCTCACCTTTTTTCTACTATGAAATCTTGGATAAATTCTGGTTCTTTTCTGTTGAAAATGACAATGAAAACCAAGATTGTCCTTACATTTTTGTGGCATGAAATCAACAAGTAAATTCATTATTTCTCACATTTTACATCCATTTCCCATGCCTATAATTGTAAAATATGTATCAGATTTTCAGGTCCAAAAACTTGATAAAAAAGCAGCATTTTTGGGAGATTTTTCAACCAGAACAGTGAATGAATAATCTGTAAGGAAAAAGCATTTTTATCACATTTTTTACAGTAAAAATCTGCTCATGCCCCCAGTGTCAGTTATTGAACTGAATTCTGTCATGTAGCCTAATTTCAGGACTTCATGATGCAGCACTTCTCAAAGTGCTGCTATGACCCGTTTGCAGATTGTATGCTCATCCAGCCGGTGTCGGTTTACTTTTGGAAATGGATCCAAAAGACAGTGGGTAGTGGTGTCGTCGTTGCACGGCTACTTACACTGGTGTTCGGCTCAGTGCGCTTTGCTATCAGCAGCAACAAAGGTAGAACAAAGACAAAGATGAGGATGTATCAGTGACGAAGATGATGACGTAATACGCTGACGTAAGCGTAGACGAGATACAACAGCAAATGTCATGTGATTGACAAAGCTGGCCTTGATGTAGACGAAGATGTAGTAGACGTAGTAGTAGTCTTAGACTTAGACTTAGACAAGTGAATCCAACTGAAAGAGGTGAATTGGGGTACACTAAGACAAAATAGGCCTTATATACATGAGCAGAACAACAAACAATGCGAGTATGCCATACAACGATGTCGTCGACAGCAGACAGGAGAAATGACTAACGGCAAGAGGCAGAAAACCAAAATAGGAAGGTGGTTTGTAAGGAAATGGAAAAATGAGTCAGGTGGTCGAAGAAATGAAGGGAAATATGGCAGCGAATTGGAAATAGAAGCCAGAAATAAAATAGAAGTGAGTCATAGACAATAGACCATGTGGAACAATTTGAAATAGAAGTACAGCCAAGAAGCAAGTGAGTCAGGTGATGAAAAATGAATCATAGCCATCCAATAGGATTCCAGTTGCTTGTCAAATATCTCCGAAGATGAGTAAGTGAGTCATGTGACTTGATGACGACTCAGAAACATGTGAACCAATCACAACACTTGGATACGAATTTCCTCCAGAGAGGGAACGAAGACAAGTCCTGCTTGATGAAGTCCTTAGGCACATAACCGTAGCAAATCTCTGTTCCTGGTCTGTGCTCTTTGATGTACCAGTTATTCCTGAGGACGATACAATGCCAACCATTCACTGGTTTGAAGTTTGGGTCAAAACCGATGACGTAGAAGGGAGCATGGAAGGTTTGATCGAATACCCATATGCAATCGTGAACGTGATAAGGAGGATATGAGGGGAATATTCGGTATGGGTCTTCAGATATTTGATGTAAAGAGGATCGTACTGACGATGTGCGACTTGTGGAGGAGGACTGGACAAATGAACATCAAGGGGAGAACACCGACTAGGAAGTTCAATGCGTGGTCCAACGTGTATGTCTGGCTTGGCAGTCATCTGAAACGAATCATGGGATGTGGTGGCGGCAATGCTGGATGGCATATTGGAAAAGAATCGATGAAAAATAGAATGAGTGTGGAGATGATGTGTCTGGCAGACTGGAGGTAGCACAGCAGATGATGGTCTGGCGAAAGCTGATGATGATAGGCACATGTGCAGTGAGCGTCTTTTGTAGTGTAGTAGGTGCTGTCAAGTATCATGCTTGTCATCCACCCATCTCTGAAAATTTGACTGTCCCCAGTCAACTATAATCATCAGAAGAATCGTCTAAATCATCCAAAGGAAGCTTATCGGAGCAAGGGGGATGCCATGTCTTGAGAAGTAGGGAAGTAGACGAAAGGCCGCAATGCCTCTTTTTGAAACAGTTCCATCGAGTTCCTTTAATATGTAAGATCCACCTGTGGTTCTTCGAACAGCTTCAAATGGTCCTAGATATCTTGGTTTCGTCTTCCTGTCTAGTTCATTTTCAACTCTTGAATTCCTAACCAAAACTAGATCTCCTGGTTTGTATTCACTGCGCGCCATAGACGTCGCCAATACTTCTTTTCAAATTTGGCTTTGCTTTTGAGTCGAGATTGATAGAGTGTGTCTGCTGCTTTGTCGATGTCGTCTGAGTGTTTAGAGAGTTGTCGAATATGGGAGTGCAAGGAGTTCTTCAGTAGTGAGATTGGGCTTGAAACCGGAAACAAGATATGTCGCTTCAAGGAGGTCGAGGGGAAGGATGGGATCAACACCATAGAGAAGATAGTAGGGAGAGAATCCTGTTGCTCTTCTAACTGTGGCACGATCAGCAAAGAATGCATGATGAACATGATCTGGCCATTTCGATATTTTGCCTTCGCAAGCTTTGATGAGTGCTTCTCAAATCGTAAAGTGTCCTCTTTCTACAACTCTGTTTGCTTGAGAATTATAAGGTGAAATGTGAATCTAGGGAATGCCATATCGTCGAAGAAGTTCATGAGTAGCGTCTTTGAGTTCTGGACCATTGTCAGTAACAATTTCTCTGATTGCTCCATAACAGATGAGTTTTCAAAAATGAATTGAGAAAACTGCACGAGCTGTAGCATTCTTGAGTTTTCGTCCTTCTGCAGCACCTGAAAGATCGTCACGAGCTGCTACAATATACCGATAACCTTGAGCTCTTGGCATAAGCATAATGTTGAGATAAATCTTGGAGAATAGAGTTGCAGGGGTATAAATGGTGATAGGAATATGAACTTTGTAGGTT
>MU134401.1:64300-94710 GCA_015039355.1 Ramaria rubella | reverse complement strand
GAATTTCCTCCAGAGAGGGAACGAAGACGAGTCCTGCTTGATGAAGTCCTTAGGCACATAACCATAGCAAATCTCTGTTCCTGGACCAAACTCTTTGATATCCCAGTAGTTCCTGAGTATGATACAATGCCAACCATTCACTGGTTTGTAGTTTGGATCGAAGCCAATGACGTGGAAGGGAGCATGGAAGATGGGGTCGAATACCCAAATGCAATCGTGAACACGATAAGGAGGATAGGAGGGGAATGTTCAGTATGGGCCTTCAGGAGATTCGACATATAGAGGATAGTACCGACGATGTGCAACTTGTGGAGGAGGACTGGACAAATGAACATCAAGGGGAGAATGTCGACTAGGAAGTTTGATGCGTGGTCCAATGTGTATGTCTGGCTTGGCAGTCATCTGAAATGAATCATGGGATGTGGGTGGCGGCAATGCTGGATGGCATATTGAAAATAGAATCAATGAAAAATAGAATGAGTGTGGAGATGATGTGTCTGGCAGACTGGAGGTAGCACAGCAGATGATGGTCTGGCGAAAGCTGATGATGATAGGTGCGTGTGCAGTGAGCGTCTTTTGTAGTGTAGTAGGTGCTGTCGAGTATCATGCTTGTCAGCGTACTGATGCTGTCTTGTTCTATCATGGCACTAGGTTCTCAAGGACCACTTCTAGTACTCAGACCAGACGGAGGTGGCATCCTCTGTCTGTCTTGCTTCCTGCGAGCCTTCTCTGCTTCGCAGTCAACTTCACAATCCCTATTGGGATTGTTGCCATGCTCAGGGGGCCTTTCCTTGCAAAGGTCCTTGTATTTCCTCCTCCAGAACTGTACTAACAGTTCCATACCATCTCCTAGTGTTTGGAGTTGGTTTGCAGCATCGTCCGCTGCACGAGCTGCCTCAGCCACTCACTGGCTCACTTTGCGTGTAGTGTCTATGTGTTTATGGCTCTCTTTGAGAGCTGTAATCATCTGGGCAATGTGTCCAGTGGTATGTTTGTATTGCTGGGTTTCTTCATCCCAGCGCGCCGACCCTTGCTCTATCGTCCCTGTTTGGGATGGTGAACTTCCCGATCTGCGATGTTCTTGGACATGTGGGAGCTGTGACATTTGCACCCCCAGCAAATTGTCTGTGTTGCTAGTCGGCGGCTCTCTCAACTCGTCGAGAGACGATCGTAACTTTGACCTAGTTGAAGTCCTTTTAGTTCTCTTAACGGACGATATATTGTCCATTTCTGATTCCTCCGGTGCAGATCTTCTTAGATCCACCAATACTTGCTTTCGACTCCTAGAATCGGAAGCTACAGGTGTCATAGTGATACAAGGACTAGCTATCCTTGTCAGTGTTCCCATTCACCTGTCCACATCATGGGCAGGCTCAACTTTCCTGTCTGGGCCCTTGGCTGTGGCTCCAAATCTAGATGTTCAGCTTCTAGTTCTTATCAAAGTCATAGATCTATGATCTATCAGCCACACTGTGGCGTTCTTCTATTGATTTATAAGAATAAACAGTAATACTGTTTCCAAGAATTCCGGGGAGTGTTAAACTCGTCGGTTTGGGTAAAAAGATTGGTTTGATCTTTTTTTTTATCGCAGTGCTGCCAATGGTTTTGGCAGTCAAAAATGTGTAAGAAACTTATTGTGTCACACGAAACAGACTGTGCCAATGTTTATTCGTGTCTGCAACTAGTGTGGTTACAAGTAAAGTTATGCTTGCTTATCTAATTACTTGTGGAGAACTGTATAGTTGTCCACTACTGACAGGCACCCCTAGTGGGCGGCTTATATAATACAACCCATAAGCCACTCTGGTGACTTATATATCCTAATTAATAGCATATATGCTACTGTAAGAATCTACATTCTTACACATTCTTACAATGTGGAACAATTGGAAATAGTAGTACAGCCAAGAAGCAAGTGAGTCATGTGGGGAAAATGAGTCATAGCCGTCCAATAGGATTCCAGTTGCTTGTCAAATATCTCCCAGGATGAGTAAGTGAGTTACTTGACTTGAAAACGATTCAGAAACATGTGAACCAATCACAACACTTGGATATGAATCTCCTCCAGAGAGAGAACAAAGACGAGTCTTGCTTGATGAAGTCTTTAGGCACATAACCATAGCAAATCTCTGTTCCTGGTCCAAACTCTTTGATATCCCAGTAGTTCCTGAGTACGATATGATGCCAACCATTCACTGGTTTGTAGTTTGGGTCGAAGCCCATGATATAGAAGGGAGCATGGAAGACAGGGTCGAATACCCATATGCAGTTGTGAACGCAATAAGGAGGATATGAGGGGAATATTGAGTATGGACCTTCAGGAGATTTGACATATAGAGGATAGTACCAACGATGTGCAACATGTGGAGGAGGATTGGATAAATGATCATCAAGGGGAGAACGTCGACTAGGAAGTTCGATGCGTGGTCCAACGTGTATGTCTGGCTTGGCGGTGCAGCACCCATACGCACAAAGGCAGGAGCAAAGTGAGTCACTGAAGCAGTAGGATTTGCAAACAGGCTAGAGAGAGTGCAAAGGACAATCACACTATCTGCGAGTGGAGCAATGCAAACAACGGCTACTGACATGTTACAGATCCACACAGATCTACTTCCAATGCAGCTCACCCTTAATAATGCTAACCACAGAGCTGCAGTATGCTACACAACACTACCAGATACCCACCCATTTAGGCCAGATGTTGACACAGCAATCTACTACCCAAAACCTACCAAAACCCACTACAAGAGCTCTTCCAGGCATTCCAGATCAACCCCATTACCATGGAGAGAATTGACCAATTAGGACAATGGCCAGGCTGGGACTCACCCTTCAACATATTGATAGCAAACTCAAGGAGGCAGCAAAAGAAGATCTAAAGAGAGGGAGAAGGGAGGTAGAAGTGTACATAGATGGATCAGGTGTAGATGGGGGTATCGGGGTGGCAGTGATGCTGTATAGAGAGGGCATTCAAAAGGAGGTAATGAGGTTGTACATGGGAGTCTTGGGTCATCACATGGTATACGATGAACAGTGATTCCCAGGCAAGTCAGGAAACGGTTTCCACAGCATATAAGCACACACCTGTCAAATCAAAGTCACAAGCTAAGTATTCGCATCACCTCTGACTTGACATAGACTTACCAAAGGTTTACAAAGGAACCTTGGGACCTTAGACAAACTGGATATACATCTAAGGAGGAGAAACATGACTTGTTGCTCGGGACTGGGCAGAAGCAATTATGGATCACAGACATTTCCAAGGGATCAATTTCAGGAGGTACAAATGGAGCTTACTATTTCAATCGGTTGGGTAATGGGGATAAAGCCTTGGTACAGATATGAGTGGAGAACCCTGAGGTAGGGTTTAGATACTGAGGAAGAGGAAGTTTTCTACAAAAAGAACCAGTGGAGGGACTCTTTGTGTGACTCCCCCTCCTGGAGTCAATTCCTAGGGATACATACACACTACCTTTAATCTTCATCTTGTTTCTCTACTGAAATTCACAAGCGAGTTGTATCTACCCATAACAATCTGACTATGTGTCCAGACCACTGTGCCTTGGGACAAACACAGTACCTTGCTACTATTTGAAGTCCATAACCCTATTCAAATCCTCTGATTTATCCTTACTTCTTTTAAACCTTTTAATCCTTATATCCAAAACCTATCAAAACCTCTTCTGTATCTATCCATTCCCTGCACAATAGAAATACTAATCTTCCTATTCAATGAAGCGGAGCTGGCTGGTTTGGCAATGGGTCTAGAAATGATGTTGAGGGAGGAGAGGATGAATGAGGTTGCAATCTATGTGGACAACTAAGCTGCAATCAAAACCACACAGTTGGCGAGTGATGTAGGACTGGCACAGCATCTAAAAAGAATGATGGAAAGAATCAATGCTGAAGTTTGGGAGAAGCACAATGGAATTAACCTCTCTATTGTTTTGGTACCAGGGGATGAAGGAGTCAAAGGCAATGAAAAGGTGGATAGCAAAGTGAAGAAAGCAGTCAGGGGAGATGGGAGCCCCCTAGACTGCCTACCGATAGAGCTTCAACAACCATTAACAGTCAGCAGCACAGTGACAAAAGCAGCTTACAAAACTTCACTGCCAGAACAGCACAGACTCTTGCTGAAAACAGCACAACACTATGGAAAGATTGCTTGCATTGACCCTGGTGGACCATCCTCCAAATATCGAAAGTTGGTCAGCACCTTGGATCGTCAACAAACAAGCTTGCTCACTCGGCTGGAAATGGGGCATGTCCCTCTGAACCACCATTTGCACCAGATAGGGGCCTGGGAAACCCCTTTCTGCTCTCACTGCAAGACAAGGAGGGAAACGGTATTCCACTTTATCATGGACTGCAGCACCTACTGTGATCAGAGGACCCAACTTAGAGATGGAACTCCACAGGAAATTTACACCATCGGCAACTTACTATCGAATAAAGATTGCATACAGGGGCTTATACATTATGTTGAGGAAATGGGGTGGCTCTGCCAGACATTCCAGAGGAGAGAGAAGAGGCAAACACACCAGCAATGGCACACTCCAACTTAAAATTGGCACCAAACTAGCTGATGTTCTCTAGGAGACACGCAACACCCCTACAGGGTCTATGAAAGGGAGGAAGTAGGATGGAGACCAGAAGTGAATGCACATATGTATAGTACAGTCTTGCATGGGGTGTAGCTCCAAAAGACTATAATAGATTCAAAAAAAAAAAAAAGTAGTACTAGTAGTACAAATTATGATATATGCAACTTATATGATATGTGCAATATATGCAATATGAGACCAGGGCTTGCATATGTACGATACAAGCAGTACATAGGGTATATATGGTGCACACTGTCTCACACAATCATACTCTCATATCCTCTGTGCCATCCTGACGATATGAGATGGGGGCTCATGTAGCCAAGGTATGACCGGCATATATGGTATAAATGCTATATACCAACTTGCCCATTTTCTTGATGTAGTTAGTACTCAGCTCTGTATTGGCATTGGAGCTGCTGGTTCTTGGTCAGCAGATTGTAATTCAGTTAGCACAAAAATTGTATCTGAACATTGTCTAATCGGGTGCCTGTGTGTAGCATAGGTTACTTACTCACTTAGTGTCACTGTGTATGTGTAAGGGGAACTCAATGCTTACTACAGCGTAGTTCCTACTCTATGATCCAGTAGACTCCTGGAGAGTGTGTATCTGGTATTACATCCTTCTTATCTCCTTATCATAGTCTGTCCCCAACCTATCACAGACATGTGATAGACCTAACACTCTATCTTTACTTATCATTTGGTTGTGTTACCAAGAGTATCTCCAATTGGTAGATAGTGCTGCACATATTGATTGGTCAATAGCCTTTAGATATGTTTCCTATCTAGACACCCCTAGTCTCCATACATCTATATAAGTAGTAGATAGCTCATGTATATCCACTATCCTTGTTATACACTTGGGTTAGAGGCATTCATCTTACAGTCCATTGACGCACCCTTACAGTATGACAAAAACTTCTAACCCTATGGTAAGCATCATTGGAGTCAAGTGGGGTTTTATTTTGTATTCCAATAGGTAGGTGCTCAATAAGCAAGTATCTCTGCTCAAAATTCCAGATGTCTCCATATATTTTTTGAATTTCAAAATAAGCAAATAGCATTAAGCCTGAATGAAACAGAGCCACTCAAGAATGTGTAAGCAGATTCAAGTCGCGTCTCGGGGGTACCCGGTGGTCGCTTTTGAGCGGTAGCAACTGTATTCAGAAATGACATTTTAATTATATACACTCTACTGGCCTCGAGGCCCCGTGACTTTAGAACCACCGACCCCCTTGTCTTTACATAGGCTGTACTCTTCTGACGGTACATTCTACCACGTGAACACTCGAATAAGAAATCATGGCGCAGCGTGCCGGGTGTCAATGACGTGAACGTAAAAAAAATTCAACGTATCATTCAACTCTTTATCCCTTACTAATCTGACATTTGTAGTTAAATACGAGAAAGATCCCCTACTTCTCCCATTTCTTACTGGCTGCAAACATGCCCGGTAGTGATGTTACACAGAAATCTGCTAAGCAGAAAGTTATATGCCTTGGGCTAGGTCGCACAGGGGTACGTGTCTCTATTATTAAGGACCTTTATTACGGCCCAACGAAAAATCTGGGTAGACATTGAGTCTCAGAAACGCGTTGGCCATGCTGGGATTTGGCCCTTGCTACCATATGTCGACCATCGTGCACGTCAGTGGAGCTGAGGACCTGCCAAAGTGGCGTAAGATTGGTGATGGTAAAACAAATCACGAGTCTACCTGGTTATGATTGTTCATTTGTATGCAATTCAGGTGAAGGAACTCCCGAGGACATCCAATCAATCCTCGACAACTACGGCTCGGTTCTCGACTATCCTGCTGCGATGTACGGCAAAGAGCTGTTGGCCGCATACCCAGAGGCGAAGTTTATTCTTGTAACGTCCACGGCTGCTTGGCGTGTTCTACACAACTAATTGTTGGGACAATAGACTATTAGAGATCCTGCAAAATGGGAAAAAAGCATGAGGGAGACTGTTTTCCTTTACCCTGATATAATTCGTGGAAGATCTCCAATGCATGCCGATCTCGCAAAGTTCATTGAAACATACGAATGGGGTGAGTAGAACGGATTTTTCAAGTTCTCGTTTACAGTGTTGACATGCACTCGACAGAAAAATATCATCAAGGCCGTATATTCACGCACACACAGCAAGAGTTCCTTGACCACATCGAACGTGTAAAACAAATCATCCCAGCCGATAAGCTGCTCGTATATGAAGTCGGGGAAGGTTGGGACAGATTGGTAGAGTATCTTGGAGTGTGAGTGTTTCTTTTTCTTTTGCAATAAAGTTCATCATAATAATTGCAACCTCGGGCAGTCCAACGCCCACGGAGCCATTCCCGCGCGTCAATGATACTCTAGACTTTCAGGTAACGACTGGGATCATCCCGAAACCGTCAGATGCAGATAAAGCGGGCCAAGTGTAGTATACGGATGTTATTTCCTGCGGATGTACAATTCGTTTCTAGACATGGATATGTTTTGTTGATTGTAATAGTGATACGATTACAGAAGGTAGTGACCGGTGTAAATGTGTCACCCATAAATCTGACAAATCAGCAACTACTACACATACTTGAGCTTGAACGACAGTCCCTTTTCGAATCTTAAACTTTCTTGAGGCTACGAAAGAAACGGGAGAGTTGGAGTTATTCCCGTAGCTTAAATCTCTGAATTCAGGGATCTGTTTTCCTGAACACTAATCAATGTCATAATTTAAATATTCGATGTGAGATCTAGCTTTAAGGTGATTGATTTACCAATCAACTCCTTCCAGGCAAACTACGAAAGACATCATACTGCATGGCTCCGAGTCATTGGCCTCCGGCATCAATGCATCGAGCCTGAGGCTTGATGAGCGACGGTTGTCAACAAAGACAGCCGTTTCTGGGATGATTCACGTTTAACGGTGAAAGTTTGTCATATGCACCAGCATCAAGAAAGAAAAAAGCATCAAGAAAGAAAAAGGTCATTCACACGTAGTGTGTACAATATGCAATACTAATACACATCCCCAACCGACCGAAGAACCTTAATCTTAATATCGAAGATCGCACTTAGGTTACTTAGATTTCGAAATATCCCATAGCAAACCAGAAGAGTCAATGCATGTGTAGTGAATAGCAATTTCCTGTGGGGGTATGATACTTTCAGAGTCTAGTAATGACTAATAAAGTGTCGTGCTCAGCTCATACTCACAACTCCCTTCAACGAATTTACCTCCATTTAATCCTTGTTCCAACCTACGAGCAAACTGGTTACTGGTAAGTGATATGGAGACACCTCCTTAGGCTCACCTGTAAAATCTTAGCAGTCCTAGTAAGAATGGCAGACATAAAGATCCCGGCTCTAAAGGGATCTGAATATGACGAACGAATAAATATTCTCCAATCCCATCCGAACACCACCATTTTTCAGAAACTTCATGGGAGTTGACATAGCGCTGAATATGTATTGGATGTGGTTGTTGGGAAGGAGGAACCCACTTATGTGATACTTCAGAACACGATTGAAAAACTCATTTGACGCGTGTGCATGTGTGCAAACCTCAAGGCATCCGCGCCGAACCGTATGAGGAACGTGCGGTAATAAGCTGGTACAGCGTCGCCGCGCCGAGCGGTTTAATATAACATAAGATCTAGTTGAAAAGAACACGGTACATAGCCGCGGGTGCATTGATACTTCAGACTTCTAGGTATTACCACGTAGAAAATAAAGCACATGGCTCGGATCAGTAACACCATCACAGCCGTTCAAGCCATCGCATGGCTTTCGACTCCAAATATCTTGACACTGCTCTGTGAATCGTGGATGAAGATCTGCAAGAATACAAGCCATGCGACCTGGAACACTCACTTTCCGCGGACAGTTCTCCGTCACTCTGTTACACCCATAGCATTTGATCTCTCTGAGCTTGCCACATCCATCCAGCAATCCTTTAATCACAAAATCATCCACACCTCGGCACCATCCCAAGTCAATTTTCGTAAGATTAGAAGCTTTACTCCCTAATTCTAACAGGCTCTCAGTCGATGCTTCTCTCCACCCATTGATCGACAGCTCGGAAAGGCCCTTAGCAGAGTGCGCGAGCGTTGCTGCCAAAGCCGCCGACGAGGGGAGATGGTTCCTTGATAGATCTAGATACTCCAAAGGAGGGTTTTCCGACCAGCTATTGAAGAATTCAGAAAAACCTTGGTCTGTCACTAGTGGGACGTTGGATAAACTCATAGATATGAGATTCGTGACATGTGGCAAAATGCCATCCAAGAGCGTCGCGTCCGTGAGCGCTTCATTACCCGTCAAACTCAGATGCGTCAGATTAGTACCAACGGCCTGGAGCAACTCTTGCACGGCATCATCACTGAGCGAATGAGATGGTTTGGAAAGATCGAGGTAGGTAAGATGAGATAGTGTGGCGAGATGAGGGATAAACTCGTCTGAGAGTTTACCAATCTCTGACAGGCGAAGCTCTTTAAGGGTGGGGGAATACTTGACGAGGGTCTCCACGCATTCGAGGTCAAAGCGAGGTGATTGGGTTATGAGAAACCCACGGAGCCGGGGGCCCATACGTTCAAAAAAGGAGATCCACCCCGGGACACGGACGAGGAATGGTCCAAGGAGTTCGACGCGCGCTAGCGAGGGCATATGAGCCGACCAATGAAGCAATGCCTCGTTCGTCATGCGACCGCAGAAGTCGAGTCTCAGGCTCTCCAGGTTTGGATTCAGCGATCCTAGCGCACAGAAAGAATCAGGGTGGAGATCTGATGCGGGTGCATAAAGATAACATCGAAGAAGATAGTAAGAGATTGTCATACTTGTAACATCATAGAGGGTCAAGGACGTGTTTTTCACGTCGTAGAATAACTGAGAGTTTTGGGGAGTCCTATATGCATCTCGTTAACCCAGGCCAGTCGTTTGGGAGATGGGATATTTACAAGCTGCGATTCTTCGCAATCACCCTTGCAATCTCATCCATGTTGACAGTACCGATATCGCCAAGTGCTTCCACGTCTTCGATATGTTTCCCAATGACCTGGCGAGATACGCGTCGAAAAATATCAGAACCTCAATGAGATAAGTTGGTCTACAGGCCCACACCCACATCGATACACATGGTCGCAAGAGTTTTAACTTTTTCAGTTTCTTCAAAGCTAACAACTTTTCTTTTCTCGGCAGGGTCTTTACGTTTCCTTGGCGTAGCTGGTTTCTTAAATGGATCGGTACCGGAAGCTTTCGCACAGCTGTGACAGAGGAAACCGGGGCCTGGATTAGCGGCTATTGTATACCGTGTCTATGGCGCATCGCATATGAGACGGGCTAGACGATGATAAGATAAGTCGGAGTTGAACATACAACGGTGAATTTCTTCCCGCAAGTCGCGCAGTTTTCAAAACTCCCTGCTGGGGGCAATACATTTCCTTTGCCTGTTCGCGTAAATCCGCCCTTGGATAAGGCAGTGTACTGGTCTTCTTCTGAATCTTCAAAATCGTCGTCATCATCACCTCCCTTTTTCTTTTTTGCTTTCGCCTTTGCCTTTGCCTTTTCCTTCGCCAAGGCAGCCTTACTCAACTTCCGCCTTTTAGCAGCGGGCTTATCGCCTTCGTCATTCGTATCATCTAAATCATCCGAGCCATAACCACTCTTCTTTCCCTGTTCACGACGCGTTTCAATTAGTCGAATGTAGAACTAACAAAAAGAGTGAGCTCGCCTTTCTGGGAGTCCCGCCCCCATTCGTGCCCCCTTCTCCGTCGTTAAAATCACCACCTACATCCCGTGTGTCTGCGTCTGCATTACTCGGCCCTGCCTGGGCATTCCTATCATCCTCTACAGGACGTCCACGTCGTTGTGGCGAGGTGTGCACCACAGCCCTGGCAGTGATGCCTTGCTCCTAAAATTAAGCTTAGATTGTACCCTCTAGTCAGCTGTTGAGTAGGAACTTACTCTCAGAAACTCTGTGAGTGCAGAAGTCGGGCCTCGCACGTTATTACGCGACATTGTGGGTGGCGATGAAGATGGGAAAAGACTATTTTCAAAGTCCGATTATATGGGACAATTAGCTTAATAGTGATTCTTGGCGGATAACTCTATCGGGCAGCCCTCCCTGAGAAAAACAATCCTCTGCACCTGGGTTACCCAGTATGACTAACGCACTTAAGCAGGACTGGCGACTTGGATGTACCCTTTAGTTAAGTAGGTTTCACAGCTGGGTCCCCATACCACGAATAATACCTCAAATGATCCTTGCCTTAGAAAATAAAACCTAAGTTATCTCACCGGGTCACCGGCCTGCCATCGGCAACCTCGAAACACATGACCGCCGTGCGTGTCTTGCTTCTGCATGTCGCCATTGTCAACAACGGCGGTGACAACAAACAATAGGGGTGATCACAGTTGGCCAATTTCATGGATTTGATGGGGGATTTGGTGTTGGATTTGAGCAACTGAGAGTAATGAAAATCATCCAAATCCGACCAGTCAACTCTGATACCCCAGATTGGGAACAGGATTTGGAGCTGATTTACTAATGTGCATCTAGTAAATCATAATAGAATACTTGTGACATTTCTAATGAATGTCTCTTTACATTTGAAATACTTGCAAATCCAGCATCAAATTGACACCAAATCTGCCAAATTTTCCAAAATAACTCCAGAGGTGCTTTCCAGGATTTGACGACTTTCCCATCCCAAATTTACCATCAAATCCCCCATCAAATCTACCAAATTTCCTAACTCTGATCACCCCTATTAGGATGGGAAATTGTCAAATCCTGGAAAGCACCTCTGGAGTCGCTTTGGAAAATTTGGCGGATTTGGCATTGATTTGATGCTGGATTCGCAAGTATTTCAAATGTAAAGAGACATTCATTAGAAATGTCACAAGTATTCTATTATGATTTACTAGACGCGCATTAGTAAATCAGCTCCAAATCCTGTTCCCAATCTGGGGTATCAGAGTTGACTGGTCGGATTTGGATGATTTCCATTACTCTCAGTTGCTCAAATCCAACACCAAATCCCCCATCAAATCCATGAAATCAGCCAACTGTGATCACCCCTAATGTTCCATAATTACCTTAAAATGTACAAAATAAATTAGTAAAATTATTCTCTGAATGAGGAGAGCACGTATCCGCTGCCGGATCCATGATATGTGGGTTGTGTTCGTTGTTCATGACGATGAGTTCAACTATATCCACAAAAACTCAACATTTCATGGTCGAATAAAACATCGCCGTGAACTTCTCAATGAGCAGAATCCATATCCGAGGTTGGACTTGATGTATATGCACCATGCTCATTGTTAATGATGATGAGACGAGTCTAAGCTTCAATTTAATTAGTAGTACATGTTGTTCTCACTATCATTGACAGTGAGCACAATTTTTCACAAATGGTGTTACTACAAAAACATAGAGATCTAGGGGGTTCAATATATAATCCTATATCTACATTAATATTGAGTGTTTGTCAGGAATCCAGGATTGCCCGGTTGAGTAGGACACTTAGAGCCTGTTCGGCAATGCGAAACCGTGTGATCGCTCCGCCAACTTGGCATCATGATTACATGTTGTGATCACGCCCAGGCATGCTCCGTTCAGTTGGGATTGTCATGGTGCTCCCGGGAAATGCACCTGCGAGATCGCCCCACCAAAAGTGCAAAACTGCTTAGACCAGTTTCGCAGAGCGCGCCCGCAACCGCATGGAGTCTCTCATCCCTACAGCAACTTCTTCAAAGTAGCTACACATGTACATACCTATTATGTACTCTCTATTTCCTCCACACCCAACAGATTTCAAAGACTATCAAAAACAATACCGGTGCAGAGGACATAGGTAGCAAAGCCTTGGGGTGGATGATGTTTTATGTCACGTGCCTATATTCCTGCTACTGTATTACATGCCTGTTCAGTTGTACAGATCATGATCAAACTCAGGTGTGATTTGTCCATACGTGGGATTGCAGGAGCCTTTTGCGATCACGTCCCTTGCTCGCATTGCGGAATGGGCTCTTAGGTGATGTGTTCAAGTTCGTGCTGGTAGCAACCGTGCAGACAAATGAAAGCTCACACAAACATTGAATAAAGCATATGTATCCACTTTGTGCACTGCACACTCAATTGCAGAGAATGCAGAACAGGTGATGCATGAGCAGTAGGATAGCATGACCTTGTGGGGCAATAGATCCCCCAATTGAAGTACTAGTTTGCCACTCTGTGTATGCATGCGAAGAGATAGTTGAGCTCGACGGTGAACTCAACACATATAACCAATCCAAGCTCAGATTCATGTTCTGCTTAAGAGAGGACAGCTGTACATTTTTAATTTGGAGAGAAGGATGAAATTTAAACTAAAACAGTAATGCTCATCATCTGATTAGCAATGAGCATGGCACACATCTGTTGAATCCAAGCTCGGATATGGATTCTGCTCATTGAGAAGTTCTTGGCGATGTTTTATTTGGCCATGAAATCTTGAGTTTTTGTGGATATAGTCGAGCTCATCGTCATGAACGACGAACACAACCCACATATCACGGATCCGGCAGGGGATACATGCTCGCCTCATTCAGAGAATAATTTTACTAATTTATTTTGTATTTAAATTCGCATTTTTAAGGTAATAATAGAATGTTGTTGTCACCGCCATTGTCGACGATTGCGGCACGCAGGCATGCAGAAGCAAGATGCGCATGGCGGTGACTGTTGGTGGGCGTGTGTGTGTGCAGCCGTGTCATGTGTTTCAAGGTTGCTGATGGCAGGCCGGTGACCCGGTGAGATAACTTAAGTTTTATTTTCTAAGGCAAGGATTATTTGAGGTATTATTCGTGGTATGAGGACCCAGCTGTGAAACCTACTTAGCTAAAGGGTACATCCGAGTCGCCAGTCCTGCTTAAGTGCGTTAGTCATACTGGTTAACCCAGGTGATCCTCTGAGTTTTCATTTCTTGACTGTACTTAGGTTGCATGGATCGGACTAAGTTATTAGCCACGTATAAAGCAAGCATAAGGGCGTGAGAAATCATGTCACACTTAGTCACACGGTTTGCGACGCGCTCGAACTATGAAAGTAAGACGCGGTCTTCGTTCTTCTTTGTTACAAAGCCTCATGCCAGTGGTTTGGTTTGTTTAATGGTAATCTTCTCTTGACAGGTTGCAGTTGAAGGCTGCTGCCACGGCGAGCTCGACAACATCTACCACCACATTGCCAGCCTCGAGCGCCAGAACAACTACAAAGTCGACCTACTTCTCATCTGTGGCGACTTCCAGGCCATTCGAAACCATGCAGATCTTCAGTGCATGGCTGTGCCGCAGAAATACAAGCATCTCGGAGGATTCCACAAGTGAGCGGACCCGGAGGCGTGTCGGCTAGTGATGCACTCATGCCAGTCTGCGGCCTCTGCAGATACTATCTAGGGCAGGCAAAGGCGCCGATTTTGACTATTGTGATTGGAGGAAATCATGAGGCGTCAAATTATATGTGGGAACTGTGAGCTTGTTTTTTGTTGTGGTGAGCGTGAGCCAAGGCTTAGTTGTTCGGTGGCGTAGATATCATGGAGGATGGCTGGCATCGAATATATACTTTTTAGGGTTTTCAGGCTGCGTCCAGGTCAACGGGATACGGATCGCGGGAGCGTCTGGGATCTACAAGTCGAATCACTATGCAATGGGTCAGTTTTCCACTTCTCCTCTCCCTCTTCACGCATCGAAATCCAGCGATCTCCATCAGGCCATCACGAAAAAGTCCCATACGATAACTCAACGATCCGAAGCATATATCACATCCGTCAATTCGACGTCTTCAAACTCGCGCAGGTGTGCCTGTTCCAACGTGTCATGCGGCTCGTCATTGATTTACCCAGCTATCACCGCCAGATATTTTCCTATCACATGATTGGCCAAATACGATCGAGCAACACGGCGATCTCGAAACGCTGTTGCGACGTAAGCCCTTCTTTCGGCAAGAAGCGCAGACAGGGACGCTCGGCTCCCCACCTCTTCTCGATTTGCTGAAGAAAATCAAGCCCCACTGGTGGTTTAGTGCACATCTACATACGAAATTCGAGGCGTTGTATCGGCACGACGGGAGCACAGCTAAACCGCAAGTAAAGCCCTCTTATAACCCAGATGAGATTATTATCGAAGATGAAGATGGTGGTGATTCGAAGCCGGCTGTGGCCGTCGAGAATCCGGATGAGATTAAAATTGATGACGACGAGGGCTTTGACGTGGAACCGACGATTGATTCCAACACAAGTGACGTACAAAAGTCGAGTCCCGGAGTACGACCGGTGCCTGGTAACTCCGGGAGAGAAACGCGTTTTTTGGCTCTGGATAAATGTCTCCCTAGACGGGATTTTTTGCAGGTACGAAAATACCGAGAAAAGTGTTTGTGATCTTCGATTCGCTGATGCCAACATTTAGGTGGTTGATGTGCCAATTCTTTCTTCGCAAACAATAAATCCCGGACACCCTCGCCTCACATTTGACCCGGAATGGCTTGCAATCACTCGTGCGCTCCATCCCTTCTTCTCAACAACGCAAACACAGGTGGCGTTGCCGAAAGCAGAAGATGCTCGTACACTCGTGAACACAGAACTCGAATGGGTACGCCAAAACATCGCAGGTGATGGATTGAAGGAAGTGAGTGAAATTCAAACATTCTGGCGGACAGCGCCAGGGCCCAGTCAGGAGCAGAATCGCCAACGTATGCAACCCATCTATCAAACCTTCACATGGAATATTAATTGCGACGATTTCTGCCGTAGTATCATGGTATACAAATCCACAAACGGAGGCACTCACACAACTACTGCAGATACCTAATAAGGTCAACCCGGTGCCGCCAGGGATGGTTCCACCAATGGTGCAAGGCGCGGAATCAGAAATTACCGAGGACTCGGAGGCTCAAATAGTAAGTGAGGATATGCAAACCACCCTAATGCAGGCACACGAAGAGGGGATCACCATGCCAGAGTCAGATTTGGGAGTGTATATGGGGAACAATGAGGCAGCGGGCAGCTCTGAAGATGCGCAAGTGACGTACCCTGAGGAAGCTATGAGCGGTGGCTGGTCACCGAGCCGTATCGTGGAATGAGGCCATAACAGGCGATGTCTACTGGGCAAGCGTCACGCATGATTGTCTTTGCTGTGCAATCTGAATGCAATCTCTCAAGCTCGTACACGCGTGTGTCGCGGATTGGGAAATGCAAGCACCCAATCGACAAGCAGAACTTCTGGATGAGAAAATGGATCATTGCCTGAATTTGAAATTGAGCGTGTTGCAGGTATGACGCGGTGGCTGTGCAACCTCCTGGGAGAGCTGCCCACCAACACGGTGCGCGGCCTCACTTCCCAAATCGGAATCGCGAGCGTTCTTTTCCTGCTCTCACGTGTGCAAACTTGTAACGACACGCTAAAATCATAAAAGCAGCGCGAAGTCGGATAGGAATGCCCGCCGCCGCCGCTGTTTTGTCCACTTGTCTACTATGTCGCGCTCAGATACTGATGTGGACGTGATTGACACTGGTCGTCCCAAGTACCCAGTGAGTGCTCTCAAGCGATATTTCTTTCCATCTTACCCACCGTTTCCCTTCTCGTAGATCGGCAAAGAAGTGTTTTTTATCCACCCTCAGTTCAGTGGAGAGCTCCTCATGGGAAGAATTGCATGTTCCCGACAGACAATTCGCGGCGTCAGTCTTGACGTCATTGCGCGTCTAGACCACGCACTAACTCTATTTTTTACAGAGCCAGCGACAGACAATCGTCCAGGTCACATACGACATCCACTGCAGTGGCATGGTCTTCCCCGACGTACCAGAAGAACACATCCAGCGACAACAATGGCCTTCAAAACTTTTCAATCGCATGGCTGTAAAGTAGGCAGGCCATATCACACGGAGCTGGCCTCCATTTACTGCGGTACGTCACTCGGATTCCAATCGGGTTCAGGAACAGATGTGCTTAATTTAACCCCCCAGACAGTCTATAAATACCCACGCTCGTCTCGTGATTTATTCCATTGCACACACGCCGATGGCTTTCATATCCTCTCCCGTAATTGCCGAGTGGCTTGTATTTCTTGTGTATCGGTATCAGTGCGTGCGTGCCCCCCTACGGCGCGGGAGGCACCGCCCCAGAAGTCCTAGAGTACGCCGTTGGTGCACCATAGGAAAACAGGGAAGACAGGGCAACTTCGATTGCAACGCCAGGCGAGGCCACGTTTTCCGGATCACGCTTGTGTATGAGAACTCCTCTGTGATGGGGTTCTGCTTTCCTACGGAGTGGAAGAGCTTCCAATGCGATTAGACAGTGGTATCTGAGCAGGCACTCTGCCACGCCCTACGTCACCCTGCGTCATAGTATTCAGCTGCAATGTCACGGTACGGCGATCGGTGAGAAAGTCGTCGAGATCCAGGTACTATACATGTCGCCTCGTTGCAGTTACATAGATGACGGAAGAACCAATGATGATTATGAGAGAGCTCACGAATATTATTGGAAGATAGAGGCATCACATGCTCTCTCTGCCCGAGGAAGGCAGGTTCGTCACTTCCCGTGCGTCCGGATTAGGTATGCAGAACATCAATCGTTCAATCGCTTCTCAGAGTGAGCCCGAGTAGTGCTAGTGAGGCCTCGAGGGTTCGTTGGTGGAAAATTGAACATTGTAGCATAATTCAGCTGCGTCTATCCGGAACGAAGACTCAGTTTCGCCAGGCCTACGAGTGACGTATCATTTGCCATGTATACGTTCGGGCCGAGGCCCAAGTGCACCTCTGCTTCGGCTGTTGCACCATTCTAGACCATACATATATGATTTTTATCTCTTTGAATCTTAGAATCCGATGTCGGTATGTAAGGAAGGGTCTTTACTACTGATCGGCCATGCGTGAGGACGAGACGCCCTCGGCCACGCGTAGTACGTATATGAGTCGGACTCGGAAATATGATGCAGTTATGTAGAGTTTAACTAACATCGGGAGGGCTATAGCCTACATACGTGCGCGCGGTAAAACTCGGTAGGTAGTCGCACAGTCGCAGTCATAGTGCTCGCGGTGTTTAAATATTTTCGGAACTCGTCGGAATAAGCAGACCGAAGAGTGCTCTTACCTACCGTTAAGTGTTGATGATCGATACCTAGCTATGAATTTATCTAACTAATCTGGAATAATCTCAGTGAAATCTATCCCGCTCAAACGCACTCACTACTAATACTTGCTGCGTCCGTTATAGTAACGTATGGAGATCATGATGGCAGGGAAAGAGCTACGTCCGGGGCATTGGACTATTCCTGTGCCTCAACAGAAACCTCATGAGAAGACTTATCGATTTCTTTTTGCCATCCCAGCTGTTTTGTTTGTCATTGCGATCTGGGGCAACGGGTTTTTACCGCAGAGTTCAACCAAGGGCAGTGGCCCGGCGGTGTCCGATAAGCCACAGCATCATGTTTTATTCAAAGATGACGCGTTCGACTGGGACAAAGTATGCATTCCGTCTTGATTAGGCGTTATCCGTCTAAGCAGATGTCAGCTTTCGCCGAGCGAGTCGCTCGACTGGACGCCTTGCTATAATGGCTTTGAGTGTGCCCGTTTGGTGGTGTGTACTCGACTTTATCAAAAAAAATAGCTGACAATCCGATATAGGTACCTCTAGACTACACGGATGGTAGCGCAACCGACAAGGCAGTCATTGCAGTGACCAGGTACCCTTCAATTTATCCCATCGGACATGAGAAATGGCGTGGCCCAATCCTATATAATCCCGTTAGAAAATTTTAATATTATAGAATAGCTGATTCAACGTTATTGATAATGATTGCTGCAGGGTGGACCAGGGGGATTAGGAGTAGACAATGTGCTCGAAAATGCGAAACGATATGTCAGCATTATTGGGAGAGATTATGACCACGTGGGATTTGACCCTCGGGGTAAGACTTTTTCATATCTTTTGTACACGCTGACAGTGACCTTCTTGAGTGTAGGTGTAGGGCGCTCGACTCCGACTCTCGACGTCTTCCCTGATGCATTCCAACGCAAGCTGGTCGAAACCCAGATCCCGTATATTGACCTCAATAGCAACACTTCCATTAAACGTACGGTTGGTGAAGTTGCTGCAGCTGCCTCACTGCTCGGTACACTTGCAATTCAGAACCCAACGGTTCGTTATGCTGCTGAACATATGTCGACCGCACTTGTTGCACGGGACATGCTGAGTATAACGAGGGCATTTGGACGGGAAAAATTGTTGTATTGGGGTTTTAGCTACGGGAGCTTCTTGGGCATGACTTTTGCAAGTATGTTCCCAGTGAGTGAGACATGCAACATCTCAGAACATATTGACTGTCGTGCTGTCAGGACAAAGTAGAGAGAATCATAGTCGACGGTAAGTGACTCGGGTAGCTTCGTGGTTAATGCTGAGCATCACATAGGCGTTGTCGATGCAGAAGATTATGCAAAGGGTACAGACTTGCTGAAAAGTCAATATCCACCCATTCAAGAGTTGATTCAAAAATTTTTTTTTAGGATTATGGTTCAATAATCTTCTTGATATCGACAAGCTCTTAAACCGTCTATTTGAATATTGCTCCCTTTCGACTGAGGAGCACTGTCCGCTAATTTCACCATCAGTGCAAACACCAGCCCAAATACGCGCCCGTGTTGACGGGATACTTGAACTTTTGCGAACAGCGCCGATGGCGGTTGCAAATGCGACTTCGTCTCAGTTTGGCATCATCACCCATCATCTTGTGCACCTTAATTTGTTTAAGAGCCTCTATGCGCCGTTGAAACTGTTTCCCTCATTTGCTCAAGCACTAGTGGACCTGGAGAAAGGTGATGGACATGCGATGTTGAGGCTATTCGACGATGCCAACCAGGAGTTTCAATGCGATTGCACGCCGTCACCGGGTTTTCATTTCGCGGGTCGTATTAAAGAGACAGGAGTTGCTGTGGCATGCGGCGATGCTGACCCTGTAGAGGAGAGCCATGAAGACTTGGAGAGGTTCTTCGAAAGAGCGGGGAATATTTCAGAGTTTGCCAGTGAATGGGACATGCATGTCTTCTGCAGGTTGAGTCAGCGGTGCTACTATCGGTGAACTTGCAGTTGACGTTTCTGTGTGGAATCCAGCGAGTGGAAGATTCGCCCCGTGGAGCGATTTAACGGTAAATTTCAATCACTAGTCAAGTTCTGGTGTCCAAATAAAGTTTTTGTCAGGTCCATTTGGAGGAAACACAAGTTTCCCTATGCTGTTCATCGGCAATACTGCTGGTGAGTTACAGCTAGCGTCTTCATAGTGTTTACTCCACTCAGCGCTGTGTATTTAGACGCGGTAACTCCCGTCACGAAGTTAGTCTTTACTGTACTGATGACTGCATGCTAACTATTCGTGGCGACCCGGTCGGCAGCGCTCGCAAAATGTCTGAAATGTTTCAAGGAGCGGTTACATTAACACAGAACAGTGAAGGGGTAAGTCAATCCATTAGGCTTCCTCATTTGCGGGCCTGCTCATTGAACATTCTATAAAGCACTGTTCGTATTCGGCTTCTTCTCTGTGCACCGTGAGGCACGTGCGAAATTACTTCAGGGATGGCGTCCTGCCACCACGCGACACCGTATGCGAAGTAGAGAGTCGCATATTTTCACCCGCTATCCCCAAGAAAATTTCACAGACTCCGAAAATAAAGGAAGACCAAGAGTTGCTTGAGGCTTCCATCGAATTGGTGATGCAAGGAGGCATATACTGGCTTGGTAAATGAGGATGAGAATTACCTGTCGAAGCGGTATGAAATGTATGCATCTCTATTCGTTGTCTACATCATGGCAATACGACTATGCCTCTTACGACGCGGACTAACGACACAGATAGGGGAGCCAATTCATATGGTTCCGAAGTCGAGTCTGCAGCCCTCAAATCAGATCGAAAATATTGATCAGTGTACAGCTCCAATAATTACAAGATCGAGCAACAGAAGTTTGAGATTCTGGTACATGTATATAAGGGGCGCCAGGCCCTCTTACAGAAAGTTACGCGGTCTCCCTCTCCATCACCCCCAAAGCTCACTAAAGCCTCACTTTAATTAATTTCCAGTCCTAATATCAAGCGACCCTATGGCCCTGTAGGTTCCTATCGCAATACCTTCTGTCCATTTAAATTAGATGCACATAACACTCACCTCGCCTAATTGTTTTCATACCATGAGCAACTGCTGGTCATAAGAACATTGGATAACCCACATCTTTCTGCTCTGCGCTTCCGTCAAAAGGAGTACGAAGGGGCGCGAAAACAAAGTAAAGAGCGGAAGAGCGGCTACCTAGACTCTCATTACTAAAGGATTCAAAAAACTCTACATGCAGATACAAAGAAGCAGCTCTCTCTAACGCATCAAGCTAATTCAACCAACCCTGTTCCTTATAAGTTGATGTGGTGTCGACGGCCGTCTGCTCCAAGGTCATAAACTCCATCTCTAGAATGCGTTCCGCCTTGCTTGAGTTGAGGTCGAGATTGTGATGTGCTGATTTTCCAGAGCCCGGTATTCCTCTTGGAAGCTTTGGAAGAGAGGGAGCCAGAGAAGATGTTGACAAGCTATCAACTTTGTAGACGACAAAGCCCATGAATGCGAAATTTTACACAAAAATATGATGTTAAACTTACCGATGTCTTGCCAGGTAAATACCCCAGCCGAGACAATAAACCTCTCGTTCCCAGCTTCCTCTTTCTCAAGAGCTTTGACATGTGCATCTGCGAGGTCACGCACATCTACGTAGTGCGCGCTGCCACCAAATGGTTCGGCGAGTGATGTTTCAGGAATGGATGCTTCGTCCCGTATAACCTTATAAAAGAAGTCTAAAGTAAACACGAGACCAGAGGGGCTCGGCACCTGTTTCGAATATAAGAAAATGCGACCAAGAGAGTACAGTGACCCCACCTTGTGTAGGAACGGCTGGCGATCGCGATATTGATTTCAAAAACGATCATAAAAGTAGAACGTGCTCACACCAAACACCTAATAATAGGATAGATATATTTGTTGAATCCGATGGGTCATAGAATAAACACCAACGAAAAACGACTGACCCATGGAGGAATAATTGTCACGAGGTCCCATCCAAGTTCCTTGTTACCCTCCATGAAGTTCCAAGCAGCTTGCAGGCGGGATTCATTGAAACTGTGAAGTGAAAAACAGCGATCATACCTTTCTCTGCAAGCACCTTGCTTGCGGCATACGCTGTTGGAATTGGAATTGCACTACCTTGTTCTTGGACTTCCTTAGGAGACGATTCGTCCCAGTCGCTTTCCGTTATTTGTCGAGTGCGATCCGAAGGAGGAGGGGGGGCGCAAAGCGTCACAGCAGAAGAGGTTACGACGAGACGTTTGACTGATGTCCCATACTTAGATATACTCGACAGAATGCCAAGAGTACCAGATATAGCTGGTTGGATAAGCTCTGAAAGTCGAAGAATTAGCAGAATAATTGGCTTGTGCTGATTGGAAAATCAACTTTGCGGGTCATCTATTTTGAAATCGACGGGGGAGGCCACATGTTCAACTCCATCTATACCTTTGACGGCCTCATCGTATGCGTCTTCCTAAATAACGAAAGTGTGAAGCAAATTGTTCCATGCATGTTCCGACATTCCTGATCCTACTCACCTCTGACATATCCGGAACCACGATAAATTCGAACTTCTCCCCGAACTCTGCGAATATACTCTTCACATCTCGACCTTTGGCTTCAGAGCGTACTGTGCCCCGGACCCGAAATCCGCGTTCCAAGAGTCGTCGTATGATCCACGCAGCGACAAATCCGCTTGCGCCTGTCACAAGGATTTTGCTTCCCGGGTGTACAGAAGGCATCTTCGGCTAGATTCGAAACACTTTTAAAGGAAACTGCAGCGATCAATTTAAAGGAAAACGGTGCTTCTCAGATTTGAAATTCACGCTGAAAATACATACGGCTGCCCACGCGTTGGCACACTGCATAGACATAAGTTCGCCGGAAAGCGTTTGTAATAACATCACTGGTTGGACACGTCACAGGTTGCACTGCAGGAAGAATAAGGACTTGACATCAGTGCCGAAGGGGCTTTGTAACAACAAGTCCTTGAGATCAGTGTCTAAGCACTGCCTCATCGCGCGAGGCACTGATATCAATTAGTGATCATGACTAGTGTTGCCGTCGGCTCCGGCTGGTTTCGGCTAAACCACGAACCAAGCTTGTTTTAAGCCGCACCGAGCCAAATAAACGAGACCGGTTATTTTTACAACGGTTGACTGTTAAGCCGGTGTCACAGTCACTAGTTACTGCTTTGAACAAACCACCGCACACCATGTAAGCTCCCTATCTCATAGCGGCCACATTCTTCGTCCTTCAGGCCCTCTTGGGGAAGCATACATGATCCCCTCTCAGTGTCATACACAAGTCTCAAACCCCAGTGATAGCAGTAAGTTTTTCTTACAATTTTATAGCCGAGAGTCATGCCACCCCAAGGTGATGTGTTCCGGGAGTGGGCATTGGAGCAGCTACAGCTGCAGAAGGCCCAAAGGCAGGGGAAGATGATGGTCAGATGTATGATGTGATGTGTATGTGACATGTGACAGGACAGACTAGTATAGGCTGGCCTGGTCCAGCATTGTCGTGTATTTACACAGTCTCTATTTCATGGATTTCAACTGACCTTTTTTGTCATAGATTCAGCCTATTATGAGCCAATTCTAGAAGGTTCCATCCAATTCTGCCACCAAGTCATTGCCATGAACTCAGGCATATTAAAGGTGGCATATTTTGCTGTGAGTTCAATACCAGTTCCCCCTCTCTCCCATGCCCCCTCGCAAAAAAGCTGCTGATGGGGGCAGTGCTCCATCACAACAGCCCCCTCCCATGGGCCCCACCCTGCGTGAAACCTGAGCATGGCCATTGTATCAAGACACCATCTTTTGTCTTATCAATGAAACAGACGATGGAACCATTCGCAATAAGGCTGATGCACCTAAATGTGGTACTGCAGCAACACGTAAGCCTTGTGGTCGTGGGGGGGCTGCTTGTGGTCATGGGGCTGCTTGTGGTGGGCATGCTCAACCCCAGCCACCTACAGATGCTTCAGAGGCCCAGCTACGCTTGAGGCGGGATAAGCAGCGAGAAGAAAGGCTGGTGTGGAATGAGGAGGAGTGCGAGTCTCATAATATGGATGTTTTTTTAATGATAACATCGAGGACGACAACAATGATAACCCCTTAGATTCACCTGATGACCCCCCTCATACACCACCCACTAGGAGTCGCTACTCACCCCCTGCCACTGTTCAGCATGTCACTTCACGAATCAGATGCCCACCAGCATCCCCCTTTGGAAGGCCGCATATCAGTGTAGCGTCTCCTTACCATGCTCATTGCTCAAGGCCAAAGGTCCATCACAACAAATGCAAGGCTTCTGATGTATGGGCATTGGTTACAGCTGGGAGTGTAGTGGATGGCACAAAGACCATATGCAATCTTTGCAGGTATGCTGCTTTAATTCTTTTATTTCTCAGTTTAAGTCTGACCTTTAGAATCAACAGCATTGAATATGCACCCACAACCTCCACCAGCACACTTTGTGGGCATTTGGGGAGCTGTCATGCATATGAATATGTCGAGTCCTGCCACGTGAATGGATGGGCAGTCAAATTTAAAACTCTTGCTGCCAGCAAGAGCACAAAACCTGGCAAGCAGGTGGAACCCCAACCTGCTTTCTCTATGGCTTGGTTCAAGGCTGCACTTGTGGCTTGGATTGTCGCAGATGATCAAGTAAGTCATTTGTTTCTATCTTCTCTTTTTCAACATCTAAGTCAACATTTTTAGTCTATCAATGTTGTTGAGAATGCTGACTTCTGGTACCTTCTACTTATTTTGCGCAAATCTTTGCCAAACCGTGATATCCCTCACCGCACCACCATCAGAAGCCTGATTGCTCAGGCATGGGAACACCACTTTGAAGAGCTTAAGGCAGAACTTGCAGTACATGTGTAAACATGCTGATTATATTGTCACTGACCCCTTGTTTTGAACAGCAATCAGCTGGGAAAATATCACTTACAACGAATATGTGGGATGACAAGAGTATGCGGTCATATAGTGCCGTGACTGCACATTATCTCTTGCGCAGGCTAGTGTCAACCTCATTGAAGGGAAAGCTTACATTATGGGCTTCACTAATAGGTTTTCTTCCCATGCCTGGCCGGCATTTTGGTCAGGACCTTGTGCGAGGTCTGCTTTTGGTGACTGACTGTGTAGATATAACAGCGAAGGTAAGTTAATTTATCATATGCTGTGACAGTGTAATTCACTTCTCTTTATTGCAGGTTATGTTCATTACTACTGATGGTGCATCTAACAATGCAGCCATGGTGCATGACTTTGAGGTTTTATTGTTGGAGTGTGATATATCTTTTGACAGCTTAAATCAACATATACTGTAGGTGTCTTACATGCAGCTAATCCGAGTTATTATAACTGAATAATTCTCTTAGTTGTTTTCCTCACCGTCTCCATCTCACAGTAACGGCCATGCTGCGAGAGTGTACAAGTGCAGCAGCACTAGAGAACTCTACAGCTGACTTTGAAGTGACAGTAGAAGAGCTGGCAAATCCTCAGAGCCAGACCCCTGATCATGCTCTTCAGCATGATCCCATCGCAATCACATGTAATGTCATCAACACCATTTGGTCCTCACAAATATGTCACCATGAGTTCAACCACCAGTAATCGTATAAAATGCTGGAAGGATCGGCATGGGCATATGTGTGATCTCAAACAGCTTCAACCTATTTGTGATAGCCCATTGCGTTGGGGATCCACTTACCTTATGATTGATTGCATGTTATATCTTTGTCCTGTAAGTAGATTTTTTAGATGGTCACACCTTGCTTATGTCATATGCAGGCTCTCGAAGCTTACATTTTGCCACCTGTAATGAGCCACATCTTCAAGCAGTGCCTCACGAAGTGTGAGTGGGGAGTTCTTGGTGACATCCAGTACTAGAGGTAAGCTTCATTGTGTCACCTTCCTTTTTTATGCTCAAGATGCTTCAGCCAGTGCATGCTCTACAGGTTGTGATGTGTACAGAGTCCACCCCTATCCTGTCTTGTGTCAGCCCCGCATTTGATTCACTCTTATCTACATGGACCTGGATGTGCGCTGATCCATCCAAGGCACATCTTAAGAAAATGCTTGATGCCGGCATTACAAAAATGACAAGTCAATACAATGATCAGCGGTTCTCAAAGTCAAACATTATTGCTATTGGTATTTTCACATCATTTGCTGTTTATTTTAGTTAATTTATATCTAGTCCTTCATCCTTCCCTTTGGTTCAAGTGGATTGAACAAAACTGGCCGGCACATCATGTTGAGTATGCATGAAAGTCCATACTAACAGAGGTGAGTTTTAACACATACTTGCTGCACTATTCTGTCTCATTCCACCTATATAGCTCAGGAACTGTGATGTTTCTCAGCTATCTGAAGAACACCCATTGTGTGATGATGTCAGCAATATAGGCTCTTCACAGAACACATTTAAAGTTCTATTTGGTGAGACCTGCGCCACTAACATTAACGACAATGAACCTTCATCGATGGTGCCAACGATTGAAGAAGAGTGGTCCTCATATTGCCATCCCACGAGCTGGCCAAGTATATTCAAGACCGATCCTGTAACATGGTGGGATGTAAGGCATATCTTCTTTTACCAAGCAATCTATTTCTAACTATGTTGCTAGGAAAATGAAACTAACTACCCCCACCTGTACTGTTTGGCTGTCGATTATCTTCCAGCGCAAGCATCTTCTGTCCCCGCTGAACGTGTCTTCTCATCCAGTGCAGAGATGGACACACGTCGCCACAATCGGATTTTGCCACAACTAATGGAGCAGCTTATGTTGAAATTCATGCTCAAGAAAGATAAGTTGAACTTTACCTAGATCTGGGCTTGTGAAAATGCTGGGATAGAACTCGAGAATGAATAGCAAGACCGTGGGTTTTCTGTGTTTGCGCAACATGCTGAGAACAGTTTCGACAAGATGACTAATCTGGCATCTGATGTGGAAATAGTCAAGACTGAGGGCAAAGATGAGGGTGAGAGTGAGGTGGAACATGACGAGTCCTTTATATTTGAAGATGATACTACATTTGAGTAGTTTCTCACATGTAGACTGTTCTGTATAATCCATAGTGTCTGTTCTTGAACCCTTAGCGACACAGTATGCCTAATCTAACTTGTTATTAGAGATCATACTTTGAGTAAAAAAGTTGTTTTGTATTCAACTCTGTAGCCTCTTGCCGTAGGTATAATATTTGCACCCTATATCCCTGTATTTCTCCATATTTCAACTGCAACAATGGCTTTGTGGTTTGAAGCTGGCTTTAAGCTGAGCTGAGCCAGTTTCCTTTGGTTTGGCTTATAGCTGCAGGCATTTAAGCCAGATCCGACTGGTTTGGTGTGGTTTGGTGCCAAAACCAAACCACGGCAACACTAATCATGACTGCGCAAGGCACTGGTGTTCAGTGCACAATACATTGAATTAAAGTCCATTGAATTACAATGCACTGATCCAAATAGTTACAAGACACTGGATCTGCGCATGAGAGACACTGATTTTCAGGTCATAGTACACGAACCCTTCCCTACCCTGGCTACAGTAGCACCACATCGATTGAAGGTGCCATGAGATCGCAAGGGGTGGGAAAGAAGAAATACACAGAGGGTCAAGGAGAACAAAGCTTCAGAGTGAGTCAAAGGACGCAAGGAGCAGTAGAACGTGATTGCAGCTGGCTAGCGAGCCAAAGAGGTGTGAGTCATGTCAAGAGACCAAGCGAGAATAAGGTGTTGGAAATTGGTGCTGTTCAAGAGACCGAGAGGTTTCGTTTGGCTAGAGTAAGTAGAAGGTAACTCGTTGCAAATGGATAAAGGGGGTACAAGCGTACATAGAACTATATAAATTGACTGTGAAATTACGGTCTCGCATGACCACTAACTGCGGTGCGAGTGCGGCAGCTTGTCAGCAAGCACCTCCACATGCCAAATTCCAACACAAGGGTAGGCAAATTGCAAAGGAGTACAGTAGTTGGTGAGTGCATGAGAAAGATGGTGGGTACTTATGTCAGGCTTTTTCGTCTTTGTTTTCTTCATTCTCTTCATCTGCTTTGCACTGGAAACAAATCAAGGTGTCCTGAGTCAGGGAATGCTTGGGACATACTCTGGAAAGCTATCATGTGAACATGGTGTGCAGACTTGTAACATGCATGTTCTATTTAATATGGCTCAGATATGTTTCAAAGCCAGACATATATGGAAAAATTAAAATTTTCATAGCATGTATTCCACATTATTGCAGGATGTGTTCACAATATGGCCTTTTCCAGTGCATGAACAAAACATCCTGTAATAATATGGAGTACATGCTATGAAAATTTTGATTTTTCTATGTATGTCTGGCTTTGAGACATATCTGGGCTATCTTCAATAAAACAAGCATGTTACAAATCCATACATGATGTTAAAATGATAGCTTTCCAGAGGATGTCCCAAGCATTCCCTGACTCAGGACACCTTGATTTGTTTCCAGTGTCGGTTTCTTTGACCAATTTTTCTTGAGTTTCTGGGACTTGTAAATATATCAAAGATTACCGCATAGGTAGATAAATTATCATTTGACCTTGTTAAAACTGGTGCTCCTGGAGTTACTGCCAGAGGCCTGAGAACATACGTAAGCGCAGGCATGAACTCTAAGAAAAATTGACCTTCACGTTCAGCACCTTTCAGGTTGCAGCCTGAAAATGGTGTTTGTAAAGGCTATGAAGAGAATGACAGAGAATGACAAGAAAACTCATCTTCTTTCACCGGAGACATGACACAAAATGTACCTAGAGAAAAGTGTGGGAAAATTGTGAAAAAAGATCGAATTTTGACACCATTTGTATGGTGGGAAAATGGTGGGAAATTTGAAAACATAGTGTTTTTTTGGTTAATATTTGTTTGGGGTGCAGATGTTGACCAATGTTAAGATTTGATTGGGGTGGAAATTAGGAATTTGCCACAGATTTGTGTCCCACACAATTCAGGGCATTTTTGTTAAATTTATCACGATTTTCACACCCAAGAATTTTGTGGGCAAAATTACAATTTTTCCAGGGAGAAGATTGAGAACAAAGGGGAAATTGCAGGGAAATTGTATACAATTTCCTCTTTGTTCTTGATTTTCTCCCTGGGAAAATTGTACCTTTGTTTACAAAATGCTTGGGTGTGAAAATCATGATAAAATTAACAAAAATGCCTTGAATTGTGTGGGGCACAAATCTGATGCAAATTCCTAATTTTCACCCCAATCAAATCCTAACTTTGTTTAACATCTGCACCCCAAACAAATGTTGACCAAAAACACACTATGTTTTCAAATTTCTCACCATACAAATGGAGTCAAAATTCGATCTTTTTGCACAATTTTCCCACACTTTTCTCTTGGTACATTTTGTATCATGTTCCTGGTGTTTGTGGGTTTGAGGGAGAGAGAGAGAGAGAGTAATCAATTAGAGTGCTCGAAGCACTGTATGCTTATGGTGCACTGTCAATGTAGTTACATCAGGGTGTGGAAAGTAAAATTGTATGAATACTGCTGCAGATAGACTGCAAGATGTAAAGGTGAGGAGGGCACAGTAGGGAGAAAGGATGGAGTGAAAACAAGACTCCTACCAAGCTGTGAGACAATTATGAAATAGCCTTGTAGTTCTATTAGTAGAAGCAGAAATTATAGCTTGGATTCTTGCTGAGCCACAAAGCTGAAGAGGCAGGTGGGAAAGGGACAGTGTAGTGGGACAGGGTAGTCTATCCATCTTGTGTTGGGTGATGATATAAGAATCGGTGAATTGGATGTTGGTTGAAAACATCAGTAAATGAAAAGAGTGTGGGTGGTAGCAGTGATTTTATGTGCGATAGAGGCCATCTTTAGAGGTAAAGTTGCATAGGTGGTGGGCAATAATAGCTTTCCAAACTGTGAATTTAGGATTGGTTGCTGCTTGGGATCCTGAACAGAGAGTACACATTCGTGTAATATGTTGACAAGCTGTGTCACTGCAGTCGCTATTATGTGGGCATTTGCAGTCACATGTGGCATGTTTTTCAGAGCAAAGACCACAGGTTGTTGTGCTTCTGCAGGATCATGCAACATGGCTGAAATGGTGGCAGTTGTAGCATTGCAGAGGATAACAAATAAATTGTACTGTTGAGGGGAGGCATCCATGGTATGCAATGTGCTGTTTGATACATTCATTAGCAGCATTGAGGCTGGTAAGATAAAGGAGTAGGGAGGTGTGAGTCTTCTTGTTGGATTGAGGTGAGTGGGAGATGAATTCGGCATGTTGAAGCATGGAAGGGTGGACAAGGTGACGGTTTTCATCCAGAAGTGCAGCGATGTCATCACTGTCACAAGTTTCAAATGAGATGGGGATTCCATGAACAAGGATAGGGTAGGTCTTTGGAGTGATGTGTAGGTGACCAGAAAGAGTTGGAAGCCAGTGGTGTGCAGTCTCAATAAGGTGGTCCCATTCGTCTTTGGAGCAGGTTGAGATCCATATGTCACTGCTCTGGTGGCATCCCACAGCATGAATGTGAACAGTGGAATGCTCCTCATGCTCATTTCCATTGGAATCTGGGGAGTAAACTGCAGTTTCATACCAGCATTGTGTATCTATTAGTGCCTTGTTGGTTTTGGATAATAGTTCAGAATCAGAGAGGTTGACAAAGACAGGTGTGTTTTGGTTGGATTGCACAAGGGTGAG